>JAQPPZ010016577.1:4200000-4649031 GCA_028583015.1 Wollemia nobilis | reverse complement strand
GGGTCCTTAACATTGATTGTGATGATGTCCTCGACAACCCCGTCCTGATCAACTCTGCAATGCCGACTGGCAACTATATCCTCTAGCCCTCTAGAACCAGTTGGTAGTACACTCCCTGATAGAATGCAGTCTGAGCAACCGACCGTGCCAACTCCAGAATGCTCACCCCTCTACTCTGAGCCCTGAGACGTGTAGCCTCATCCTACAGAGTCTACACCTGAGCTTTTACGTGGGCATTCTCCACTTGGAGAGTTGCCATCTTGCTGCTCTCCCCCACCTCGACACCCTTGCCCCTATCGGGTGATGGTGGCCTATCCCTCTACTAATGAGGGAGTCTTTCTCTCCTCTCCTCCCTCCTCTCCAACTACTATTGTCTCTCCAGAGCCTATGGTACTCTTCGACATCTCTCTTGAGGAGGCCATCGTTGATCCCTCCCTCTGTGACCCCTCGCTGCATCAATGGTAGCCTAGCACCGCCTCTCCATCCATTTCACTACAGCATGCATTGGACCCTGTGACCTCGTCATTCGAGGACGGTGGATGCCTGCATACTAGGCATCATATTCGTCTACTATCCCCACATCATCCCCATCCACTGGTTGAATGGGGGCATGATTAGCATCCTGACTCGAGAACTGCTACATGTCTAGAGCCCCACTTAGTGTGGTACTATCCCGCATAGTTTGAGAGTACTCATAATCCCAAAGAGTAGGGATCCCCTACTGTAGACCGAACTACCTCAAAACTTGGTCGTAGCGGTGGAGCTCTACCTCTCCCCACTCTGTCCTCAACCATATGACTTGACTAATGCAAGCCAACTCCTGTCTATACTCTACCCACCCTGGATGCTCTCTCCATGGTCTCCAAGCGATCCGATCTGGGTGAGGTCATCCAACAACCTTTGACACATCGATATATCTATCCATCACTATGACCCTCTCTATAGCCACCAATAGAAAACCTATGGTCTCTCCCGATCAACTCCTATCAGTGGAAGCCCTACCAGCATTCGCACCACAATGTGCTCCCAACACCAAACCTGTAGAAGCGATGTCAGAACTAGACATAAACCCCCCTTTTATATGACCCCATAAAGGATCCTATACAAATGGCATAGTAAAAAGTTTCCCCAAGCAAACCTATATCCGTGGTCTCTCATGTCACAGACCATACTTGAAAGTAACCAGGGTAATCTGCATCCACTCTAGTGGCATAGAAGAAGCCCACCCACCATCCCTGCCAAAACCTGGGTCAACCGAGATGCCCTAGGCATCTGCCTTAAAGCCTTGATGTTCACTTCACCCTTCTCTAGGACAAAGCTTGGGTCTTCATACAATCTCATCATAGCATAGCGTGGCCCTGATTGGCCGAAGGGGTCATGAATCGATCATATATGGGGATCCTCAAGATCCTCCATACATCCTCTAGAGTGGGAGTCATCTCCCCTATTGGTAGTCGAAAGCAAGACGACTCCGGATACCATCTCTCTACTAGGGCTATCAGTAGCCCCATGTCTATAGGAATTTATGGCATCTTTGCCACATGTTGCAGTACTACCTCTACCAATCTATCTTGCTTGACCTGATCGAGCACGGCCAAATCATCTCTTAGACCTTTGTATTTCCACTCTTGACTCTTTAGCAATCCCCTCTGCAAAATAAGCAATAAAACAACAAAAATCATTAGTACATAATCATTAAAAAAAAAAAATCAATTAAAATCAAATCATCCCATAAAAGTTGATATCGCCCATTATTGGACGATATCATACCAAATTTAGATAAAATCATCCTTAATAGGACGAAATCATCTTAGTTCTTCAATTTGGGAATCGTCCCTTATTGTACGGGATCGCCCCTATTTCTCTGATTTCGTCCCTAGACGAAATCGACAATATAGAGACAATTTCGTCGATGGCCTAAAAATAGTCGTGATGCCCAAAAACACTTAAAATTCAAGTCAAAAATCAAGTAAATCAAGTTAAAAACATAGTAAACTAGGTTTAGATCCTTACCCGCAACCCGCATCGGATCTCTATCGATCTATGCGCCGTTTCCACCATTTCGCCTGCAAAGCTCTGAAAAAGCGAAAGTGAACAGTAAAAATGAATTAGAGTTTTACCCTATTTTTCTTATTTTTATTCAAAACGACTTTTTTTAAATTTTTGCTTTTCCGCGCTTTTACCTCAAACGTTCGATTTGGGTAAAAAATCGGAGGGGGCACCATAGCAAACAGTCGTACGATTCGACCTAGAATCATCATCTAAAAAATGGAATAAATTTTTGCTTTCTCGTAAAGCGTGAAGAACTCGTCTTTAACACATTTTTTTGGAAAATTCTCTAAAGAGGGGGCAAAATGTAGCACCCTAAAATTGGCGTAGTTAAACCATCAGTAAAAAGTAGAAATTTGAATTTTAACCCCAAAACCACCCGTTAATCGCTCACCTCATTTTTTGTGCCATTTTTAGAGGTTGTTGTGACTGTTGGACAATATCGTCGTCGATCTGACGATATCGTCCCAAATCGAACGAATTCATCTGGAATAGAACGTCCAGATGATTTCATCCCAAAACCAAATTTTTGCAATTAGCTTATGTTCCAACGACCTCTCCGACTTGGGCAGAAGCGTGTCTGCACGGTTGGAGATTCCCATGTTGGGGATCTCCCAGATTGGGATGATCCCCAACCTCCTAGCCTCCCCCAATTAAATAAATATCTGCTTAGCATAAAATCAATTAAATACTTTTTTATCAAAAATCCAAAATTTTCTTGCAAAACATGTTCAAAAATCTAGCAATAAAGTCACATTTATATATTTTTGACTTTCGCGATGATGGTATAGTTCCTAAACCTAAATTGGAATTTTATGCCTAGTGCAAGTCCTCATTTTTATATTTTTTGTTTATCTCAAAATCAAAAATCAACTATGCAATAAAACTATTATATCAATTTCTTCTTTGGATTTCGCGATGATGGTATAAGTCTATACCTAAAAATTCTATGCCTAGAGCAAACCATCGTTCTAATTTTATTTCCCATTTATTTAATCCATAAAAGCATATGGCTTAAATCATTATGTTACACAATTGTGCTTTTTTTTTTTTGTGGAAAACATCCCAAAAGGGATGCCACTTTCTGGTAAGACCCAAGGAGGCAGGGGTATCCATTCCGCCAAAAATGCCCAGGACTCGGACTTGGCCTACCACCTTTGACATACTCAAGGAGCAAACAAACACACAAAACCAAATTAAAAAAAGTAAATAACAACAAAAATAATAAAATAAAATAAAAAACATGCTCCTTGAGTGTGTCAAAACCAAAAGCACAACCAAACACGCACAATAAGATAAAAGAAACCACAACACAAACCACATAGAAAAACACAAGAACCACATAACAAAACACAAACAAGACAAAAACAACAGAACACTACAAAGACATAACCCAAAAAACATGAAAAATAAACACAACCAAAACCTAAAAAATAAAATAAATAAAATAAAAATAAAAACAACCAACAACAGACAATAAACAAAAACAAAAAACATAGAAAACACTCACACATAAAAAAATGAAATAACACAAACAAAGAGAAACCCAAGAACAAGAACGAAAAAAACACAAGAACAATAACAAAAAACATAAAAAAACAAAACAACAAAAACACAAGAACAACAAAAACAACACAAAGAACACAAAAACAAAACAAAACAAAAGAACCCACCCACCTTAAAAAACTAAACAAAAAAACAAAGAAGACAAAAGAAAAAAAATGAACAAAACAATGACCTATCTAGACCGAAGACTATTAATGCAAGAATCAACAGAGGAAACAAAATAAAGAATAGAATGAGCTAGGGAACTAAAAAACCTGAATGAACCAAAGAGAAACAAAAAAAAAAACAAGAAGAAACTAGGTACCTTCGTAACTCGGAGCCATCCAAAGAAATGATAGAAAGAAGAGCTTCCCTAATTTGAGAAGCCCACCATATAGGAGGGTGGCCATAACAAGTAAGATCACCTTTGTCCAAAGCCCAATTAGCTAAAGCATCAACACTCTTGTTTTGATCTCTCGACCACATGATTGTAATCAACTTTCAAAAATCCCATCCCGGATTAACTCGAATCTTCTCAATAATTCTTTTTATTCTCCAATCCACCTTATGATTCTTAGAAGGAGTCTTCAAGAGATTAATCATAAGTTGAGAGTCGACTCAACTAACACCTTTTCCCATCCAACCTTAGTAGCCTCCCGAAGGCCTCTAAGGATACCATACCCCTCAACAAGGTTATTGGAAATAATACCCAAATTCTTAGCAAAAGTAAAAACCAGGGAGCCATTTGAAAGTCTACCAATTCCTCCCACACTGGCTTTTCCAGGGTTCCCTCTAGAGGCTCCATCAGCATTGACTTTTCCAAAATCCTTAGGAGGAGGTTGCCAATTTCTAGTCCTATCCATCTTACTAATACTCACATTCCCTTTAAGTTGGTTGCCCTTAGAAGGTTTAATCTTCAATCTTTGCATCACTTGATCCCATCTTTGGTGGGAGTTTTGGGGGTGATTAAGGAGTTGATGGACCGATTCAACTAAGTTGGCTATGGTCTTTTGCCAAATATAGTGAATATCCTTCCTATCTTGATTAAAAATTTGGTTGTTCCTTTCATTCCAAATATTCCAAAGAAGAATGGTAGAACCCATCCAAACTAACCGCCTAATAAAATGATCAACACCCTCTTGATTAGGCCAATCCCTCCAAAGCCGTTCAAAAGTGAAAAAATTGGACCACTGTAAGCCAAGTAAAGTTGCCATTCTCCTCCATAGCTCAGAGGCTAAAGTACACTCAATAAAAATATGGTTGATATTTTCTACATTCTCTTCACACATTTCACATCTAAAAGGGCCATGAAAACCACGCTTCATAAGTTGCTCACCAGGAAGCACCCTACGATGCAATAAAAGCCAATTAAAGAACCTCACCTTAGGCCGGAGCTTTTGAGCCCACAATTGAGAAAATATGTCAGAAGAATGGTTGGGATTATTATGGCATAAGGTCAAATAACCTTGAGCAACTGAATACTCACCCTTAGTAGTGTTGTTCCATCCAAAACAATCTTTTTCATGGGACCAAGAGAGGGATCTCATATGAAGGATGCCTTGGATATCTTGTCTTTGCCTTTCTAGGGATTTGAATAGGCCAGTCCTCAATAGGGATCCAATATCTACCAACCTTTGAATTACCAAGATGGTACCGACAGTAATTAGCCACCTTTATCCAATTAGCTCGGTGAAGCTCCTCCATCCAAGGCCTCCAATCGGGAAACCGAGTTATCAAAGGCTTGTGACCATCCCAAGAATCTATCCAAAAATTTGCATGTTGACCATTATGAATGATCCAAAATAATTTTTTCTTTATCAAATCCTCACCAGCCTTAAGAACTCGCTAAAATGGGAGAACCTTTGGTAGGAAGTTGATAGCGAACAAGGTCTTCATGACTTTTGTTCTCAGCATATTTAGCACGGAGATTATTGGCCCAAAGAGCATTGGGGTTATGCAACATCCTCCAATATAATTTAGCAGCTAAAGCTTTGTTGTTATTAATTGAAGACCGGAATCCTAACCCCCCTTCACTCTTAGGAAGACATAAAGTATCCCATTTCACCAAGGCCCATTTTCTTTTCTCCTTAGTACCACTCCAAAGGAAACGATGACCGATTTGATCCAATTCTCGAAGAACAACCTTTGGGATATTCAAAACGGAAGAAACATAAATAGGAATAGCTTGAAGGACTGATTTTACCAAGGTGATTCTACCCCTGAAGAAAGCCACTTGTTGGTCCACTTTCCAATTTTCTTCTTGACTTTGTCCAACAACCAATTCCAATCTTTATTTTTCTGCCTTTGAATATTTATGGGAATACCTAAATAAGTGATTGGAAGAGAGGTCTTCTTATATCTTAATTTATCCAAGACCATGGATTCCTCGTCTAGCAGAGCAGTTGAAAGAAAATAACTTTAGATTTGTCTTCATTGATCAACTCGCCCAGTAGCCTTAGAAAAATAGCTAATGATTTGCTTAATATTAGAAGCTTCCTTAACCGTAGCTTTACCTAAAAGGGTAGAGTCATCCACAAATTGAAGATGAGAGATAGGTCTAGCTCCATGAGCAATGGTAACTCCCTCAAGGGTTTTGTTTTCCTCTTTTTGGTTATAGTCCTACCCAAGCATTCAACAAGAATGATGAATAAATAAGGGGATAGCGGGTCACCTTGCCTAATACCTCTGGAAGCCGGGAAAGACCGAGAAGGCCTGCCATTGATAAGAACTAAGTAGGAAACTGAAGAGATACATCCCATAATCCAATCCATCCAATCCTTAGAGAAACCAAATTGCCTCAAAACTTTGATAAGGAAGTGCCAATCCACTGTCATAAGCTTTGGATAAGTCTAACCGGATGAACATAGAAGGAGAATTTTGCATATCCATGGAATGGATGGCTTCCTGAGCAAGAACTATCTCATCTACTATTTGACGTCCTTCCACATATCCCCCTTGCTCTGGGGAAATAATCTTATGCAAAAGAGGCTTCAACCTTTCTCGCCATGATTTTAGTAATAATTTTGAGAAGAACATTACATAAAGCAATAGGTCTAAAAGCTGAGATATGATCAACCTCTTGAGCTTTTGGAACAAGAGTAATATAAGTTTTATTGATAACCTTCAAAATTTCTTTGGATTTCCCGGCTTCTTCCACCACCTCTAATAAATCAACATGAAGGATATCCCAGAACTCTTGGTAGAACTCAATAGGAAAACCATCCTGGGGTTTTCCCTTTTTGCATTTTAAAAACTACTTGTTGAAGCTCATTGATAGTAACAGGAGCAATCAAAATAGAGTTCTCCTTCGAAGTGATAAGAGAAGGGATTGCTTGAAGAACATTTTGTTGTGAAGCCGAGTCAAGAGGAGTAGCAGCAAAAATATTGGAAAAGTAATCAACAACAATAGAGTTCATGCCATCCCAAGTATAAACAACATCTCCGGAATCTGATTTTAAGGAAGAAATAAAGTTGTGAGATCTTCGAGCTAGAAGAGATTTGTGGAAGAAATTTGTGTTTCGATCTCCTTCTTTGAGCCATTGAATTCTAGATTTTTGCTTCCATAAGATTTCTTCTCTTTTTTCCCATTCCTCTAACCGAGTTGTGAGTTTAATTTCATCTCGCACTTCTCTTCTCTCGTGAGGCCATCTAAACGGATTTTCTTATTCAAATTTTCAAGATGAGCAATAACTTCATGTTTTTTTTTATGAACATCCCCAAACTCTTTCCAGCTTCCAAGTCTTGATTTTGGATTTAATGTATTGCAATATTTTGGCAAAACAGAACATCTTAGTCCCATGCCTAGGTTTACCTTCCTTCCACCATTGTTGCACACGAGGTCTGAAGGAAATGTCTCTAAGCCACATTAATTGAAAATGAAAAGGAGAGAAACTCACATTGGTTTTCCACATTTCCACCATGACCGGCCAATGATCCGAACCAACATTATTAAGAGTCTTCACTTTAGGAATGTGACCATGGATTAAGAAATTTTTAGAGAGCAAAAACCTATCCAATCTCTCCATTATACAAGCTAAGCCTTGCCTTCTCGTTAGACCAAGTCATAAGGCCATTATCTCGGTTGGATATCCACAAGATGGAGGTTTGCAATATATTCGCTCATGAGGTAAGTACTTTTGTCCAAATTTCTATTTCCCCCCTTTTCTCATCCAGAGAGAGGATGGTATTGAAATCTCCTCCGATCAAGATCCAAGCTTTAGGAAAATGAGAGATAATATGAGTAATATCCTTCCACTGCCTTCTTTTTTCCTCCAAAGAAGTCGAGGCATAAACAAGAATGCAGAGCATAATCTGGTTGGAATGTCTACTTTGAATAGCTATAGCCAACAAACCCCAACCGCCAATCATATGGTGAATAACTACCTCTTTTGGGTCCCAAAGACAAGCAATGCCACCCAAAGTCCCTTGGGAATCAAGGGAAACCACTTTTCCAACCGGCCAAATTTTACTGGTAATTAAGTCCATATCCTCCATTGACATCTTTGTTTCTTGAAGGAAAACAAGATGTGGATGATTTATTCGAATCATTCTTCTAATTTCATTTTGTTTTGAAAGACTCCCTTTGAGTCCTCTAATATTCCAAGTGATGATCTTCATTAATACCAGGGCTAAAAATGTTGGGAAGGGCATTAATCTTACCTTCCTCTACAAGCTTTTCACCTTCTTTTACCATATGATATTGATTGGTCTTGCGACCTACTTTTTGATTAGAATCCATCTTCAATTTTTTTTTCCCTGTTTCTTGACTTATTCCAATTGAATCTGAGATGGCTTCTAACCTTGAAGAATGCTCATACACAACCAAAATTTTACTAGATGGTTCAATGGAGTCTATATTGGGACCTGCATTATTTGAAGTTTTGACATTTGAAATATTGTTTTTCTTGTGTAAATTTTCTCCTTTTTTTTTTCGTTGAAAACCTTTGATTTGTTGGTTTGTCTCTCGAGTTCTTTCCTTCATATTTAAATTGTGTTTCTAAGATTTCAGTTTCCATTATTTCCTCTTCCTCACTTGGGACATCATTTGTGGAAAGGATTTCAAACATATTAGCAAATGACTTTGATTGATCCTTCATTACCGGTTTTTTCTCGAGTGTTCTTCTTCTTAGGTATTTGGAAACCCGCTGAGTTTATATCTTCTTTCTTTTGATCAAGAATTTTATTTGGGCAAGCACTCGCCAAATGACCATATTCATGGCAAATTCTACAACGAAAAGGAATGTTCTCATAGTCCACTACTTGCTCCCAAGTGTCTTCCCCAAATTGTAATGTGATCTTTTTAGGTAGGGGTTTGTCAAAATCCATTAAAACACAAATTCGAGCATAAATAATATGTTCAAAATTTTGAGTACAATCAACAATCATCATAAAAGTTCCTAAAGAGTTTCCAATTGAAGAAAAAATAGTAGGATTCCAAAATTCAATAGGGAGGCCAAAGAGTCTAACCCACACGGGAGCTATAGAAGGCATCTCTTCTTCGGCTTTAAATTTAGTATGCCAGGGCTTCATGAAAAGCCCCGCCCTTCCAAAAAACCAAGGACCCCCTTGAAAAGTTTTCTCTCTATCTTCATTATTAGCAAATAAAACAAGAAAATAACCATTTGGATAAATAGAGATTTGTAACTCACCTTTAGTTTTCCAGCTTTTTGCAGCCCAGACTTTGAAAGCAGATAGACTCAGACTGAAAACCCACGAACCGACAAATTAGTCCTCTTTTTTCCAAATCTTCAATGCCATCCAATGTTACCCATATCAAGCTTAACAATAGAAGTTCCATCAGCCGCTTTAAGACATCCTGACTCCGTTTTCTTGGGATCAATCTTAGGCATTCTTAGAGGTTTATGAGAAGCCCTAATATTGATATTAGCATTGGGCCGAGGCTGTCCACCACGAAGGGCATCCCTAAAATTCATTTTTGGGACCGAGTCTTCAAAATTCTTACCCTTGACAGGGGTTTTCACAGTAGAATTATTTTGTGGGTGCACCTTAGCACCAGATTCACTTGAGATATGAGCCATTTTTTGATCAACTCGCTTGAAACTTATTTCGTGGTCTCTTTAATCCTTGCCCTAGACGCCGTGGAAAGGTATGGTTTTCACTTTTCTTTTGTGCAGCAAATTGGAAGCCGTTGTCACTCAAGTTCACAGTATGATCTGTTGAAAGACAAATTTCTAACCCATCTTGTATCCCCCGCAACATTTCCTGCTAAAATATTGAGCATAAACCACAAAAATATTGGCCGCTAGGGCCCGAAGGCCCTAAAACCAACCTTTGGAGCCGCTTGCACTCAACCCGGATGAAACCCTCGCATAGCCGCTTGCCAAATATATCGTTCACACATAGGGATGCGCTAGGATCTGTGTTGCTCCAAATGATATGAAAATTGGTGGAGACGTTCTAGGGTTTTTCAGGCATCTACCCTCAAAATTTCAGCTCAATCCGAGTTCGGATGAGTGAGATATGGCCGAAACGAGTTCGGCAGTTTGGGCAGTCCTACGAAAAACGTCTCAGCTAATACAATTTCTGAACTTGATTTTAAATCATTAGTTTGAGCCATTCTACACAATTGTGCTTTAAAAAGAACAAAAACTTTCCTATTTCATTTCATTATGTCAACATTCATTTTTTTTTGCAACGATGGTATAATTCCTAGGGAATTGTTCAAATTTCTATCATACTTAGGAATTTTATGCCTAGCAAAAATCATATTTTTAATATTTCATGCATAATATTTTTATGGAAATCTGAAAAAAAATCATCACTATCATCATTTTTTATCATCACAACACAAAGTCTTAAGAAATTCTCTTAAGCACCCTTTTACTTTTAGCAATATTTCTCTCATACCGGGATTAGCTTGATGACCTAGCGAGCGGTGACTCCATGAAATGGTCATGTAACAACGATAATGTCCTTTGAAATTATTGTTAGAAGTCACTTTATTTTCATCAAAACACACCACAACAACCAGTTTGTTTACATCAGATTATTTCATTTAATTTTATAGCATGACATAAAATTATAATATTTTCAACGACATAATTACATGAATAGTCAATCAACAATTAAAATATTAAAGCATCATAAAACATATGCACAAGTCATACATCCTCTAGAGTGGGAGTCATCTTCCCTATCGGTAGTCAAAAGTAGGACGACTCCGGATACCATCTCTCTGCTGGGGTTGTCAATAGCCCCATGTCTGTAGGAATTTATGGCATCTCTGCCACATGTTGCAGTCCTACCTCTACCAATCTATCTCGCTCGGCCTGATCGAGCGCGGACAAATCATCTCTTAGACCTCCATATTTCCACTCCCGACTCTTTAGCAATCCCCTCTGCAAAATAAGCAATAAAACAACAAAAATCATTAGTACATAATCATTAAAAAAAAATCAATTAAAATCAAATCATCCCATAAAAGTTGATATCGCCCATTATTGGATGATATCGTACCAAATTTAGATAAAATCATCCTTAATAGAATAAAATCGTCTCAGTTCTTCAATTTGGGAATCGCCCCTTATTGGACGGGATCACCCCTATTTCTCTGATTTTGTCCCTAGACAAAATCGGCAATATAGAGATGATTTCATTGACGGCCTAAAAACGGTTGTGATGCCCAAAAACATTTAAAATTCAAGTCAAAAATCAAGTAAATCAAGTTAAAAGCACAGTAAACTAGGTTTAGATCCTTACCCGCAATCGCACCGGATCTCTGTCGATCTGTGTGTCGTTTCCATAATTTTGCCTACAAAGCTCTAAAACAGTGAAAGTGAACAGTAAAAATGAATTAGGGTTTTACCCTATTTTTCTTATTTTTATTCAAAATGACATTTTTTAAATTTTTGCTTTTTCGCGCTTTTACCTCAAACGTTCGATTTGGGTAAAAACTCGGAGGGGGCACCATAGCAAACAGTCATACAATTCGACCTAGAATCATCGTCTAAAAAATGGAATAAAATTTTGCTTTCTCATAAAGCGTGAAGAACTCGTCTTTAACACATTTTTTTGGAAAATTTGTTAAAGAGGGGGCAAAATGTAGCACCCTAAAATTGGCGCAGTTAAACCATTAGTAAAAAGTAGAAATTTGAATTTTAACCCCAAAACCGCCCGTTAATCGCTCACCTCATTTTTTGTGCCATTTTTAGAGGTTGTTGTGACCGTTGGATGATATTGTCGTCGATCTAATGATATCGTCCCAAATCGGATGAATTCGTCTGGAATAGAACATCCAGACGATTTCCTCCCAAAACTAAATTTTTGTAATTAGCTTATGTTCCAACAACCTCTCCAACTTGGGCAGAAGCATGTCTACATGGTTGGAGATTCCCATGTTGGGGATATCCCATATTGGGATGATCCCCAACCTCCTAACCTCCCCCTAATCCTATATAAACTGGGATTTCCCAGTTTATCCCCTTGACTCCCTACCTAGCTACCTGGCTGATTATTTCCCTGCAATTTTAGTTTTTATTGTGATCTTCCATCATTTGCACTTATGTTTTCAATTTTTGTTGCAATATTTCACTGTGTTTCAGTCGAAGGTAGCTCGGATCGTCGCAGTCGATTCAATTACAATTTGAGATGATCCTATCAAGATCGGTGATGATCTTGTATGATTACAGATGATCCGGTCTGCAATTCAGCTTGGGGGCAATCAGAGCCCTAAGTTTACATTCTCTATATCATTTTCTTTATTCATTGGTGGATTAGATTAATTTACTTCTATTTTGCATCTTGGATTTCACCTCATTTAGCATAATTGCATGATAAAATTCAAAATAAGTTTCCAAAATAGTGCATCTCATTTAATTTGATATCTAAATTTATCATTCAAACATCTATACTCTTATTTCTATCATTTTACATCATTCTTGCAATTGTATTTTTTGGTTTTTGGTGTTTGTTTTCTTGATTGCAGGTTTCTGACAAATTTGCCTGATGAATTCGTTAGGTCGCTGACGATATTGGGTGATCTTGAATGATCTCCTATGATTTGAGATGATTCTATACAATTACAGATGATCCTGTCATATTCGAGATGATCTGGACTCCTACAAGCTTCAAAATCTTCATCAGACATCAGAAATTAGGTGTACTCTTCTCCATTTTATATATTCTCTGTATTCAATCACATTAGGATTCATTTATGTTTTTTGTCTTTATATAAAATAGAATCTTCATATAGAATAGCTTAGCTTCATTTTGGCCAACCTAGGAATCTGAATTATTGAATATAAAATGAATAAATCAAACCCATTCTCAACCTAGGCGTGGAAACTGCCACTCAAAGTTTCTTGGTGAACCCCACCATCCATCAAAAATTCACCTTTATACCCCTCCCCCGAGAGGCATGACCTTCAAAGGGCCTCTCCGTCCGAGGTATTGTTCCATCCTTTTCTCACCCCCCTTTCGGGTACGGATCCTTTAGCCTGAAGGTAAGGGTGCAAAAAATTTGAGCGATACAATCATAAAGAGAATCGTTAGAGACTCAATATGTTCTATACTCAATGCTCAATCAATATCTCAATTCAATATCATAGAAGCATAAAGAGAATTGTTAGAGACTCAATATGTTCTATACTCAAATCCCAATCTCAACTCAATCTCAATCTCATAGAAGCATAAAGAGAATTGTTAGAGACTCAATATGTTCTATACTCAAATCCCAATCTCAACTCAATATCAATCTCATAGAAGCATAAAGAGAATTGTTAGAGACTCAATATATTCTATACTCAAATCCCAATCTCAACTCAAATCAATCTCATAGAAGCATAAAGATAATTGTTAGAGACTCTATATGTTCTATTCTCAAATCTCAATCTCAACTCAAATCAGAATATAGAATAGTTTGTTTCATGGAACTTGAACAACCACTTCACACAATTACTTGACTAGGCTCAATCAACTCTACTCAACCAATCACCTCAAGGAACAATCCTTTCCACAAACCCTAGTCCAAGCATGTATCAACCAACTCAAAATATTTCCAACAATGCTCAACAACAAATCTCACATAACAATGATACTCATGTTCTTAACTCAAGTTCAAGTTCTTTGCATGACCAATTGGCTTCAACAACAATGCTTATAAAACAAGGTTTAATCACAACTCTCAAACTAGAAAACCTTGAAGCATTAAACCAACAACTCCTCAAAAAGGAAACCACAATCAATCCTTTTCTCTCCAAAGATATTTTCAGAAATCAATCACCCAAATAAGTCAATGAAGAATATTGCCCATACCTTTTTGATGCCTTATGAGTTGTCCACTAAATCTGCCACACTCAACACATTTTCTTTTTCCAATCTCAACAAGGGTTAGAGGTCTTGAGTAATAACACAATAATAAAAATAATATCTCAATAACACCTTATTACTCCTACTCAATAAAATGCACCATACCCTCTTATGCAAGAAATAAACCCTCAAAAGAATGAATCAAACTTACTTTTGAAACTCCTTGACAAAACCAGAAATATCTCCTTGCACACACCTTATTTCTCCCTCTAAGAAATCTAAACAAATATCTCTCGAAAAGAGCTTTCCAATGATATATAATATGATATACTTCCAAAAATAAAATCAGCAGAAATCTCTATCTTTCCTAGGGCATACCATATCCTTATTTCTCCTTAGGCAACCTTGGCAAAAATTAAAATATTAAACAACATCAAAAATTAAATCCACTTGCCTTGCCCTCGATGGGATTCGATCCCCCGACGTCCTCCTTCCCAATGCCTTAGCCACAGCCAAGCCACCATTGGGCCACACACCCTGACGTGTCTAAAATGGCACGTCCACCATAAAGTTTCTATGAACAACGCTCCTCCGAAAACAACAAGCGCTTCAAGCGCTTCTTCCTTGCAATCCAAAAGGCCTCACGCGAATCGAACGCGGGACCTCCTCCTTAGTACCAAGCCAACATACCACTAGGCCACGCTGGCCTTTGCGCTTAGAGCCTCCGAACCTTCACACCTTTAGCCTTTACGTAAATCGTAAGGCCTTCGAAAAACAAAACCTTTTCGCATGCGCTTCGAATAATAATTGCAAGGGATGCCTTGGTAAATGTTTTTGATGGCATTTATATAATGCCTTTGTCCTCTTTTGCAATCACGTCGACGCTTCGAATAATTTTGACGTCGACGTGATTTTTAATTTATAATTAATTTAAATTTAAATATTATAAATTAAAAAGAACCAACCTTAGGTTTAATTTAATTAAACCTTAGAACCTTGTCTTAATGCCCAATCTTGGTATAATTAAATATTATTTATAAAATTTAAATTCCTTGTGAATTTAAATAATTTATAAATAATTATTAAACCTCCTTTTTAACCTTTGCAATAACCCACCTTGGGTTTTTATAAACCAATCACTTAACCTGTGCTCCCAATAATATTAAAATATTATGGAGCCTTTTTCCTTTCACTTCTGCATTGATGAAGCTTTTTCCTGGATGACTTGGGCGACTTTATTTCTTTTCGAATTCCTTAATAAGAGTGATAACTCTATCAGGTGACATCAATGACAACTTTGACTTAGAGGACTCAAAATGTCCAACAATCTCCCCCTTTGTCATTGATGGCAACCTTTATCCTTTTACTAAAACCTGACCTTCTTTTCTGCTCCCCCGGGACTTTGCTCCCCCTGGCTCAATGCTCTCTCAAATATCAAATCTCTCCTCATATCAAATCTCTCCCCAATACACAAATCTCTCCCCCTTTGACATCAATGGCAAAGGGTCACCTTTGGGGCTCGGGGCTAAGAATGAGCCTCTTAGCTTAGCCCCTCCCCCACCTCCACATGAGGTGGTTAATTCTCGGGTGGGAGTATTTCTACTCCCTGAAAGCACATATCTGTACCTTTATCTTTCTCTCTTCTTCTGTGAGTCTTCTGAATCCTCTCACTGTTTCTTTCCAAGTCATCATCCCTGTTCTTGTCATCACTTCTGTTCCTGCTCTTGTTCTCATCCATGTTCCTGTTCTTGTTCTTTTCTGAGTCTCTATTCTTTTCTGAGTCTCTATTCCTATTCATATTCCTATTTCTGTTCATATTCCTGTTCTTGTTCATATTCTTGTCCCTATTCATGCCTGTTTCTGGAATATTTTCTCTACACCATCTTGCTATGTGACCATCATTATTGCACTTATAACACTTAATGTTATTATTCCTTGGATGTGCAACTGTCTTAGGACTTCTCCTAGTGAAGCCATATCCTCTTCTATCTTGAATCCTGTAATTCATTGCCTTGTGACCAAACTCATTGCATGAGTAGCAATATCCTTGGAAAAGCTATCCTTTTCCATACTCCTATCTTTGATGTGTCCTGCACTATGAAGCCATGTGCCCAAACCTGTGACATGAAAAACATCTTCCATTGAAGCTTCCTTGTCTTGACCTCATTGGTCTCCTATTCTGATTGTTGTTCCATCTGTATCTTCTTTGTGCATTGTTCCTATCTTTGTTGAACTCTCTGTTGTCCAACTCATCCTCTGATGTCTCATTCCCACTTATACTGTCATCTTCTGAAGTATCTTCTTCTAAAGTTCCTTCTTCTTCAAGACTTGAGGTAGATTCTTCTTCCTATTTCTTTTGAACTTTTCCAAAGCCAAGACCTGTTGAACATGATGTTCGTTGTTGTCCACAGATGAACTTATCCAAGTTCCTAGAGCTATTTTTGAAACTCTTCATCTTGATCTTGGAGTCCTTTAAGTCTTCTTTTAAAGTAGCCACTTCTTGTGCTAACTTCTCACATTCCAAGATCTTTGCTTCTAATTTATCTTTGAACTTGCTTGCCTTAGCCTTTGATTTCTCTAAATCTTCTATGAGCAATAATATTTCTTCATCACATTCTTGAAACTGACTTTCAAGCTTAGAGTGTTGCTTTCTTACCTTCTTTACTGTGTCAAGGGCATAGATAAGTTCTCCCTTGAGATCATAGCCATTCTCTATTGAATAATCCTCTATTTTTTTGCCTTTGTCCGAGTTTCTACTTCCTTTAGACTTGTCTTCTATGGGGTCACTCACTTCTTCTTCTAATGCCATTAGAAGATTTTCATCTGGTCTTTCAAGTGCATCTTCAAAATCATCATCACTGAAACTATAACCATCCCTAGTGCAATCATCTTCAAGATGTCCAAATTTACCACATCTAAAACACTTGAGAATAACTGGAGTCTTTTTCTTAATTGGATCTTTCTCTTTAACCATAAATAGGACTTCATCTCTATCATTGTCTGAAAAACTAGCATCACTATCAATTGAGTACTTACTTGCATTATCCGCATAGTAGCTTCTCTTTTGTCTCTTGAAGAACTTATTTCCTTGTCTGCTTTGTCCATCCTTGCTTTTATTTTGGTACCTGTATCTTTCTGACTCCCTGTACCTGTGATCCTATTTTTCTTCATCATTGTTGTTCTTTGGCTCCTTGCACTCTATTGCAAAATATCCATACCTTCCACAATTGAAACATTTGATAGATCTTGGATCTATGGGTCTTCTGGAACCTCTATCTCTTCTGCCATAATTTGCTTCTTCATCACTGGATGACTCACTGCTCGATTCTATCTTCTTTCCCTTTTTATTTTTGTCTACTTTGAAAGTAGCTTCTTTCGGAGGAATAGGATCTTTTGTTCTTATCTCAAAAGTAGTAAGCATGCCAAGCAAATAATTCCTTGTCAAATAATCACTATCAATTGATGTTTCTATAGCAGAAACCTTTTCACTGTACCTTTTTGGAAGAGTTCTCAAGATCTTATCACAAGCATCAGATTCATCAACCTTCATTCCCAGACCTCTCATCTCATGTACAAGTTCATCAATCTTACTGAGATAGTCATGAATGTTTTCATCATCCTTCATTCTTAAGTTCTCAAATTCTCCTTTGAGATTTCTGATCTTAGCTTTCCTGACTCCTTTATCTCCTTCATATATTTCATGCAGAAGTTCCCACATTTCTTTTGTTGTTTTACAATCCATAACCTTCATAGATTCTGATCTACGCAATCCTTTTATAATTGCATTCATAGCTCTTGAGTTTGCATGCATTAGAAGCTTACCTTCCTTATCTATAGGAGGATTGACTATTGAATCATATCCAAGTTCCACTGCATCCCAAACTTCATTTCCAAGTGCCATCAAGTAAAATCTCATCAACATACACCAATACAAGAAGTCACTTCCATCAAATACTGGTACTGCATTATTGAAGAATCCATCTCTTTGATCCTTTTGATCCATTGTGTTCTTAGACCGCTTTTCCTTCAAGCTGTCAAACTCTTCTGAAGGAACCCGCTCTGATACCAATTGAAGAACACAAGCTTATACTGAGAGGGGGAGTGAATAGTATAAGACCACTTTTTACTTTTCTTTTCAAATCAATATTATTCAATGTATAGATAGCAGTATCAATAGCAATAATCAAAGCAATGCACAAAACACCATACACAATAGAGACACCACAATTTACGTGGTTCACCCAATGTGGGCTACTCCACGGAGAAAATATTTTACTAAAATTTTCTCAATCAATCTCTTTGGGAATCCTTCCCAATTACAATATTTATGGACCTCTGTCCAAAGGAGATGTTGATCCCCTAATCTCAAGTTCATGGATCTCTTCCATAGGAGAACTCTTTCCCCTTCTGCTCTGGCTAGTGATCTTCTAGAAGACTTTGTCTCTCTGTTGCACTGACTGGTGGATCTCTCTCCACTTGAAGACTCCTCACTCAGATCTATCTTCAATTGTCCTAGCTGCTGGATCTCTATCCACTGAGACTCTATCCTCTATACTCTTTCACCTCCAAAGCTCTATCTCAATACTATACTAAACATAGTCCAATCGGTCTAGCACAACTCTGCTCAATCTCTTATACTAAACATAATTCATTCGGTCTAGCACAACTCTGCTCAATCTCTTGCACTAAACATAATTCATTTTAGAAAGTCCACTCAAATCTACACTAAACATAGTTCATTCTAGCACAAATCTGCTCAATAGGTCCACACAGAACCTTCTCAAATCTGCTCAATAGGTCCACATAGAACCTGCTCAAATCTTCTCAATAGGTCCACATAGAACCTGCTCAAATCTGCTCAATAGGTCCACTCAGAACCTACTCAAATCTGCTCAACAAGTCCTCTCTAGGACTTGTCCAAATCTGCTCAATAAGTCCTCTCTAGGACTTCCTCAAATCTGCATAGCAAGCTTCCACAAAAGCTTACACAAAATCAGTCCACAAGCCTTCTCAAAGACTTACCTCAAATCAGTTTAACAAGCTCACACAGAACTTGTCCAATCTCATAGAATCATAAAGAGAATTGTTAGAGACTCAATATGTTCTATACTCAATGCTCAATCAATATCTCAATTCAATCTCATAGAAGCATAAAGAGAATTGTTAGAGACTCAATATGTTCTATACTCAAATCCCAATCTCACTCAATCCTATCAATCATCAAGAAGCATAAAGAGAATTGTTTAGAGACTCAATTTTTTCCTCCCAATCTCAACTCAATCTCAATCTCATAGAAGCATAAAGAGAATTGTTAGAGACTCTATATGTTCTATTCTCAAATCTCAATCTCAACTCAAATCAGAATATAGAATAGTTTGTTTCATGGAACTTGAACAACCACTTCACACAATTACTTGACTAGGCTCAATCAACTCTACTCAACCAATCACCTCAAGGAACAATCCTTTCCACAAACCCTAGTCCAAGCATGTATCAACCAACTCAAAATATTTCCAACAATGCTCAACAACAAATCTCACATAACAATGATACTCATGTTCTTAACTCAAGTTCAAGTTCTTTGCATGACCAATTGGCTTCAACAACAATGCTTATAAAACAAGGTTTAATCACAACTCTCAAACTAGAAAACCTTGAAGCATTAAACCAACAACTCCTCAAAAAGGAAACCACAATCAATCCTTTTCTCTCCAAAGATATTTTTAGAAATCAATCACCCAAATAAGTCAATGAAGAATATTGCCCATACCTTTTTGATGCCTTATGAGTTGTCCACTAAATCTGCCACACTCAACACATTTTCTTTTTCCAATCTCAACAAGGGTTAGAGGTCTTGAGTAATAACACAATAATAAAAATAATATCTCAATAACACCTTATTACTCCTACTCAATAAAATGCACCATACCCTCTTATGCAAGAAATAAACCCTCAAAAGAATGAATCAAACTTACTTTTGAAACTCCTTGACAAAACCAAAAATATCTCCTTGCACACACCTTATTTCTCCCTCTAAGAAATCTAAACAAATAGCTCTCGAAAAGAGCTTTCCAATGATATATAATATGATATACTTCCAAAAATAAAATCAGCAGAAATCTCTATCTTTCCTAGGGCATACCATATCCTTATTTCTCCTTAGGCAACCTTGGCAAAAATTAAAATATTAAACAACATCAAAAATTAAATCCACTTGCCTTGCCCTCGGTGGGATTCGATCCCCCGACGTCCTCCTTCCCAATGCCTTAGCCACAACCAAGCCACCATTGGGCCACGCGCCCTGACGTGTCTAAAATGGCACGTCCACCATAAAGTTTTCATGAACAATGCTCCTCCAAAAACAACAAGCGCTTCAAGCGCTTCTTCCTTGCAATCCAAAAGGTCTCACGTGAATCGAACGCGGGACCTCCTCCTTAGTACCAAGCCAACATACCACTAGGCCACGCTGGCCTTTGCGCTTAGAGCCTCCGAACCTTCACACCTTTAGCCTTTACGTAAATCGTAAGGCCTTCGAAAAACAAAACCTTTTTGCATGCGCTTCGAATAATAATTGCAAGGGATGCCTTGGTAAATGTTTTTTGATGGCATTTATATAATGCCTTTGTCCTCTTTTGCAATCACGTCGATGCTTCGAATAATTTTGACGTCGGCGTGATTTTTAATTTATAATTAATTTAAATTTAAATATTATAAATTAAAAAGAACCAACCTTAGGTTTAATTTAATTAAACCTTAGAACCTTGTCTTAATGCCCAATCTTGGTATAATTAAATATTATTTATAAAATTTAAATTCCTTGTGAATTTAAATAATTTATAAATAATTATTAAACCTCCTTTTTAACCTTTGCAATAACCCATCTTGGGTTTTTATAAACCAATCACTTAACTTGTGCTCCCAATAATATTAAAATATTATGGAGCCTTTTTCCTTTCACTTCTGCACTGATGAAGCTTTTTCCTGGATGACTTGGGCGACTTTATTTCTTGCCGAATTCCTTAATAAGAGTGATAACTCTATCAGGTGACATCAATGACAACTTTGACTTAGAGGACTCAAAATATCCAACACTTGGGCCTTACTAAGACCTAACAGTGGTTCTAACCACTCAAAAAGGGTAATTTGACCCTTTGCAGCCTAAGTCATGGTTCCCTTTGATGGCTCCCTGGTAGTCATGGTGATCCACAATGGTCTCTCAGTGATCATCGTGCCTTATGATGGTCTACAATCCTAGCCTTTAGAGCCAATGATGGTCACATCTATAATAAACTTGGGCTTTCCAAGCTGAGCCAAATCAAATATAGGGCAATTCAGCTTAACGGATTAAGCATGGAGTAGCTTCCAAAAGTGATGTTTGGGATGCCCAATCCTAACTAAATCTTGATCTTAGATTCCCTTGCAAACCAAGAATACCAATTGGGCTATAAAAGGATCCCAAGCCTTCATGCAAATAATGATGAATTATCTATGACGAAGTGCTATCATTTTATTTATTAGAGAGAACAATCTCTCATAAGCATCAAGGTGCTATCAAAATCCAGTTATGAAGCTTACCAACCCAACAATGGTGTCCATTAGAGTTTGAAGAGCCAATTCCATCATTTTTTCCATGAAACATATGGATTTAGATCTAATTCTCCATAATTCAATCATGCATCGATTTAGTGACCCTTGAAAAATCAATTTGATAGAGGAATTAGACGTCACCACATATCATATTTGAAGGAAGGATTTGTTATTCAACAATTGTCTCACCCCAAGATGGTCTGCAGGTGGATCCATTAGAGCTTATGATGGATAGCAAGCCAGGTCAAGCTGATCCATGATGACCTCTCTGTAATTTATCTTTTCCATGTTTTCTCAGTTACAGTATATTAGCAGTAGTTAATTCTCCATTTTAACATGGTTTATTTCAAGTTTTCATGCATTTCTTCACTGTTTTCAACATTTTCCTTTCATTTACATATCATGGGAAATGGACCTCATCTTTAGAGGTTCCACATTTGCTACTAATTTTGTATAAGTTCTTATGTGTGCAGATATCAGGTTTCCATAGGAGCAAATCATCATAAAGATTCCTGAATATTTGCATCATCAAGCGAAGGCACTAAGAAACCCTCCATAATAAGTTTTGGGAGATTACAAATATCTTGTGAAGATACCTATTATTGTGTTTCATATTATAATATTGTATCAATTGGTGTAACTCCTAAGAGGGATATTTTGTAACCTCTTGTAAAGACAATTTTCAAATATCAATGAGAAGGGTACTTTATTTTCTCTATTTATTTGTGATTATGGTTACAAGAATTGCATTGTCAATTTGATTTCATATTACATGTTTAGGTGTTATATCTTGTGTAGATATTACAGTGGTGATCACGTGTAGGACCTTTTCTAAAATCTCCTAATTTATCACTAACTTGTTATTTTCTTGTTTTCTTGATCTTGCAGGTACCATCATTTTGAGGTGAAACGACCCATAGGTGGAGTTGTTATACCCTATGATGGCTAGTAGTCTCTGCCGTTCTACACCTTGATGACCTCATAGTAGAATGCAAAAATCATAGAGGTAACATCTTCATAAAACATAGGCTTCACTTGTAAGTTCCTCTACACCTTATTTTTCTTGCATAGAAAAAGATATAATTGCAAGTTTAATTAAGAAAATTTAGAGAAATTATTAGACCTTGTCCATCACATGTTTCTTCTAGATAAGATACATCCATTGAGGAGCTAAGTAGAGGGGTTACATGCGTTCATGTACCCAACCAATCTACAAATCTCTCTGAACTCAGAGTGAAATACATACCCTTGCTTAGTCGAGATGGAGGAGCCACTATTCTTGACCAACCTTGGAATTGCCATAATCTAAACCACTTAGATAGGTATGTTAGTCTTACAATGACACTGAGAGGGGGGGTGAATCAGTGTAGCTCTTTAAACTTAAATTTACAGCTCTTAATACCGCAACAATTAAAACTTATTACTAGATACAACAAGTATAACAAAAGAGCATCACACAACACAAGATTTAACGAGGTTCACCAATGTGGCTACTCCTCAAAAATTGACTGCTTGGACTACCATCCAAATCCAGCCTTTGCAAAGCACCAACTTTACAATCAATTTACCAAAGCACCCACCGTGAAGGAGCACCAACCCCTTTTAAAGAGCACTTTTACAAAAGGAGCACCAACCCCCGATTTTTTCACCAATAAAGGAGCACCAACCCTTGATTTATCTACACCAACAGGAAAGGAGCACCAACCCCTGATTTATCGACCAATAGGAAGGAGCACCAACCCATTAATTAATTTGAAGTTGATAAGTAAGATATCTTTGCTTTTGCAAGACCCTGACTGGTCTTCTTCACCTTGCGTTCTCTGCACTCTTCTCACTTCACCTCTCTCTCACTCCTCTCTCTATGCAATCACTTCGCACACTCTCTTCGTTATAGTCAAACTTCATGATCATCTTCTCCTTTTGTGCACTCTCTCTCTTTGTAAATTTTGCACTTAGCATGATTCGACACGACTTGCTCTCTATGCACAATGACCGTATTTCACACACATTCGACTCATCTTCAATTCTCCAAATAACCCTCCTTTTATAACAATATTTTTTATGATGAAAACCCTAATCTTAGTCGGCTGTAAATCCTAATCTTAGTCGGCTTTCATAACAATTGTAAACCCTAATTTTAGTCGGTTGTCATCGGTCTTCGTCGGCTTCAACTCAAGAAGATGTTCGGTTTATCCATCGCTTAATGATTTCATTCTTCGTAATTGTCATACTAAATTTTGATCACTCTTCGTATTTTAGCAGTATGAAATCACTCTGTAATCCCCTGTAAATGTCGTAGTGATGTCGGTCCACTGTCATACTTCTCATTTCAGCTGGTTCTCCTTCTTGACTTGCACATTTATGACCTATCATGAAATCATGACATTTCTGCCTCTGTAGCTTCTTTTGTTGTTGTTGCCATGAAAATACATGTCATGATATCATGACACTTTCACCTCCGTACGCTTTCTCTATTCTTTTGTCATGATATCATGACATTTCTACCTTCGTAGACTTCATCTTTTCTTTTGTCATGATATCATGACATTTTTGCCTTCGTATACTTCGTCTTTGCTTTTGTCGTGATATCGTGACACTTCGTCTCCATAGACTTCGACTTTGCTTTTGTCATGATATCACGACACTTCTGCCTCCGTAGTCTTCAACTTAGCTTTTGTCATGAAATCATGACACTTCTACTTCGTACTTAGCTTCTTTGCTTTTGTCATGAAATCGTGACACTTCTGCCTTCGAAGTCTTCTTCTTCGTCTTTGTCATGAAATCGTGACACTTCACTTTCGTACTTTACTTCTTTGCTTTTGTCATGAAATCGTGACACTTCTTTCAAGAGTCTTGCTTTCCTTTTGTCGTGAAATCGTGACATTGCTTCGTACGCTTCCTCTCTTTCTTTTGTCATGAAAATGCGACATGTCACGATATCGCGACACTTTTCAAACTTACTTTCTCTCTCCTATTTTAGTCATGAAAATGCGACATGTCACGAAATCGTGACACTTTTCTTACTTGTTCTCTTTCTTCGAACTTGTCATGAAATCGTGACACTTTTTCCTGCTTTCTCTTTCTCTTCCAACATGTCACGAAATCATGATAGTTTTTCCACTTGCCTTTTTCTCTTCCAACATGTCACGAAATCGTGACAGTTTTTCCTGCTTTTTCTCTCTCTTCCAACATGTCACGAAATCATGACAGTTTTTCCTACTTTTTCTCTCTTCCAACATGTCGTGAAATCGTGATAGTTTTTCTTGCTTTTTCTCTCTTCCAACATGTCACGAAATCATGATAGTTTTTCTTGCCTGCTGTATATGTCGCGATATCGCGACACTTTTCTTACTTGTCTTTTTTCTTTGATCTTTTGCATATGGGCCACTTCGGTCTTCTTGGAAAATCACTGTACATACTCTGAATAACCTTTGAACTCCTGTCTTCTGCATCTGAATAGCTTTTGAACTTCCCGTCCACTGCATCAATAGATCTATCTGACCGTGTTGACAACAATGACAATATCGTTGCCGCACCTTGCTCAACAATCTCCCCTTTGGAATTTTTGGCAACACATGGGCAATATCCTATAACTCTTCTCCCCCTTTGACAATAATACCAAAGGGCTACCGCAGACTCCCCCGAGTCCATGCACAACATTCTCAGGCAAAATTTATTACACTTAGCAAAAATCATGAACATGAGCAAAAAGATAATCAAATACTTAAATGCTCCCCCCGAGAATGTGATCCCCGTAGCTAGTCAATTCTTGGGAAGTGTGACCACTCCCAATTTATTGCGAAGGTACTCAAAAACTTCCTTGGGCAATGGTTTTGTGAAGATATCTCCTACTTGCTCTGTAGTTGGAACAAAATCCAACTTAACCTCACCTTCCGCAACTTTCTCCTTCAAAAAGTGATACCCGATAGCAATGTGTTTTGTGCATGAATGCATAACCGGATTCTTGGAGATGTTAATGGCACTGGTGTTATCACACTTAACTGATATTGGCTCATTGAAGCTAATACCAAGATCTTTCAGGGTTTGTTTCATCCACAATACCTACGTACAACATGTTGTCACTACAATATATTCTCCCTCTACTATCGATAAAGAAACCGACTCTTGTTTCTTACTGTGCCACGCGACCAATCTGTCTCCAAGATAGAATGCACCTCCACTGGTACTCTTTCTCTCATCGACACCTCCTGCCCAATCTGCATCTGAATACAAAATAAGGGTGAAGTCTTTACCTTTCGGATACCATAACCCATACTCCATAGTACCCTTGAGGTACCGAAGAATCCTCTTCACTGCTGTCACATGAGTCTCCTTGGGATTAGCCTGAAATCGTGCTACCATGCATACTGCCCGCAAAATATCTGGTCCGGTAGTCGTCTGTACAGTAAGCTCCCAATCATAGATTCGTACATGGTTTGATCAACAGGTGGAGATTTTTCATCCTTGCTCAACTTGCAACCTGTCATCATGGGAGTGCTAACTGGCTTACAATCCTCCATTGTGAACTTTTTTAACATCTCTTTCACATATTTAACTTGAGAAATAAATATGCCCTTCTTATTTTGATTAACTTGCAACCCGAGGAAATACGAAAGTTCACCAATCATTGACATTTCAAATTCTTTCTGCATCTTATTTGCTAAATCTTTACACGACTCATCTTTGTCGCTGCCAAATATGATATCATCTACGTATACAACAAGAACAATAAGATGCCCATTTTCTATTTTGACATACAAATTACTATCCACCATACCTTTCTTAAACCCTTGTTGAGTGAGATAGTTGTCTAGCCTTGCATACCATGCTCTGGGTGCCTGCTTTAAGCCATATAATGCTTTCTTCAACTTGCAAACCAAGTTGGGATCATCACCAAGTTGGAAACCATCTCGGTTGCTCAATATAAACCTCTTCTTCAAGTTTCCCATTCAAAAACGCTGATTTCACATCCATTTGATAAACTTTGAAATTCTTGTAGACTGCTAAAGCCAAAAACATTCTAATTGCCTCTAGTCTAGCTACCGGTGCAAAAGTTTCCTCAAAGTCAATGCCTTCAACTTGTGCATAACCCTTACATACCAATCTTGCTTTATTTCTGACTACCTGTCCGTCTTCATTCAATTTGTTTCGAAAAATCCATTTAGTCCCGATTATATTTTTATTTGCAGGTCTAGGTACTAACTCCCAAGTTTCATTTTTCTCGATCTGATCTAATTCTTCATTTATTGCCTTCATCCAACTTTCATCTTTGCTTGCATCAACAACATTTTTGGGCTCAATGTCGGATAATAGAGAGTAGTTACTTACTACTCTTCTTCTTGTCCGAACACCAACTTTGGGGTCTCCAATTATTTGCTCTCTAGGATGATTTTTCTGCCAACTGCCTGTTTTGAATTTCTTATTTTCTTCCACTTCTGAATCACAACTTAAATCATCTGAGTCAATTTTTTGTATCTTTTCCATTTCATTTTCCTCATCTCCTTCAATAACCTCTTCATAAATTGGGTAGTTCTTTTCATAGCTAATTACTCGTTCTCTACCTTCATCAAATTTAACATCGACACTGTCCACAATTTTCTTTAGCCTCTTGTTGTAGCATTTGTAAGCTTTGCTTTTTGATGAATAACCAACAAAAATACCTTCATCCACTCTATCTTCAAACTTACCAAGATTATCTTCAGTTCTTTTGATGTAGCACTTGCTGCCAAAAACTTTGAGGTATTTTGTTGTTGCCCTTTTACCGAACCACAACTCATAAGGAGTTTTGCTTTCATGTGTTCTCAGCATGTACCTATTTTGGATATACACCGTAGTATGGACTGCTTCTTTCCAAAATCTGTCTGCTACTCTACTTTCAGCCAACATAGTCCATGCCATTTCCTGCACTGTCCTGTTCTTTCTTTCTACCACTCCATTCTGCTGAGGTGTCCCGGCTGCTAAAAATTGTCTCCTAATACCGTATTTTTCATAGTACTCTATAAACTCCTCTGAAATGAATTCTCCTCCTCTATCTGATCTTAAACATTTGATCCTCTTTCCTGTTTCATTCTCAACTTGGTTTTTGAAAGTCTTGAACATTTCAAAAGCTTCTGATTTATGCTTCAAGAAAAATATCCATGTCATTCTGGAATAGTCATCAATGCACAACATAAAATATTTGTCACCATTTATGCTTTGTGTTCTCATGGGTCCACATAAATCAGTGTGTATTAGTTCCAAAGGTTTGCTTGTGTAGTACTCTTTTGTTTTGAATGTGACTCTAGTTTGCTTCCCCTTTTGGCATGAAGCACAAATGTTGTTTGCAGTGTTTGTCGATGGTGGGAATATCTCTCACCGCCTCTTTTGAGTTGATTTTTACTAGATTATCAAAACTGATATGACCGAGTCTCTTGTGCCACAACCAATTTTCTTCTTCCTCGTCCAATAAAACAAGCTCCTTCTCAAGTCTCCGAGAGCGTGTACATAGTTGCCGGATGTCCTTGATCCAGCTTGCTATCAATTTTCCACTATTTGTTTTTCTCGACTTCACAACCCCCGCTTCTTAAAAACTACTTCATGACCTTTATCACAAATCTGACTTACGCTCAACAAGTTATGTTTCAAACCATCCACAAACAAGACTTCTTCTCGACTTAATTTTTCCATCACTAATTTTAACTCGAACCTTTGCCAACTATCTTAGCTCCATCATTATTTCCAAACTTTATCGAACCACCTTCATATTTCTGTAACTTCTCAAATTTTTGTTTGTCACCTGTCATATGACCGGAGCATCCACTATCAAGTATCCATGGTACATATTTATTCTGTGCTTTAAATGTTGTTTGTACGATTAAGGATTCCTTTTCTTCCTTAAGTCACTCTTTTTCTTTCCACTCCATTTTGATAGTAGTTTTGGGCTCTTGTTTTGCCTTTCCCTTATCAATAGCTTGTGCATGTTTTTCGGGAAGTTTTCTATTTTGTCTCATCCTATTTGGTTGAAATTTTCTTCCCTAAAACTGATTTGATGCAAATGTACTTCTACAGTTTCTTGCAATGTGCCCAAAATTATGACAGTTATAACATTTTACCGTATAATTCATCAAAGGAGAAAAAGCATTTCTACTGGTGAAATTCCTTGGTCTTACATTATATTTGTAGTCTGAGATTTTATGTCCATAGCCATTGCATTTAAAATAGAAACCAGAAAAGGGATAATTGAACCTGGGGTGATGGTCTTTGCCATGTTGTCGTAGGAGCCATAGGTCTTCTTCTTCTTTGATGTGTGACATTGGTGAATCCATCATTGTCAATTCTCCTTTCGTGCCTGGCATTATTGCTTTCTTTTGCATGAGACATTTTTCCTTGATCAACCCGTTTCTTATCTTCATTCTTTATGGATTCTACATTTCTGGCCTTTGATCCATTTGATGATTCTCCTTCGATGAAACCTGCACTCAAATTTGATTCCTTGTAGGCCTTTGGTCATTTATAATCTTATCCAGCTTCATAGAACTTTCTTCACGTTTGTGATAGCAACTAATTTTGTGATTCATCTCTTCTATCTGCGTCCGTAAACCAACATTCTCTTCTTCTAGTTTGCAACAATAATCTATTTTCATGGTAATTTGTACTTCGAGATCTTTAGATATTTTCTTGTATTCTTCTGTCTGTACTTTCAGATTGGTTATGATTTCATTTGCATCCTCAAGCTTTTTTGAAATTTTCTTATTCTTTTTCCTCTCTATTTTCCACTCTTCAAGTGCAGAGATCAACTCACCTTCTAGATCTACTTCAGCCTCAGGGTTTTCACCACATACTTCAGAGTTCACTCCTTCTTCCTTTTCTGATTTTACTTCTTCAAATGCCATGAAAAGAGCTTCACCTGTTTCCTCTTCGTAATCCTCACCGGAGTCTGTCTTCTCGATGAACTGGCATTCCTCGGAGATGAAACTTTTCTTCTTGAAGTTGCCTTTTCTGAAATTCATTTTCTTCTTCCAATCACTTCTTTCTTGGTGCGATCCTTCATCATTTTTGTTCTTCTCATTAAGTGGACATTTAGTCACAAAATGCCCAATGCCTCCACAGTTGAAACATTTAAACGGTAGCTTTCCTCTGTATTTTCCTTTTCCCCTTTTTAGTTTTCTAACAAAGTTTGCTTCCATTTCATCTGATGTCTCTTCTTCCTCGGACTCTTGTTTTGCATTTTTATTTTTAAGGGCTTTAAAAGCCGCTTCTCTGTCTGTGGGTTTAGATCTTCCTATCCTCATCTCATATGCAATCAAAGAACCATACATCTCATCTATACTAAAATAATTTAGATTTTTAGCTTCTTCTATCACTGAGACTTTAGAATCAAACCTTTGAGGAAGAGATCTTAATACCTTTTTCATGATGGTAGAGTCTTCGATATCCTCACCGAGTCCTCTGATCGCATTAATGATTCCATTAACTCTCAATATATATGCCTCAATGTTTTCATCGTCATTCATCTTTAATGCTTCGAACTGAGCTCGATGTGTCTGTAACTTGGCCTCCTTGATCTTATCATCTCCTTCATGAATACTCCTCACTTTGTCCCATATTTCTTTTGTCATTTTATAACTCATGATCTTTACTAGTTCACCGTCTGCTAATCCGCACATGATAGCATTCTTTGCTTTTGAGTTATTTTCAAATAGTTTCTTTTCGTCAGCCTCTTTTGGAGGAGTGATGGGTATTGTGTATCCACTAACTACTGAATCCCAGATGTCGTATCCCAAAGCATAGAGATATGTCTGCATCCTGATTCTCTAGAATGCGTAATTAGATCCATCAAACAATGGTGCTTTGTTTGATGAGAAGCCTTCACCACCTGCCATTGTGTTACTTCCAAGATCACCCTAGCCGGTTAAGCTTGTATAAGAACTTAGCTCTGATACCAATTGTTAGTCTTACAATGACACTGAGAGGGGGGGTGAATCAGTGTAGCTCTTTAAACTTGAATTTATAGCTCTTAATACCATAACAATTAAAACTTATTACTAGATACAACAAGTATAACAAAAGAGCATCACACAACACAAGATTTAATGAGGTTCACCAATGTGGCTACTCCTCAAAAATTGACTGCTTGGACTACCATCCAAATCTAGCCTTTGCAAAGCACCAACTTTACAATCAATTTACTAGCACCCACTGTGAAGGAGCACCAACCCCTTATTTATCTGCACAAATAGAAAGCAACACCAACCCCTGATATTATTTACACAATAAAGGAGCACCAACCCTGATTTTCACAATAAGGAGCACCAACCCTGATATTATCTACACCAATAGAAAGGAGCACCAACCCCTTATTTACGCAAAAAGGAGCACCAACCCCTTATTTCCAATAGAAGATACCTTTGCTTTTGCAAGACCCCGATTGGTCTTCTTCACCTTTGCATTCTCTAGCACTCGTTCTTTTTCTCCTCTCTCTACGTAATCACTTCGCACACTCTCTTCGTTATATCGAAACTTCATGATCATCTTCTCCCTTTTGCGCACTCTGCTCTCTTTGCAAATTTTGCACTTAGCATGATTCGACATGACTTGCTCTCTATGCACAATGACCGTATTTCACACACATTCGACTCATCTTCAATTCTCCAAACAACCCTCCTTTTATAACAATATTTTTTATGATGAAAACCCTAATCTTAGTCGAACTGTAAACCCTAATTTTAGTCGGTTGTCATTGGTCTTCGTCGGCTTCAACTCAAGAAGATGTTCGGTTTATCCATCGCTTGATGATTTCATTCTGGATAGACCCTGTAATCGCCATACTGACTTTTGATCACTCTTCGTATTTTAGCAATATGAAATCACTCTGTAATGCCCCTGTAAATTTCGTAGTGATGTCGGTCCACTGTCATACTTCTCATTTTAGTCGGTTCTCCTTCTTGACTTGCGCATTTATGACCTATCATGAAATCATGACATTTCTGCCTCTGTAGCTTCTTTTGTTGTTGTTGCCACAAAAATACAACATGTCACGATATCGTGACACTTTCACCTTCGTACGCTTTCTCTATTCTTTTGTCATGATATCATGACATTTTTACCTCCGTAGACTTCTCTCTTTCTTTTGTCATGATATCATGACATTTTCACCTCCGTATACTTCGTCTTTGCTTTTGTCATGATATCACGACACTTCTGCTTCCATAGACTTCGACTTTGCTTTTGTCACGATATCGTGACACTTCTACCTCCGTAGTCTTCAACTTAGCTTTTGTCATGAAATCATGACACTTCTACTTTCGTACTTAGCTTCTTTGCTTTTGTCATGAAATCGTGACACTTCTGCCTTCGAAGTCTTCTTCTCCTTTTGTCATGAAATCGTGACACTTCTGCTTCTGTACTTTACTTCTTTGCTTTTGTCATGAAATCATGACACTTTCTCAAGAAGTCTTGCTTTCCTTTTGTCATGAAATCATGATATTCTGTTTCGTACGCTTCCTCTCTTTCTTTTGTCAGCAAAAATGCGACATGTCACGATATCAGTGACACTTTTCAAACTTACTTTCTCTAGTCGCGAAAATGCGACATGTCACGAAATCGTGACACTTTTCTTACTTGTTCTCTTTCTTCGAACTTGTCGTGAAAATCGTGACACTTTTTCCTGCTTTCTTTCTCTTCCAACATGTCGCGAAATCGCGATAGTTTTTCCACTTGCCTTTTTCTCTTCCAACATGTCATGAAATCGTGACAGTTTTTCCTGTTTTTTCTCTCTTCCAACATGTCACGAAATCGTGATAGTTTTTCTTGCTTTTTCTCTCTCTTCCAACATGTCACGAAATCGTGATAGTTTTTCCTGCTTTTTCTCTCTTCCAACATGTCACGAAATCACGACAGTTTTTCTTGCCTGTTGTATATGTCGCGATATCGCGACACTTTTCTTACTTGTCTTTTTTCTTTGATCTTTTGCATATGGGCCACTTCGGTCTTCTTGGAAAATCACTGTACATACTCTGAATAACCTTTGAACTCTTGTCTTCTCGCATCCGAATAGCTTTTGAACTCCCTGTCCACTGCATCAACAGATCTATCTGACTATGTTGACAACAATGACAATACTGTTACTGCACCTTGCTCAACAAGGTATAGCCCTAATGTAGCTTACAGAGCACCTTATTCTGCTCATTCTCAGAGGGTGAGTATGATGAAGATATAGTTTGTCCTATTCATACACATGGAGAGTGTTCTACTAGAACATGCAATACTTCGGTGCCATCCTTAAATGAGGACAAAATCCCTAGGGTATATTATAGAGTTAACTCAGTCTCTATTGATCAAGGTAATATGATAGCTACCCCTACTATGTGAACTAAAATCACCAAAACCCCTCATATCAAGAAGAGAAGTCATAGACCACATACAGTAGATCAAATAGATCGGCTACCTCGGCCCAACAGTAGTCAGAGGGAGAAATTGATCCAGTCCCAATTGGATGATTTGCACTATGATCAAGAGCATCTAGATCATAAGAATGTACAACAATAGATGTTACATCACCAATGGTTTTACAAACATAGACTACATGAGAAAAGGATCCTAGAATAGATATTGCATGAAGAGCAATCATGTCAGGTAGCTCAGGAAGAAATATCCATGCCTAGTACTTATAGGAAATAACTCAACATGAGGTGCACTACACAACAATAAGAGTTGCCACCTAGGTCAACTAACAACCTATCCCTTCATAACTCTATGCATCATTCTTGGTGAATATAGCACCAAGCACCAAACCCTCTGGAATATGAGGTCTACGAAGAGATAGAAGCAGATGACCAGGATCAAACCTATCCTAAACCATCTTGCAAGGACAAGATATATTATCACAATTCATCATCTTGTACTAAAAGGAACCTTCCACCTCCTACTCCCAATATATCTCTTAGAGAAAATGAGATTATCTCATCGCAAGACTACAAAGTCCTCACAGAGTGTATTCAGTCGCTTGAAAAGCAGGGAACAGGTTATCAAAAATCCACATTGCACAAATTATACAATCAACCCCTAGATCCATTAGTGCCTTTTTTTGCTTACCCTAAACATTTTGAAATGCCTAAGCTAGACAAATTTAGAGGGGATGATGATGTGCAAGAACATGTCATAAGTTTCATGAAGTTATATTTTAAATTGCAGAATAATTATGCTTTTTTATTAAGAGCATTCATGATAACACTCTTTGGTTCTGCCTTAGAGTGGTATAACCAGCTATCTCAATATGGTATCTCTAGCTTTGAAAAACTAGAAAACAACTTCCTTTAATGCTTCTCCATCAAATTCAAGAAGAAGGTAAGCCTATCTTACTTATCCAAATTGCATCAATACGATGACGAGCTAGTGATGGATTACAAAAATAGGTGGTATAAGATAATGTCCAAACTACCTTTCACCATGCCTATTTTAGAACTAACCTAAATGTTTACCAAGAGCTACTCAAAACATATATCGCTTTTATTACAATTGTAGCAATATCAGACATTTGAAGAGGCTTTGGTGCAAGCCAAATTTATCGAGGACATCAAGGTCTAGGAGGGAGACATTAAGATTTGTAAGAAATAATGGAACAAGAATCCCCATAACACTCAGAATCAGGTAAAGCTAGCGCCTATGAATCAGATTGTTCTAAATATTTCCAAAGTGGAGAAATCACAACCTAATTATTAGGCTCAACCCCCTATGATGTAATATAAAAATTAGTGCCAATGAAATCAAGGGTAAGATAAACAATGTCATCCACCTCACACATACATACCATTACCTAAGTCTTTGGCATCCCTTTTTAACAGACTATGTGAGACTAAGGCGATTACATTACCTAAAATTTGCTTGCTAGATCCTACTCACCCAAGCCTAAGGGGTACAAAGAGGACTTATATTGTTCTTATCATAGGCAAAATGGACATGATATCCAAGGGTGCTATGGTTTCAAAAACCTAGTACAAAACATGCTTGATAAGAATTAGTTACAAATTGATAACCCTCTCACTCCGGATAATCAACAGATGGGAATCTTCAAAGATCCCTTGCCCACCCATGAGTTCAAGGGTAATCAAACTGGGCAAGTAAACGAGATACATATGGATCCACCAAAACATGGGTTCGTAGGTATGATCAACATTGTAACACATAATAGAAGGTAAAACCAACATGAACCATTTATGTCTCCCATTTGGATACCTGTTATGCCCTTGCAAAGGCTAGTTTAAAATTTACTACCAGTTCCACCAGCACAACTGGTAATTACCATTACAAATAAGCTTACTCAGAGCCTACATATGGCCTTAGCCAAGATCTCTATCTATAAGCTTATTGTACAATCCCCTAGACATAGGGAAGTGCTCATGGAGATTATGATTGAGCTTCAGCCCCAAGATCCTAATGAGTTCACTAACTTTGTAGGGTATGTTTAGAAGTGCAAAGAGCTCGTGGCCATATTCTATGACCATGAAATCAAATAAGTACCATATAATGTAGCAGATTCTCTGTTGCACATAATTGCTTGCATAAATTGGATACCTCACAAGCAAGTGTTGATCGATACAGGCTCATCGATCAATATCATAACAATGATTGCTTTATAACATCTCAGTCTCTTGACATCACACATATTGGCATCCACTTTTACATTACAATCATTCAATGATGCATTATACTCAACGGTTGGTACCATAGTCTTACCTATTTTGGTGGGACTAAAAATTATTTTCATCATGTGCCATGTTTTGGAAGGAGCGATGCAGTATCATATTGCTCGATCATCCTTGGATTCAAAACATGAAGTGTGTTCCTTCTATTTTGCATCAATGCATTAAATATATTCATGAAGGAAATGTTCATGTCATCCTGTCAGATGATGAACCTTTTAAGTACATAAATTAGGTTAGTAATCCAGGGGAATTCATATTACCATCAATGCATTTGGACATCAGGCCTAGTTCTCGCATTAAGCATTCAAAGTATAAACCTAAAGTAGTGTGTTATAATTCATCCACCTCAGCAACATTGTTATCACCTAAACTAGTAGTTGATTTGATAAATCTTCATCATCATATGATCCAAAGATCAAATAGAATCTGAAAGCACCCATGGTAGATGATTCTAAAATTATCTATGATAGAGATTCCAACTCCCATGGAGGAAGAAGAATCATCTAACATGATGAATTATGTGCCTCAGCTTGCATCACCTACATCATCTATGGGATCATCTACACCTCAAGTGACTATCCATTTAGTCAAACCCGGGCTTGTGAAATATTTGGTTTAAAACATAACTTTTATGTCAATTATCAAGTCCACACAAGACATGGGGAGACCGCGTGTTCCCTTTTTGCCTATTGGGATAGTGGTACCCCTAGGCATACCACCTAACCAAACAAATTTTATATATGGGGGTTTCAACCAAGCCTCAAATCAATCTCCTATTATAAATCATAATGATGAACCTTTTACAGGAAATGTCTACTACATGTCGAACCCTGACTTTGCTCTAAGATACTTTTATCATTGCCATTAGTATGGTAATGTCTTAGGTTTATACGAGTAGGGTTGTATAAAAACCTTCCAACCACAGTACCAGTTACCTATGGATAAGTTTGATTTAGGGTATTTTGTACGTGTGCTAGATGAGCTCCTAGATGATTCCTTACAATGCCTAAGCCTAGGCTTCGAGGAAGACATTGATTGGAATAAATATGTTGACACCAACCCTTTGCATTTACGGAGGTATCATCACCTAGTAACAATGGTTGCCATAGAACCTCCTAAAATATATCATGAAACCATTCCAAAAGAGGAATCTGAACTAGAAGTTGTTCCTAAAAATGCTTGGGTGAACGAAGATAATGAGTATGGATGCAATTGAGTTTACCTATTTAGATCCTCACCACCTTCGTTATCTCAAAAATTTCATAGGATATGTCGAGCCTTCTAGACCCCCTGTAGACATATATGGCATTTATCATGGGGTATTTCCTATTCCACCTAACTGGAGATAACTACTCCCACCTGAGGATCCAATTATCCTATCCACTCTTAGAGCAAACCTTGAGATCCCGATACTTCCTAATCCACATCTAGAGCATCTAGAGCAACCATCAATCGATAGGTCCTACCCCTATAGTCATGGATATCATCAACCATCCATAAACATGATTTCCATTGATTTAATTGCACCCCTCCACAATCCAAGAAACCCCTAAAAACTATTGCACCTCAACCTTGAGCTCATTGACTTTGATCACGCTGCATCGCCCCCATCACCTGAGGATTTCCTACCATGTGATGAAATATTGCAACAATTTCATTTCACTCTAGTTTGTGCTCATGATGTCTATAATTCTAAGGTTGAATCTAATATGATAGATCATCCAAACCTAGTGGATGACATCCACCTAATCCTAATACCTCACTAGCTTGAGGAGGCATCCCATATGTCAATCGAGGAGACTTTTGACATGGATACTGACAATGATCCTAGAAATCCTAAGAAAGTAAAATTCAAAGAGAGTCTATCTCCTAAGGAGTGAGCCATCCTCATACCTCTTTTGATAGAGAAATTTGACATTTTTGCTTGGTCATACAAAGATATAACGAGTCTAGATCTGAATTTGGTTACACATAACCTTACCTTGGACTCCACTATGAAGTCGATCAAGAAGAAACTTAGAAATACACATCCAAACATCACCTTAATGGTGAAGGATGAATTACAAAATTTTTGGATGTAAAGCTTATCTAGCCCATCGATTATTCAAAGTGGCTATTAAACATGAGACTTGTAATAAAACCTGATGGGAGAATCCATAGCTGCACAGATTTTAGAGACCTCACTAAGGCAACATCCAAGGATGCATTCTTGTTGCTGAACATATATGCTCACATATACACAATTGCAAGTCATGAGATGTTATCCCTCATAGATGGTTTTTTAGGCTATAATCAAATTCGGGTCAAAATCAAAGATCAACATAAGATAACCTTCACCACTCCATGGGGAATATTCTGCTATAAAGTTATGTCATTCAATCTTAAAAATTTTGGTGCCACCTATTAGTGGGCCATGACATATATTTTTCATGATTACATGCATAATATTATAGAGTATTACATTTATAATTTTCTCGTTAAATCATTATTGCATGAAGAGCATGCCAGTATTCTGTGTAAAGTCTCCGATCGTATGATAGAGCATAATATCAGGCTAAATCCTAAGGAGTGTATTTTCAATGTCACATCAAAAAAACTCCTAGGATTCATAATCTTCGAAAGAGGGATTCTATAAATGCTTCCCCCATTGAACATCAAAAAATTTCATAGTTTACTAGGTAAAGTAGCATCCATAAAGTGCTTCATAGTGCAACTGTCAGATATATTTGTAGCTCTAAAATTTTTGCACTCCTTTCCTTCAGGCTAATGGATCCGCGCCTAGAAGGGGAATGGAAAAATGCTAGGTCTACACCTCAGAGGAGAGGCACTTGAGGTCATGCCCTCTTTGGTGATTTTTTGATGAATTGGTTAGGGTTCACTAGGAAATATTTATTGGTAGTTTCCATGCCTAGGGTTGGGAGTTTGTTTGATGTGTTCTTTTATATTTGCTCACAATCACCTAGTTTGGCCAAAAATGCAACTATTCTATACTAAATGCAATTTATTTTTAGATGAATACAACATACAATGAATTACAAAAATAAAATCAATGCAATGCTTAATAGTAAAAGAGATTTGATCCTCTTACTCAACCTGGATGTCTGATGTAGAGTCTATTTGCTTGTTGCAGGAAGGATCGGATGTTGTAGGGTGATATCGAACATCCGATCAATGATCGTATCCACCGATCTGATATCGTTAGATCCGATCAACGATCGATAGGTCCGATCAGAGCAGAAACCTACAATTTCACAAATAGAGAGCAAAATAGAAACTTGCAATATGCTATAGACTTTGTTAAGTATGGATTAGGACATGTAAAAGCTTATTGAATGTTGTATTGAAATAAAATAATATGAATATGGATTATGACATGCAACTAAGATAATTGAATGCAAGGATGGTGAACTCCTAGAGACTAAAGGATGCAAACCAAAGCCTGGAGTTACCCCCAAGCAACTTGCAGGTAATATCGAATGCAGTAGAGCAGGATCGGATGCTATCTAGGTGATATCGGATTTCGATCTTGGATCGTACCAATAGATGCACAGTGATCGTACCTTCGAACCTACAAAGATTTATGAAAAGCATAGAAAATAATGAATGCAAAAGTGATAACTAAGTAGCTAGAAGTTAGAATTCAGCCAAAAAGTTAGGGGGAATTCAGGGGAAGGATGCCTAATTAAATAGGCTAGGTAAGTTGGAGGGGTTGGGCCAAAAATAGAATAGGTTGCAACCTCTTCCAATCTGGGGGTGATCGACAAATCCGATCTCGTAACCATCGTAGTTAGGCAGATAGAGACAAAAAGCATTGCAACAATTTTATCATTTTTCTATTCTAGGATTTTTCTATTTTTGGATGAGATCGGACATCTGATCTCGTACATTAAATGGCTATCATGGATCGGACATCCGATCTCATCAAAATATAGCCGATATCGCCAGGAGGGCATGAAAATCGAGGCAAAAGGGTAGGAAGTTGTTTTAATTGATTTTTTGAATGTTATTGATTTAATGTGAATTAATATGAGTCAATTTTAGGGTGTTACATTTTACCCCCTCTTTAGCACATTTTTGAAAAAAAACATTAAAGAAAAGAATGGCACGCTTTACGAGAAAGCAAAAATTTATTGCAAAATTTATTGATGGTTTGAAGTTTTATTGCAAGTTGCATTAGGTGTGATACCCCCTTCGAGTTTTTATGCCAAATTCTACGTTTTGGTGGAAAACTCAAAATTTTATGCATGGAGGGTAAAATAAATAAAATAGAAAAATAGAAAGAAAACCTAATTCATTTTGTTTTTATTATTTTCTGGTTTTTGATCTCTGAGGAGAAAACTATGGCAGAGGCTATCCACCACGCAGATGAAGTCCGAGCGGGGCCCGGGAGCATAAGAGTAAGTATCTTACACCTCCTTAGCTTAGGAATTTTATGTTTTTGCATTTAATTTAGGTTAAATTTGGATTTTTAGGGCATGACTACCATCATGCAACCATGATAGCAAGATCGGATCGATCCGATAATATCGGATCAATTTTGACAATATCAGACCTTCCGATATTATCGAAATGGGTCTGATATTGGTCAATATCAAACCTATTTCAATGATATCAGAGAGTACGATATCATAGAAATAGATCCGATATTGAACAATTGAGTACGATATTGCAAATTTAGGTCCGATCTTCTGATTTTTAAGTCCGATCACTAACTTAACTATTTGTTACTTTGTTTGTTAATAGAAACTAGCTTTGAAGAATAGGGAGTGGAGATATGCCAGTCTCTAGGCAGACTTGGGTGCTCTCTCTGATGATGAGAGAACCACTCTAGAGGTAGTTGGGCTTAGACATGTGGCAGAGATGCCACAAATTCTAGTCGATCAGAGACTACTGACAACATTAGCAGAGAGATGGTATCTAAAATCATCTTGTTTTTAGCTACCGATAGGGGAGATGGCCCCCACATTAGAGGATGTCTAGAGGATCCTCAGGGTGCCTATCAGAGGTATGCATATATCTCCATCTGGAAACAAAGGCCAGGTGATGCAGAGATTGATTGGAGACCCAAGCTTCATGCTCAAGAAGGGTGGGATCAACATTGAGAGGCTTAGATAGATAGATGGAGTCTCTCGATTGTTAGTTCTTTTGAGTGGTATAGTGGTAGGCCTTCTACTATGCCATCTCAATGGGTGCCACTTACCATGGACTTTGGTAGAGGTCATCTATGACATGCGGGATCAGAGGGTATGGTTTGCTTGGGGTCCGTACATTCTCTGTAGGCTATACATGACACTACATAGGGTGGTCTACAAAGGGGGTAAGGCATTGGTACTTACCTCCTTTCTATAGGTATGGTGTTGGGAGCACATGGCTATCAGGAGACCTGTAGGACTACCTTTGACATGGGTAGAGGATGGGAGGCCCGAGGTGGAGGATGACAGACCCAGGGTGTTCTATTGGCATTTACATAGAGGGTACCATGGGTGGGTTAGCCTTGATGTAGCGAGGTGGTTATTTGATGAGCTACTTATAGAGGATATTCGTGGAGACCCTGGAGAGAGCTACAAGGATGGGGAGAGGATGGTTATGAGCTGGCTCGTGTGAGGTGAGTCATTTGGCTGTAGATGGAGCAAGGGGAGTTGGAGCTACACCACGTGGATCAGGTGATGCGCCAATTTGGGTTATAGTAGGATATTCCTTAGTATAGGAATGTCACATTTTCTAGGGTGACTCGGGATCACACTACCATTAGTGGTGCTCCCAACATGGCTCAGTTTTTGGATCCTCAGCTAGATGATGAGGTAGTGGCCATGATAGATGGAGATGATGTTGGGATGACTGATAGGTATCGATAGTGGTATACCCACATCCATCCTACATGGTTGACTAGGTCGAGGAATGTAGTACAGTAGCAACTAAGAAAGTTTTTTGACAGCGATGCATAGCTATCTAATAGGGTTGAGGACACAGGTACCTCCTAGGAGAGAGGGGCCTCACACTAGATGTAAACATCAGGTCCAGGTGACATCTAGATAAAGGAGGGCTGCTAGGATATGGGAGAGATCTAGGGATACTAGAGAGGAGAGGAGAGCATCCTCTCAACAAGAGAGGAGACATGAATCACCCGAGAAGGGCATCATGATAGAGGAGGAGGAGATCAGCGAGATGGTAGCTCTATGAGTAGATCTCACTAGCCTAAGGGAGCAGAATGTGGCTCAAAATACCTAGATTGAGTCTTTAGAGGTAGAGTTGGCACAAGCTCAGGCACAAGTGGGACAAGGATCTAGGGTTCTAGCTCCTACATCTTTGTAGTCGACTCACTCAGGAGGAGTGACTCAGGGAGAGCGCTAACTCAGGCTCTTCAGTTGATGGGTTTTTATCAAGCTTTGTATTTTGTAGTAGTGCTTGTGGAGCAGAGATAATCGAGCCTACGATGCTTGAGATGCCTGCAACTTCGAGTCGCTCGAGATATCGCTCGACTTCTAGGGCTACTACTATGGGAGGGATGGGGTTTCGACCACCATGACCCCTTGGTGGGGATGATGATGCTTAGAGCTCTAGAGGTTCGATGAGACCATAGATGATAGATGTATATAGTTTTTTGTACTATATCCCTAGTGACTGAGTATACCAATTTTGGAGATTGCGGCATACCAGTCGACTTCATTTTGTAAACGGACTTTTGAGATATATAGATATATATTGATTTTCTTGTCTTATGTGACTTTGAATGATTTGATTTTGAATATTTGATTGCAAATGTTTGAATTTCTTATAATCATGCTTTGGAATTTTAAATATTTTGATCATGCTTAACATAAAAGAAAATGATTTTATTTTTTTAAAGTATGTTTTTGAAAAAGATGTTTTTGTATGATGATAGAATTGATGGATTAGCAATGATCCTCAAAGGATGTTGTGCTGTTATATGACCATTGGTGGAGATCAAATGCTCACTAGGTCATGAAGCGGATCCTATTGTGAGGAAGTTTTGTATTGCTAATAATAAGAAAGTTTGTAGGGCTCAAGAGTGACCTTGAGGCTTATGATGATGAAAGAAGATGTTGATTTTAAAAGAAATTGATTTTGATAAAAATAGGTTGATAAATATTGTATTTGTGATGGATATAAAGTGATTTAAGCATGAAAATTGGGAAGGATGACTTGCGCTAGGCATAGAATTCCTAGTGTGAAATTTGAGAAAAATAATTACTAGGAATTATACCATCATCGTGAAGTCAAAATGCAATGCATGATAATATGATAATGAAAATATTTGGAAATCATTTTAATGTATATTTTGAAAATTTGAATATATATATGTAATTGCAAAATGAAGTGATATGGATTAATATGAATAGTTATAAACTAATGTTTTCTAACAAATTTTAAAGAAATATTTTAAATTATTTCTAAGACAAAGTCAAATTTATCAAGAACCAGTGTGTGATGTGTGAGTTCATTATCCATATTGATTTATCATAATGATACAAAATCTCTCAAGGATCAAATGTGTGTGCTTGTGAAATTGATTTACCGATTTTGAGTGAGGTAATGATACAAGCCAACTTTTATGAACCAATGTGTGTGCAAGTGAAAGATTCATTAACCATGATTTTGTGCATGCAATTGTACTGAACTACTATGTAAGTCAAGTCACCAAAATCTAGCTAATCCACAAGCGAACATTGGTCTATACAAAAGAAGGTCGCTAATGTGATAGACATGTCACCACGCGAAAGGCTTACCCAAGGCCATGCGGGTTGGGCACAAACCGTGTGTTATGGGGCTCACCTCATGGCTTTCGAATAACTGAGGAATTCTAGGGATTCAAGCTCATTACCCCCTTCTTTTCTTTTGATTTCTTGGAGTAGGGATTCTTGTTCATTTTTTTAACAAGGGGATTTTATTGCTTTTGTAGTAAAACTACTTTTCTTTCTTTTCTTTTTTTTTCTTTTTTTTGCTTTTTTTTTTTTGGGATACTTGCTCAGATTAGACAAGGAGCAAGGGATTTTATTCGGGTAGGGGGAGCTTGTCCTTTTGCCAATTCTCAGTATTCTAGACCATGCACATAATAGGATAGCAAGGGAAACTTTTCGCTTAAGGAACTAAGACTACTATGTAGTATCATTTTTTGAATTTGCAAAAATCATTTTAAGATGTGAAAGTGTGTTCTTGGTTCAAGAAGTAGCAAGACCAGTTCCCAAAACTCAAAATTTTATTTAGTGAAGTAGTAGTGCTTTTTGGTACAAGAGAGATTTATAATCAAAGTGACAAAATCAAAATTTAGTAAAGATGTGAATTAAGTGATTGGTTCAAGATAACTTTTGAGTTTATCCAAAAGAAAATAAAATATAACTTGAATTTTTGGAAAACAACACACATTGATGCAAAGAATGAGAACTTAACAATAATTTGAAATATTTTTGGAAATTTTTCATGTTTTTTGATTTTTTTGGTTGTTTTGATGATAGTTGCAAATTGATGAAGAAGTTATTTACAATTATATACAGATATGGAACTTTTGCTTTATGCATAATATCTTTTGAGATGCATGATATTCATTGGCTCTTTGAGATATTTTCCATCCAAAGTAGCCAAGCGATATGCACCTGATCCAAATTTAGCAGTAATGACAAATGGTCCAAGCCAATTAGGTTGAAATTTACCTTTAAGATATTTTCTAGCATTAGTATTTTTTGGTTTTCTTTAAGTACTAAATCACCAACTTCAAAAGATCGATTATGAACTTTCTTTGCATATGATATTTTGAGTTTATCTTGGTAAGAGCGAAGATGCTCTAGAGCATGAATACACTTCTCATCTAGAAGCTCCAACTGACTTAGTCTACCAACATGATATTCATCCCCTACTTCGGCATCTTGAAGTAGAAGAGCTAGAGAAGGAACTTCTAACTCAAATGGAAAAACTGCTTCAGCACCATAGACCAAGACAAAAGGTGAAGCACCTATGGGAGTACGAACACTAGTTCGATAGGCCCACAAGGTAGGATATAATTGCATATGCCAATCATGGCCTGATTTATTAACCAATATTTTTAAAATCTTAATTAAGGTTTTATTAGAAGCTTCAGCTTGGCCATTTCCTTGTGGATAGTAAGGAGTGGACCATCGATGTTGAATTTTATATTTTTGACAAATTTTTTAATGTCTTTGTTCTTAAAGCATGTTCCATTATCAGAGATGAGAGTTGATGGAATACCAAATCTGCAAATAATTTGATTAAATATGAATTTGGACACTTGGACTCCTATGCAAGAAGCTAATGGTATAGCTTCTACCCATTTTGTAAAATACTCTATTGTTGTTATGATAAATTTATGACCATCAGAAGAGATAGGATTAATTTTACCAATGATGTCTAAACCCCATTTAGAAAAGGGCCAAGGAGAAGATATAGCTTGAAGTTCCTGAGCAGGAGCATGAACAAGGTCTGCATGTCTTTGACACTTGTCACAATGATGCACATAATCATTAGCATATTTTTCCATGGAAGGCCAAAAGTATCCCATTCATAGGAGTTTTTTAGCAATGGCACTTCCACTAAAATGTCCTCCACAAGATCCATCATGGGCTTCACTTAATGCTTTCTTAGACTCTTCTAAATTGAGACATCTCAAAAGGATACCTTCAAAAGACCTTTTATATAGGGTATTGCCAATAATTACGAAGCGAACAACTCACTTACGTAATAGCCTACGTTGGTTTCTATCTAATCCTTCTGGGAAGGTTCCTTTTTGGAGAAAATTAAAGATGTCTATATACCAAGGTTCTGGAGTTATCTCATTAATTAAAAACACATCCAATGGTTCTAGATAAGACTTAGATGAAGTTGGTTCTTGGAGTTGGTGAATGATGATTGTAGCATATTCATCATCCAACTCCAAAGGTAATAAAGAGGTAACAGCAACCATGGCATCTACAACATGGTTGCTAGTGTGAGGGATGGCTTCCAAAGTTACTTTCTCAAATAAGGATATAAGCTTAAGAACATATTATTTATAGGGATGAAGCTTCTCATCTCGTGTTTGATATACTTCATTAATTTGATTTATCACAAGTTGAGAATCTTTGAAGACTAATAAAACTTTAATTTTTAAGGCTAAAGTTGCTCGTAACCCAAGGATTAGAGCCTCATATTCTATAGTATTATTAGTACAAGCAAATTGAAGTTTAAATGACAAAGGAATAAGGTGCTTTTATGGAGATATTAATATAATACCTACACCTACACCACTCATACATCTAGCTCCATCAAAATACAAGGACCAAGATTCAGAAAGATCCTCTTCTAAGTTAAGACATTCATCTAGAAATTCAATGGTTATAGGATGAGTAGATTCAAGAGGTGCAACAACAAGTTGATCAGCTATAACTTGGCCTTTAATAGATTTTTGGCCAATAAATGTGAGTTCAAACTCACTTAGAGCAAGAACCCATTTAGTTGTGCATCCTGATAAGTAAGGTCTACTCATCAAATACCTTAATGGATCAGACTTAGCAATAACAAATGTTTTTTGACTGAGCATGTAGTGGCATAACTTTTGTGTAGAAAACACAACTACCAAACAAAGATTTTCTAATGGTGTATACTGGGTTTCATAGCTTATTAATGTTCTACTTATATAATATGTGGCTCATTCTTTCTTATCATCATCAATTTGAGCCAACATTGCTCCAAGTGCAAGTTCAGAAGCATAAATATACAAAATAAAAGGACAATCTGGTTTAGGAGGAACAAGCACTAGAGGATTAAGAAGATATTGTTTAAGGGCTTCAAATGCTTCTTGACATTCATTATCCCATTGAAATGGGATGTTTTTCTTAAGTAACTTAAGAAAAGGTCGGGTTTTATCTACCAACTTGTCAATGAAGCGATGGATAGACTGAAGTTTACCTTGTAGACTCCTTAATTTTGATATATTTTTAGGTGGTGGCATATCAAGGATAGCCTTAATTTTAAGGGGATCTATCTCTATGCCATGCATAGAAATAATGACTCCTAATAATTTTCCAGATTTGACTCCAAATACACATTTGTTTGGGTTTAAGCGAATCTTATATTCTCTTAGTCTATCAAACACTTTTCTTAGATCATTAATATGATCATCTTCCTTAGTTGAACGAGCTATAATATCATCTACATAATCATGTAGAATATCATACATCATATCATGAAATATATATGTCATAGCTCTTTGATAGGTTGCACCTGCATTCTTTAAACCAAAGGGCATTACTTTCCAACAGAATGTACCCCAAGGTGTAATGAAAGCAGTCTTGGGTTGGTCTTCAGGAGCTATTCTGATTTGGTTGTATCCTAAAAAACCATCCATAAGGGATAACATCCCACTCCCAGCTGTAAAATCTATAATCTGATCCATATTTGGGAGAGGAAAATCATCCTTAGGGCATGCAACATTTATGTCTCTAAAATCCGTACACACTCTAATTTTAGTGGCCTCTTTCTTGGTTACTAGAACAACATTTGATATCCAATCAGCATAATCAATGGCTTGAACAAAGTCAACATCCAAAAGTTTTTGTAATTCATCTTTGACTAATAATGCTACTTTTGGATGCATTTTTCTAAGCTTTTGTTTAACAGGTTTTGCATCAGGGTGCACTACTAAATGGTGCATGACCACAGAAGAATCTAGGCCTGGCATATCTGCATATGTCCAAGCAAAAACATCAGCATACTCTATGAGAAATGCAATATATTGGTTTTGTCTCTCTTCACTTAATTCTGCTCCAATTTTAACCAAGCGAGGGTTAGCTTCTGTCCCAATGTTAACTTGTAGAACATTTTCTACCACAATGTTTAAATCTCTTTCAAATTTGGGTGGAGCGGGTGACACACCCATTTCTTGTAATTCTTCTAAGGTTAACTTAGCTAATTCTTCTTGTGGGGTTGTTGTTTGAACATGGGCTATACATGGTATAGACCCATCAAAGAAGAATTCATTTCTCAAAATTTCTTCAATAGAAATATCATGAAAAATATCTCCTTCTAAACAATCATCTGGTGTAGCAATCATTTTTGGATATGCTATTGATAACATGTTACAAGAATGTATCCTTTTACTTGTTTTAAAATATTCTTGATGTGCTAAGTATTCTTGATATGTTATTAGTTGATCATCATCCTCAAATGGGAATGGTTGAGTTTTTGTAGGGATATAACCAATACCACATCGGGTAGGCCACTCCTCTATTTCTAAAGGTTCATGTATACCATTTTCCCTCACCCAATGAGACCCCCCCCTCTTTTTTCCTTTTTATATTTTTTTTTTTTTTTTTTTTTTTTGGGAAAAAAAAATAAACCCTTTTTTTTTATTGGGGACTTTTTTATTTTTATTTTTAAATTACATAGATAAAGGTACAACTCCCATATGATAAATGCTTCCCAACTTTTGTGGCAAGCCCATCATTTGGGAGATGGTGGTAATTGAGATAAAACAAGGGAATCTTGGGTAGCAAAATTAGTCTATTCTGAAGTTGTGAGTATTGAAGATAGATCTAGTAAGACTTCATCCGAAAGAGGATATGAAGTAGAAGGACTATCTTCTTTAGTTGTAGGTTTAGATGGTGTGGGTTTTGATACTGAAGGAGGACTAGGGTGTGTTGAAGACATAGCAGGACAAAATGGGACTCCTATTGGTTCTGCCATAGCACACATGTCAAATGGTCTAGGGTCACCATGGATAGTGACTAATTGATTTTTAAACTCAAACTTAACACATTGATGTAATGTAGAAGGTACTGCCCTCATTGCATTGATCCAAGGTCGACCTAGAAGGATGTTGTATGATGCGGGGCAAGATACAACAAACACGGTCGTATCTAAAATCCTTGGACCAACTTGCAATGGAATCGACAATACTCCACATGTTTCTTGAGTTTCATCATTAAATGCTTTGATAATCATTTCAGTTATTTTTAAATCTTCATTTCTAAATCCAAATATTTGAAAAAAATCATATGTGCATATGTTTAATGATGATCCATTATCAATTAAGACTCTTTTAACACCTACATCCCCAATTAATGTTGTAATGTATAGAGGATTATCTCTATACATGCTTTGAGGAGGAATATCCTTATCTTGAAAATCTATATAATTTGTTCCATGAGAAATTACAGCATTCACCACAACATCAGGTTCTATATTTTGAGGTACCATCATTTTGCTTAAGGTACTCATTAATTCCTCTCTATGTATAGATGAAGTTCTTAGAAGGTCTAGAAGAGAAATTCTAGTTGTGATATTTGCTAATTGTTCATTAATGTCATAAGGAGATTTTTGTTGTGGATTTGATATATTATTTCCTTTTGTAGGTGCTCTTAATACAAATGGAGGTGATTTCTCATTTTGAGTTTGAGTTTGTGATTGAGAATTTTGATTTTGGGCTTGTTGTCTAGTGATGGCTCCAATAGTGCCCACAATATTATTGTTTTGTAAATGACCAAAGTGGGGTCTAGCATTTACTGCTTGTTCATTTGAAAGTGTTTGTTGAGATGAAGGTCGAGTGGTCATTCTTCTAGGGAATGGTTCTTCTGGAACTAATAAATCTGTGATGGGAAGAATTTGATCTGACTCATCTTCAGAACTATTTGAATTATTTGAGGTGATGTCCATTTCACTTTCTGTTTCACTTTTTGTGTCACTTCTTGTATCTTCTGAAGATGAAGATTGAAAATATTGTATTGGTCTAGTTGTGACTACAGATAGAGTAGGTACATAGGAGGTTTGCAAATCTTGTTGTGGTAAAAAGTTACTAATGGTTCCCACATACCGAGTTGGAGGAGGAACATTATGATGTTCTAATTGATTTACAACCTCTTTACCATGTTTGGGTAAAGGATGTTGAAAAATATCTAGGTTTTGATTTGCATTTTGAGTTGGTTGTTTTTGGGTATTATTTTGAGGATTATTATTTGAAGGAAATTGTTGTACTTCCATTTTACCTTTATCAATCAAATCTTGTATCATATGTTTCAATCGCTTACAAGAATTAGTTGAATGTCCATCCACTTGATGAAAATTACAATGTAGATCAGCCCTATATCCAGCTACAGTGGTATCCGGTTGTCTTATCTCTGGAAACCGTATTAAACCTTGTTCTAATAATTGAGGCAAAATCATGGTTAAGGGTTGATTTAGTTTTGTGAACTCTCTTGGAGGTTTATCAGGAATATTTAACAAAAACTTCTTTACAACTTCTGTAGTATTGATGTTTGAGGTATTTCTACTATCAGTGACTCCATCACCTACTACTTGTTTATTCTTATATTGGTTTTTGGAAGTTTTATCTTCATCCTTTTTCTTAAATTGTCCTCTTCTGATAAGGGCATCTTCTACCCTTCTTGCTAAGTCTATATCTTGATCAAAAGAGGTTACTGTAGTTGTAGCAAGTTCATAAGATAATTGTTCTTGTAAATTACCAATGAAAATTTCCAACATCTCTCGGTGAGGTAAAGCAAAATGCAATTTTCCTAGAAGTTGCCTCCATTTGGCTAGGAATTCAGCAAAGCTTTCATATTTCCCTTGTTTTAAATTATATAAATCCTTAATAGTGACATGCCTTTCTATGTATGCACTAAATTGGTGAACAAAAATTTCCGTTGTCTCTTCAAAGTTTCTCAAAGAATTAGTTGGTAATTGATAATACCATTCTAAGGCCATGCCTCCGAGACTTTTAGGGAATATTTTTAGTAACAACAAGTCATCATAAGAAATATCATGACATGCTGTCCTAAACATGCGAAGATGCTCAATAGGATCTTCGGTTCCTTTATATATCGGGAGGACCGACATAGGGAAATGTTTGGGGTAAGGTTGAGCAACAACGATAGGATCCAAGGGTTGACTACACATCTCTCTATAACTGTATGAGGGATGGTAGGGATCCATATGATCTAGACGTGAAGCTAATTGTTTAACCAAGGCTTCAAGTCCTTGTGGTTGCCCACCAAGTTGATTTTGTGGTATCATATTGTTGTGTCTTTGATGATATGGTTGTGTTGTCACATAAGGATTTCTAGTAGAAATACTATTGTGTAAAGTGTTTGTGGGAACAATGTTATGGAGCTTATATGGGATTGTATTTTGTTGAAATTTTTGTTGATGATGATTGGAATTTTGAATTTTCTTAGCTCTTTGTGATGTAGCTATTTGTTGATTAGGAGCTTGAGAAGAAGAAGAATTTTGTTTTTGCTTGGAATTTGGTTGTGTTGCTGGTTTTTGATTGTTCAAATCTATGTTTTGATTGGTGTTTTGAGATGGTCCAACTTGATCTTGATCTGTTCTATTTATGTATGTCATTGGATTTGCATTTAATTGGAGAGCAACTTCTATAGCGGCCTCCATTGAATAATCTCCCGATGGGAGTAAATGTTCTATCTTTATTACATGATGAAGTTCATCTATATTATCTTTTAAAAATTCGTAAATTGTTGGACAGATTTAAAGCTAACATTACCTTGAGGATCTACAAAAGGTTGGTTAGGATCTTCTTCTTCTTCTCCTCCATTATCATCCTCACCTTGTTCTGTGAGTTTATCATCTTCAATAATTACCCTATCATCAAGGTTTTCTTGATCTTGTTCATCATATTCTATTTGTTTTCCATTTCTCAAAATCCTAGGCATTTTGTTTTATCTTTTAGTGATATATATATATATATATATGCTTTAAATTCTTGGGTATATATGTTATATATATAATAATAAATATTATATATATTTTTTGGTTTTTTGTGTTTTTGTAGCACCTTAAATTTGATGCACTTAAATTGATTAACTCAGTAAAAACATTAAAATTGATAAAAACATCAAATTTACCTAAGTCTACCCGAAAATCATTCAAAATTAGCAAAAATCCATTTGCCTCGATTTTTGTGCCCTCAAACCAATGTTGTTTTGACCGTTGGGCAAAATCACCTGACTTTCAGCAAAATCGCTTGAGCGGCTAGCAAAATCGTCAAGCGATTTTGCTCAAAAACAAAATTTTCCCAAGTTTGCAAAATGCCAAAAATCCATTTCAAACCGCGTTTTTGAGTTTGGAAAGAGGTTGTAACGATGGATTCTGGCGAGATTAGGCAGGGGAAAACATAGGAGGGATCCCAACTCCCTCCCTATTTTGGCCTAACCTCCTGATTTCCCAGATTTACCCCTAATCCTATTTAATCCCCCCTCTAATTCATTTTTTGGGGCTGACTCCCTGATTGCAAAGCGTGCTAAGTGATCCCCTGAGCAGATAGCAGAATTGAGAAGCCATTAGTATAATCTTCCCGTCTTCAATTTGCCCGTATTTGCCTAAAATCCATCATTGTCCCATTACCCTCTTTAGCAAATTTTCACTTGCAGGTTGCAGTCAAAATCGCACAGCGAACGGCGAAATCGCAGAACAATCGACAGAATCGTGCTGCGAGCAGGCGGAGTAGGTGTGCGATTTCATAGAAAATAGCAGCGATCCTGCTGACTTGGCAGCGATTTTGCTCACAGATCATCTAGGGGCAAAAACCTTTATTCTATTTGTTCTTCTTCCTTCTCTTCCATTTTATTTAGTTATTTAATTATATTTTCATTAATTCAGCAATGCATCTCGGGTATTCACCATCATGTTAATCAATTTTTAATTTAAATCTGCATTTTGCTTACATAAAATTCATGAACATTTAGACTCTTGTACTTACATCTATTACAAACCTTTTCTATCTTTCATTTAGTTGAAAAGGAATGCTTAAATAGGAAACATATCAAAGTTTGAATCATATTTGTGCCAGAAAACCATTTTGTGTCTTGTGTTTTGTTGCTACAAAATTGCAGCGAAATCGCTTGCGATTTCAGCAAATTGTTGAGCGATTTTGCCTGGAACAACAACGATTCTGCCAAAATAGCAGTGATCCTGCTCTGCATCAAAAAATTAGAATCTTCATCAGACATCTCGATTCAGGTATGTTTTGAATTTCTTTTAAGCATAGAATTAGCAACTGCATTTGTCATTTCTATTCTTGTCTGTTGTTTTCATCAAAAAAGTAAAAAAAAATCGCATCATAGATAGGTTAGTTGCATTTCAAAGGCCAACCTTAGGTGTTTGTATGAGTGATCCAAAAATGAACATATTAAACCTCATTCTCAACCTAGGTGCGGAAACTACCATCAAAAGTTTCCTGGTGAACCCACAATTCGTCGAAAAATCACCACAAGAAGGCACGATCAAGTGCCTCTCTTTCGAGGTGTAGCTCTATCATTTTCCATTCCCCTCTGAGGCACGGATCCATCAGCCTAGAGGAAAGGAGTGCAAAAATTTTAGGCCTACATTCTTTGGTGAACCCGACGTGAAACATTAGATTATCTTCTGATTCTTAAATTAAATATTAAAATCAAAATCAAAACAAAATCAAAATCAAAAAAAATAATAGTTAAATTGCATTTGCATTTTAGATGGTAGATTATAATTATAGGAGAGCTATTCGTCTTAATGTTACTACAATATTAGCAATTCAAGAAGTCTCATACTTTAATGAAAGTGAAAATATAACATCTGGAGAGTCCTGGATTGAATTAGATAGAAGACTAGACATTATTGAAAGTAGACAAGAAGAACTTAAACAAATCCGTAGGATAGACTTGGCTAGAATCCTGGATCCTTATAGAGAACCTGCCTATTTTGACCTTCAAAGATCTTGCGAAAGGTGGTTGACTAATAAGAGAGCCTTGATTTCACCTAATTTCTACTCCTTTGAAACCTACCTAGACGATGTCGTAGCGACACATAAGTTTTTAGCTCACGTAGAAAGTCAAGAAATAATCCTAGATGATAAGAGAAGGCTTAATACCATCCCTAGAGCTGTATTCTATAGAGAGTATTGTCACGAGCTATATTTTTATAGGTCTAACCTAGAAGTAGATTGCATTACCTTAGCACAATTCATAAGGTTCCTACAAGACAACTTCACATTTGAAGAAGAGCATTACATGACACCTGATCAATTGGAGCCCATTAATGATATACATAAATTATTTCAAGAAGATTAAAATCTACTATTACCTAGCGTGTGATTATTTGTGTGTTTAATTGCTTGCTCTACGTGTCCTAGATAAACAAAAAAAAATCAATCTAAAAATAGTAATTTAATTTAATTAGTTAGGTATATATAAATAATATATATACCCCAAAACCTAGCACATATATATATATACATATATATCTATGAAATCAACTTAATTCAAAATGCCTAAATTAAGGAATGGTAAAGAAACTGAGAATGAAATAGAAGATCAAAAACTAGAGCAAGAACGAGAACCATACCGAGAACAAAATAATAATGAAGAAACTCGGTCTGAAGAAGAATATGTTTCTTCAGATCATGACAATGATAGTGAGGATGTAGAACTTAATCAACCTAAATTAAATTCTAAAGGTAATCTTAAGTTTGAATCCGTTGAAAATTTTATATCTTTTATGAGAGATAATATGGATGATCTTAATCAAGCAATAGAAGTAGAGAAGCAAGGAAAAGGAAACCTAGCAGATGCTTTTACAGCCACACTTAAAGTGCATACCAACCCCTTACATTACATAGAATCTAGTGAGGATCAAGATGAAACACCAAGACAAAATATGATACATATAAATCAGAGGCCTCGAAAACAAACAACTCAAGCCTCTAAGATTCCTCTTAATAATGTTAGAACAAATGCTAAGCAACAGACCTTTGCTTCTATACTTTCCCAAGCCCTTAATCAACAATGGAAGGGCAAACAAGTGCAAAAGAATAATTATCAAAAGATAGTTCCACCAAGAAATACTTTGCATAACATTGTCTCAATGGGAAATCCTAATACAGTTGCACCTAATTATTATCAAGGATATAATGATACGATGCAACCAAACCAGTTTGGTGGACATCAAGGGTTGGAAGCAATGGTAAAGCAATTGGCTTCCCACTTAGACCAAATAGATCCTTACCGTCCCTCATACAACTATCAAGAGATGTGTAGTCAACCCTTGGATCCCATCGTAATAGCTCAACCTTACCCTAAGCATTTCCCTATGCCAGTGTTCACTATATATAAGGGAACTGAAGATCCCATCGAGCATTTACGCATGTTTAGAATAGCATGTCATGATGTCTCGCATGATGATTTACTGATGCTTAAGATGTTTCCTAAAATTTTAGGAGGCATAGCCTTGGAATGGTACTATCAAATTCCTAACAACTCCTTAAGGAATTTTGAAGAAACAGTTGAGATGTTTGTACATCAATTTAGTGCCTACATAGAGAGGCATGTGACTATTAAATATTTGTACAATCTTAAGCAAGGTAAAGATGAAAGTTTTGCAGAATTCCTAACTAAGTGGAGACAACTTTTAAGCAAGTTGCATTTTGCATTACCACAAAGAGAAATGCTAGACATATTCATAAATAATTTGCAAGAACAATTGTCCTATGAACTTTCCATGGCTACTATAACATATTTTGACCAAGCTATTGACCTAGGGAGAAGGGTAGAGAGCGCCCTTATTAGAAGAGGTCAATATAAAAATAAATATGAAGATAAGAATTCTAAAAATCAGTATAAGAACAAGCAAGTAGTCGGTGACGGAGTTACCGATAGTAGGAATAATCAGAATATCAACCTTATTGAAGTTGTGAAGAAGTTCATACTAAAAGCTCTTGATAAACCTCCAAGAGAGTTTACCAGATTAAATCAACCATTACATATGATTTTACCTCAGTTATTAGAACAAGGCTTAATTCGGTTGCCTGAAATAAGACAACCCGATACAACTGTAGCGGGGTTTAGAGCTGATTTGCATTGTAATTTTCATAGAGTTGATGGACATTCAACAAATTCATGTAAAAGGTTAAAGCATATGATTCAAGATTTAATTGATAAAGGAGATATGGAGGTAGAGAAATTTCCTCCTAGAAATGTCCAAAATGATGCTAAAAAACAACCCCAAAAATAGAATGCAAATCAAAATCTGGATATTTTTCAACATCCTTTACCAAAACATGGTAAAGAAGCTATAAATCAAGTAGAACAACATAATGTTCCCCATCCAACTAGATATGTGGGAACTATTAGTGGTTTTATGCCTCATCAAAATTTACAAAAGCCATATGCTACTACGACATCTCAGATGACTGTCAGACCCTTAAGAGATTGTCAAATAACAACTGTAGAGAGTAATGAAGGGAATAGTGAAGGAAGTGATGATGAAAGTGAAATGGATATCACTTCAAATAATTCAAATAGTTCAGAAGATGAATCTGAAGCAATCACTCCTATTACAGATCAGATGGTTCCAGAAGAACCATTTCCAAGAAGAGTGACCACTAGACCATCGTCACAATAGTGGCTCTCAAATGAACAAGCACAAAATGCAAGACCTCGTAGCAATTTTGTGGGGACTATAGGAGTGGTTACAAGGCAACAGGCCCAAAACCAGAATTCACAAGACCAAAGTGATAAAGCAAACCCATTTATTCTAAAAACTCCTAACAAAGGAAATAATGTGTTTGGTTCGCAACAGAGAACACCCTATGATATTAATGAACAATTATCTACCATTACAATGAGAATTTCTCTTCTAGACCTTTTGAGAACTTCTCCCACTCATAGAGATGAATTAATGAAAACTCTAAACAAAATGATGGTTCCAGAAGATATTGAACCAAACGCTATAGTAAATGTTGTAACTTTAAATGAAGTAAACTTCATAGATTTCAAAGATAAGGAAATACCTCCTCAAAGTATGTTTGGAGATAATCCTTTATATATTACAACAATGATTGGAGATGTAGGAGTTAAAAGAGTTCTAATAGACAATGGATCTTCACTGAATATATGCACTTATGATTTTTTTCAAATATTTGGGTTTAAGAAAGAAGACATGCAAAAAATTGAGATGCTTATTAAGGCATTTAATGATGAGACTCAAGAAACGTGTGGAGTAATGAAAATCCCATTGCAAGTTGGTCCACGGATTTTGGATACGACTGTGTTTGTTGTACCTTGCTTTGCATCGTACAACATTCTTTTGGGTCGACCTTGGATCAATGCAATGAGAGCAGTTCCTTCCACATTACATCAATGTGTAAAATTTGAATTTAAAAATCAATTGGTTATCATCCATGGAGACCCTAGACCTTTTGACATGTGTGCTCTGGTAGAACCCATAGGAGTTCCATTTTGTCCAGCCATGACTTCTATCCCTCAGAATCCAAATACACCCATAAAGCACTATAAGCCTAAATCACATTCTAAATCACCATCACCTAAAGCATGTGATAAAGTATCAATAAAAATAAAAGAACCATCCCCTTCTAAAGGAATATCTAATCCTTTTCCTAAACCTGTAGTGACTGAATTACCTATAGACCCTACAGAGTTTAAATTTTCAACATCTAAGGAAAATGATAAAGAACATAAGCCATCTACCTCATATGCAGTTTCAGATGAAGGATTAGCGGATTTATCCTCAATTTTGGCACCAATTGAAGAAGTTAATCTAGCTACGCAAGATTCTAAGATATTATCTGAGTCTTCCTCATCTCCCCGCACTTTTGGAGTACCTAAGAAAGGGAGCATTTGTCATATTGGGAGCTCTATATTTATATCTGCAGGATATGATTTTGGAAAGTATTCAATATTACAAATTTCAATTGATCAAAATGAATTTGCCAAATGCTATTTTTCTGATAAATATGTAATACCAAAAGAAATAATGTGCAATTTGGGATATAGAGGTAAAGGCTTAGGACCTTATCAAAAGGGTATAAGAGAACCTTTAGAAGTTATTGAATGGCCAGCCCGATGTGGTCTTGGACTCATCCCCACAAAAGCTGAGCCATTTCCATACAAGGATGATGACAATCTCATGACATATCAAGAATACATAGAATTAAAAGCAATGTCTAGAAAAGTGCATACATGTAACATGTTAACATTAGTATATCCAGACATGATTGCTTCTATGGATGAATGTTTAGAAGGGGACATATATCATGATGTGTCTTTAGAAGAAATTTTTCAAAACCAGTATTTCTTTGATGGATCCATGCCATGCATAGCCCATATAGAAGAATGTAATCCTCAAGAGGAATTAGCTAAATGCACTTTGGAAGAATTACAAGAAATGGGTGTATCTCCTGCACCACCAAATTTTGAAAGAGACTTGAACATTGTTGTAGACAATTTTCTAAAAGTTAACATTGGTACAGAAGAAAATCCTCATATGGTCAAAACTGGATCCGAATTGAGTGAAGAAAAACAAATATTATACATAGAATTTCTCATAGAATATTCAGATGTCTTTGCATGGACATATGCAGATATGCCTGGCTTAGATCCTTCTGTAGTCATGCATCATCTAGTAGTGCACCCTGATGCTAAACCAGTAAAGCAAAAATTAAGAAAGATGCATCCTAAAGTCGCACTATTAGTCAAAGGTGAATTAGAAAAGCTCTTAAACGTCATTTTCATACAAGCAATTGATTATGCAGAATGGATTTCTAATGTTGTTCCAGTCACTAAGAAAGAAGCCACAAAAATTAGGGTTTGCACAGACTTTAGAGATATTAATGCGGCATGCCCTAAAGATGATTTTCCTCTCCCTAATATGGATCAAATCATAGACTTTACAGCTGGGAGTGGAATGTTATCTCTTATGGATGGTTTTTTAGGATACAACCAAATCAGAATTGCTCCTGAAGACCAAGCAAAAATGGCTTTCATCACACCTTGGGGAACTTTCTGTTGGAAAGTTATGCCTTTTGGTTTAAAGAATGTTGGAGCAACATATCAAAGAGCCATGACGTATATCTTTCATGATATGATGTATGATATTCTACATGATTATGTTGATGACATCATAGCTAGATCCAATGAAGAAGATGATCACATTAGAGATTTAAGGAAAGTATTTGATAGACTAAGAAAGTATCTAATACGCTTAAATCCAGATAAATGTGTATTTGGGGTGAAATATGGCAAGTTATTAGGAGTTATCATTTCTATAAGAGGTATAGAAATAGACCCTCTAAAAATTAAAGCTATTCATGATATGCCATCTCCTAAGAATATATCAAAATTAAGAAGTTTGCAAGGAAAATTACAAGCTATTCGCCGCTTCATAGATAAGTTGGCGGATAGGACATAACCTTTCCTTAAATTGCTTAAGAAGAATGTATCCTTTCAGTGGGATAAAGAGTGTCAAGAAGCTTTTGACAACATTAAGCAATACCTTCTTAATCCTCCAGTGCTTGTTCCACCTAAACCAGACCAACCTTTTATTTTGTATATTTCGGCTTCAGAACTTGCACTTGGAGCTATGTTAGCTCAAATTGATAAAGAAAAGAAAGAACGAGCAACATATTATATAAGTAGGACTTTAATAAATTATGAGACAAGGTATACTCCATTGGAAAAATTATGTTTAGCAGTAGTATTTTCAACGCAAAAATTGTGCCATTATATGTTAAGTCAAATGACATATGTCATTGCTAAATCTGATCCATTAAGATATTTAATGAGTAGACCATATCTGTCAGGACGCACAACTAAATGGGTTCTTGCTCTTAGTGAGTTTGAACTCATATTTATCGGCCAAAAATCTATAAAAGGCCAAGTTATAGCAGATCAATTAGTTGTTGCTCCTATGGAATCTACTCAGCCTATGAGCATCGAATTTCTTGATGAATGCCTCAACTTGGAAGAGGATCACTCGAAAACTTGGACATTATTTTTTGATGGAGCTAGATGTATGAGTGGAGCAGGTGCAGGTATTATATTAAAATCTCCTCAAAAGCACCTAATCCCTTTATCCTTTAAATTACAATTTGCTTGTACTAATAACATTTAGAATATGAAGCTCTAATCCTTGGATTACGAGCCGCTTTAGCACTAAAGGTAAAAACATTATTAGTTTTTGGAGATTCTCAGCTCGTCATAAATCAAATTAATGAATTTTATCAAACATGAGATGAGAAACTTCATCCTTATAAGGAATATGTGTTAAAACTTATATCATTGTTTAATAAAGTAACTTTAGAAGTTGTTCCTAGAACTAGTAACCGCGTTGTCGATGCTATGGCTGCGGTGGCTTCTTTGTTGCCTTTGGAGTTGGACGATGAATATGCTACTATTATCATCAAAAAACTCTAGGAACCTACTTCTACTAAGTCATGTATGGAACCATTAGATGTTTTTTTGATTAATGAAGTTACCCCAGAACCGTGGTACATAGACATTTTTAATTTCTTACAAAATGGAACCTTCCCTGAAGGATTTGATAGAAACCAACGTAGATTGTTACGCAAGCGAGTTGTTCGCTTCGTAATAATTGGTAATACCCTTTATAGGAGATCCTTCGAAGGTATCTTATTAAGGTGTCTAAATTCTGAAGAGTCTAAGAAAGCCCTAAGTGAAGCTCATGATGGGTCTTGTGGAGGACATTTTAGTGGAAGTGCTATTTCTAGAAAACTTCTTAGAATAGGTTATTTCTGGCCTTCAATGGAGAAAGATGCAAATGATTATGTGCATCAATGTGACAAATGCCAAAGGCATTCTGACCTTGTCCATGCTCCTGCCCAAGAACTCCAAACCATAGCATCCCCTTGGCCTTTCTCTAAATGGGGTTTAGACATTATTGGTAAAATCAACCCTGTTTCATCTGATGGTCACAAGTTCATCATAACTGCAACTGAATATTTTACAAAGTGGGTCGAAGCTATGCCTTTAGCTTCTTGCACAGGAATCCAAGTCTCAAAATTCATATTTAATCAAATCATCTACAGATTTGGAATTCCATCTAATCTTATTTCTGATAATGGAACATGTTTTAAAAATAAAGATATTAAGAAATTGTGTCAAAAGTATAAAATCCAACATAGATGGTCCACTCCTTACTATCCACAAGGAAATGGCCAAGCCGAAGCATCTAACAAAACCTTAATCAAAATCTTAAAAATAATGGTTAATAAAATAGGTCGTGATTGGCACATCCAATTATATCCTGCTTTGTGGGCTTATCGAACTAGCGTTCGTACTCCCACTGGTGCTACACCTTTTGTCTTGGTATATGGTGTTGAAGCAGTTTTTCCCTTTCAATTAGAAGTTCCATCCCTATCACTTTTACTTCAAGATGCTGAAGTAGGAGATGAATATCGTGCTAGCAGACTCAGTCAGCTAGAACTTCTGGATGAAAAATGCATTCATGCTTTAGAGCACCTTCATGCTTACCAAGACAAACTTAAAAGATCATATGCTTAAAAAGTTCATAACAGATCATTTGAAATTGGAGATTTAGTTTTAAAAGAAAATCATAGGAATACTAATGCAAGAAAAGACCTTAAAGGAAAATTCTAGCCCAACTGGCTGGGACCATTTATCATCATTGCTAAATTTGGGTCAGGTGCATATAGATTGGCTACCTTGGAAGGAAAAGATCTCAAGGAACCCATGAATATTATGCACCTCAAACGATATTATGCATAGATCCAAATCTTCATCTTTGTACATATTTGTAAATAGGTTTATCATGCACTTTCAAAAATGTTCCTCAAAATAGCCAAACAAATTACAAAATAAGAAAAATACAAAAATATTCCCAAAAGCTTTAATCAAATTTTGCTAAAATAGCAAGTAATATTTTCCTTTATCTAGGATTAAATTCAGAAGTTATCTTGAACCACGCACTTAGAAATTCGTAAAATTAAATAATTTTTGATATCTGTTATTTTGATTATAAATCTCTCTTATATCAAAGAACACTATTTTCACTAAATAAATTTTTTGTTTATGAATGATGTTGCTACTTTTTGGAACCAAGACCCACACGTTACATATTAAAGATGATTTATTGCAATCTTCGAATAATGGTACTGCATAGTGAGTTTTAATGCTTTAAGCGAAAAGTTTTCCCTGCTATCCTCTCATGTGCATGATCTAGAATGAATGAGAAATTGGCAAAAGGACAAGATTCCATCCTACCCAAATAAAAATCCCTTGCTCCACATCTAAGCTGAGCAAGTATCCCAAAAGAAAAAAAAAAAAAAAAAAAAAAAAAAAAAAAAAAAAAGAAAAAAAGAAAGAGAATGAAAAGAGAAAAAGAAAAGTAATAAAATCCCCTTGTTCAAAACAAAATGAACAAAATCCCTACCCCCTGAAAGTGAAGAAAAGAAGGAATACGGAACTTGAATCCCTGGAATTTCTCATTCAGTCAAAAATCATGAAGGTAAGCCCCATAACAGGTGATTTGTGCCCAACTTGCTTGACATTGGGTAATTCCTTTTCGCGTGGCGACATGTCTGTCACATTAGCGACCTTCTTTTGTACAGACCAATGTCCGCTTGTGGATTAGCTAGCTTTATGGTAATTTGACTCACATAGCAGTTCATTCCTAATGCATGCACAAAATCATGGTTAAAGAACATTTCACTTGCACACACATTGGTTTCATTAAGTTTGCTCCATCATTTATCTACTTAAAATCAGTAAACGAACTTTACAAAAGGCACACACATTTGCTATTTGAGAGATTTTGTATCATTATGATAGCATCAAAATGGAAATAAATGCACTTCACACACAAGGGTTCTAGATAAATTTGAATTTATTTTTTTTGAGATAAATTAAAATATTGCATTGATATTTTATTAAATTTCTACATATCAAACTTAAAATTACAAAAATTCAAAAAAATATATCTTTTTCGCAATGATGGTATTATTCCTAAGCAATTAGGGATTCCTTGCCTAGCGAAAACCATCTTCATAAATTTGTCATGTTAACAAAATATTCCAAATAACTCAAAAATATTATATCTAAAGTTACATATTCATCCTGCATTGCATTTTGGTTTTACTGCGATGATGGTATTATTCCTAAGCGATTAGGAATTCCTTACCTAGCGAAAACCATCCTTCTAATTTTTCATGCCCAAAAATTCATCGTAAGCATCTATAAAACCTTTTGCATATGTGATACAATGATTTACACAACATTAATTTTGCATTTTACAAAAATATTTTTTATCCTGCATTTTCATGATGACTTTTTGCGATGATAGTATTATTCCTAAGTAATTAGCGATTCCTTGCTTAGCAAAAGCCATCGTTCGACGTTTGTATGCCCAAAATTACATCTTTTTGATCAACAATCAATACATCTCATCCTATCAAAAAGCCTTAAGAATTTTCTTAAGCACCCAACCATTTCATTTAGCAATATCAAAATACACCTCATAACAGGATCAACTTCGTGACTTAATGAGCTTAGATCTCCACAATAGTCACATAACAATGCCACATCCTTCGAGGTTTATTGCTAAATTCACATTTCCTATTTTTAGAAACAACAAAACCATTTTACACATCTTAATGCAATTTTACATCAAATCATTTTATCAAATTTAAAATACAACTCTTTAAAATCAAAATGCAAAATTAATCATCAAACACATTGACACATAAGGCAAAAGATCAAAATCTATATATATCATCGAAAAAGTATATATATACAATAGTAGATTGGTATGCCACAATAGCCATCATCGGCATACTCAGTCATCCAAAAATACATCATCAAAAGTCCAATCCTCATGACTGTCCAACACCCCTGGTGCTCTGTGCATCGTCACCTCTAGGAGGTGGAGGAGCCTAAGCCGTAGTAGTCTCTCGAGTGGAAGACTGGGATCTTTGTTTTTGGAGAGGTTTTCTAAAAAGAAATTTTTATTTTGTTTCTCTATTTAAGTCAACCTAAAAATTTCCTTTTTTTGAATTTTCATTAATTTGTCGAATTAATGCAAAAATCGAAGGGGGCAGCATAATAAGACGTCAAAATAACAAAGTTAAAACAATGAACTAAAAATGCATACAATTTTTTTGCTACCTCAAAAAACGTGCCATTTCATCTTTAACGACTTTTTCAAAAAGTCGCTAAAGAGGGGGCAAAATGTAGCACCTTAAATTTGATGCACTTAAATTGATTAACTCAGTAAAAACATTAAAATTGATAAAAACATCAAATTTACCTAAGTCTACCCAAAAATCATTCAAAATTAGCAAAAATCCATTTGCCTTGATTTTTGTGCCCTCAAACCAATGTTGTTTTGACCGTTGGGCAAAATCGCCTGACTTTCAGCAAAATCGCTTGAGCGGCTAGCAAAATCGTCAAGCGATTTTGCTCAAAAATAGAATTTTCCCAAGTTTACAAAATGCCAAAAATCCATTTCAAACCGCGTTTCTGAGTTTGGAAAGAGGTTGTAACGACGGATTCTGGCGAGATTAGGCAGGGGGCAAACATAGGAGGGATCCCAACTCCCTCCCTGTTTTGGCCTAACCTCCTGATTTCCCAGATTTACCCCTAATCCTATTTAATCCCCCCTCTAATTCATTTTTTGGGGCTGACTCCCTGATTGCAAAGCGTGCTAAGTGATCCCCTGAGCAGATAGCAGAATTGAGAAGCCATTAGTATAATCTTCCCATCTTCAATTTGCCCGTATTTGCCTAAAATCCATCATTGTCCCATTACCCTCTTTAGCAAATTTTCACTTGCAGGTTGCAGTCAAAATCGCACAGCGAACGACGAAATCGCAGAACAATCGACAGAATCATGCTGCGAGCAGGCGGAGTAGGTGTGCGATTTCGCAGAAAATAGCAGCGATCCTGCTGACTTGGCAACGATTTTGCTCACAGATCATCTGGGGGAAAAAACTTTTATTCTGTTTGTTCTTCTTCCTTCTCTTCCATTTTATTTAGTTATTTAATTATATTTTCATTAATTCAGCAATGCATCTCGGGTATTCACCATCATGTTAATCAATTTTTAATTTAAATCTGCATTTTGCTTACATAAAATTCATGAACATTTAGACTCTTGTACTTACATCTATTACAAACCTTTTCTATCTTTCATTTAGTTGAAAAGGAATGCTTAAATAGGAAACATATCAAAGTTTGAATCATATTTGTGCCAGAAAACCATTTTGTGTCTTGTGTTTTGTTGCTACAAAATTGCAACGAAATCGCTTGCGATTTCAGCAAATTGTTGAGCGATTTTGCCTGGAACAACAACGATTCTGCCAAAATAGCAGCGATCCTGCTCTGCATCAAAAAAATCAGAATCTTCATCAGACATCTCGATTCAGGTATGTTTTGAATTTCTTTTAAGCATAGAATTAGCAACTGCATTTGTCATTTCTATTCCTGTCTGTTGTTTTCATCAAAAAAGTAAAAAAAAATCGCATCATAGATAGGTTAGTTGCATTTCAAAGGCCAACCTTAGGTGTTTGTATGAGTGATCCAAAAATGAACATATTAAACCTCATTCTCAACCTAGGTGCAGAACCGCCATCAAAAGTTTCCTGGTGAACCCACAATTCGTCGAAAAATCACCACAAGAAGGCACGATCAAGTGCCTCTCTTTCGAGGTGTAGCTCTATCATTTTCCATTCCCCTCTGAGGCGCGGATCCATCAGCCTAGAGGAAAGGAGTGCAAAAATTTTAGGCCTACAATTTTTTATTTTTGAAAACAAAGCAGAAAATAGAAATTATAATATTCTAAATATTATACTCTAGTATTCTTGAAAGATTCTATAGATATCATTGATAGGTTCAAGCTCTTTAGGTAACATATAATGCTCTTTCTCAAATTGAAAGTTGGCTTTTAAAAAAATTGGTAAAATGGGCTATGGTGATGCTATCAATTTCAAAGTTTTGCATATAAAAGTATAGTTCGTGACAATACTCATGATAATGGACTACCCTAGGAGTTTTGTGAAATCTTCTCTTATTTTCCAAGACTATTTTTTGATCTTCTATGTGTGCTAGAAACTTGTGTATTGTTATAGCATTTTCAATATAATCATCAAAAATATATAGTTGAAGAAATACTTGATATTTTATCTGCTAACCACCTCTCACATGCCCTTTGAATATCAAAGTAGCGAGAAGCATTATTGGGCTCCAAGATTCTAGCTATGTCAAATATTTTAATTTTTCTAAGTCTTGGTGTATTGGCTTTATAATGTCTAATCTCTTCCAAAGTCCAATCCACTATTATTGATATGGAATACTAGAATTTTCAACTATTAAAGATATTTCCTGTGTAGATAATAATGCTCTAACATCTATGCTTGCAGCTCTTCCTATGTTGAAATATAACATCTATGAAATGAACTTAAAATGTGCAAATTTGATTAATGATATATATATATAATATATATATATATATATATATATATATATATATATATATATATATATATATATTTTGTGTTTTATATTTTTTTATGTTTTATGTGTTTTTATGAATTAGAAATATGCCTATGTTATTCACGTCAGGTTCACCAAAGAATGTAGCTCTAAAATTTTTGCACTCCTTTCCTTTAGGCTAATGGATCCACGCCTCGAAGGGGAATGGGAAAATGCTAGGTCTACACCTCAGAGGAGAGGCACTTGAGATCATATCTTCTTTGGTGATTTTTTGACGAATTATTTAGGGTTCACCAGGAAACATTTATTGGTAGTTTCCACACCTAGGGTTGGGAGTTTGTTTGATGTATTCTTTTATATTTGCTCACAATCACCTATTTTGGCCAAAAATGCAACTATTCTATACTAAATGTAATTTATTTTTAGATGAATACAACATACAATGAATTATAGAAAGAAAATCAATGCAATGCTTAATAATAAAAGAGATTTGATCCTCTTACTCAACCCGGATGTCTGATGTAGAGTCTATTTTCTTGTTGCAGGTAGGATCAAATATTACAGGGCGATATCGGATGTCTGATCAGCAATCATATCCATCAATCTGATATTGTCAAATATGATCAGTGATCGACATGTTTGATTAGAGTAGAAACCTACAATTTCACAAATAAAGAGCAAAACATAAACTTACAATATGCTATAGACTTTGTTAAGTATGGATTATGACATGTAAAATGTTATTAAATGTTGTATTGAAATAAAATAACATGAATATGGATTATGAAATACAACTAAGATAACTAAATGCAAGGATGGTGAACTCCAAGAATGATAATAGCAATTTCTATACTACATGCAATAATGAATGATAAATATGATGCTAGAAATGTATATCTGAGACTAAAGGATGCAAACCAAAGCCTAGAGTTACCCCCAAGCAACTTGCAGATAATATCGGATGCAGTAGAGAAGGATTAGATGCTATCTAGGTGATATCAAACATCTGATCTCAGATCATACCAATAGATGCACAGTGATCATACCTTCAAACCTACAAAAATCTATGAAAAGCATAGAAAATAACGAATGTGAAAGCGATAACTAAGCAACTAGAAGTCAGAATTCAGCCACGAAGAATTCAAGGGAAGGATTCTTGGTTAAATATGCTAAGTAAGTTGGAATGTTTGGGATAAAAACATAATAGGTTGCAACCTCTTCCAATTTGGGGATGATCGGTAAATTGGATCCCGTATGAAGAACATAAGTTTATACTGAGAGGGGGGTGAACAGTATAAGACCACTTTTTACTTTACTTCTCAAATCAATATTATATAGTGTATAGATAGCAATATCAATAGCAGTAATCAAAGCAATGCACAAAACTCCACATACAATAGAGACACAGATTAAATGTGGTTCACCCAATTTTGGCTACCTCCATAGAGAAAATATTTCTCAAATAATATCTTGGGAATCTTTCCAAAATTACAATATTTATGGACCTTGGTCCAAAGGAGATGTTGATCCCCTAAATCTCAAGTTCATGGATCTCTTACACAAGAGAACTATTTCCCCTTCTGCTCTGGCTAGTGATCTTCTAGAAGACTCTATCTCTTTGCTACACTGACTTGTGGATATCTCTCCACTTGAAGACTCATCACTCAGATCTTTCTTCAATTATCCTATCTTCTGGATATCTATCCACTGAGACTCTATCATCTATACTCTATCACCTCCAAAGATTTGTCTTAGTACTATACCAAACACAGTTCAATCGGTCTAGCATAGTTCTGCTCAATATCTTGCACTAAACATAGTACAGTCAGTCTAGTACAATTTTGATCAATAGGTTCACTTAGAACCTACTCAAATCTGATCAATAGGTTCATACAAAAACTATCCAAATCTGCTCAATAGGTTCACACAAAACTTGTCTAAATCTGCTCAACAGGTTCACACAAAACCTGTCCAAATATGCTCAACAAGTTCACACAAAACTTGTCCAAATTTTCTCAACAGGTTCAAACAAACCCTGTCCAAATCTGCTCAATATGTTCACATAAAACCTGCCCAAATATTCTCAACAAGTTCACACATAACTTGTCCAAATCTTCTCAACAAGTTCACACATAACTTATCCAAATCTGCTCAACAAATCCTCTCTAGGACTTGCTCAAATTTGCTCAATAAGTCCTCTATAGGACTTGCTCAAATCTGCATAGCAAGCTTTCACAAAAGCTTAACTCAAAACAGTCCACAAGTTTTCTCAAAGACTTGTCTCAATCACATAGAATCATAAAGAGAATTGTTAGATACTCAATATGTTCTAAGCTCAATGTACAATCAATATCTCAAATCAATCTCATAGAAGCATAAAGAGAATTGTTAGAGACTCTATATGTTCTATACTCAAATCCCAATCTCAACTCAAATCAACCTCAATCTCAACTCAAATTAGAATATTGAATAGTTTATTTCTAGGAACTTGAACAACCACATGCATCCACTTGACTAGGTTTAATCAACTCAACTCAATCAATCACCTCAAGGAACAATCCTTTCTCACAAACCCTAGTCCAAGCATGTATTAACCAACTCAACTCAACCAATAAATTCAAGGAACAATCTTTTTTCACAAACCCTAGTCCAATCATGTATTAACCAACTCAAAAAATTTCCAACAATGCTCAAGCACAAGTCTCACATAGCAATGATACTCATGTTATTTTCTAACTCAAGTTCCAGTTCATTTCATCATCAATGGGCTTAAGCAACAATGCTAATAAAATGAGGTTTAAATACAACTCACAAACCAGAAAACCTTGAAGCATTCAACCAATCATTTTCTTAGAGGAAACCACAATCAATCATTTTCTCTCCAATGATATTTTAGAAATCAACCACCATAAAAAAGCAATAGGAGAATGTGCCCATACCTTTTTGATGCCAATAAGTTGTCCACAAAATCTGCCACACTTAAACATAACTTTCCTTTCCAATCTAAACAAGGGTTAATGGACTTCAAATAATCACAAAATAAAGCATTACTCAAATTACACCCTTTTTACTCCAAGTTAATAAACACATCCACCAAAGTCCCTTTTATTAAAACCCTTATCAAAAATAATAAACCTCTCAAAATTGCTTTTAAAAAACTTCTTATTTCTCCTAAAATTAATTCTCTATAACCATCAAATAATTCATAAACTAATTATGCTTTGCAATAATAATCACAGTCCTAATAACAAGCTTTAATTTTCATTAACTACTTTATAACTCCAAAATTTAGGGCTAATAAAAATTATTTAAATGCAAAACGTAATTACCTCCTCAAGGGGATTCAAACCCCCAACTTGCCACATCGCGAGCGTCTTAGCCGCAGCTAAGACTCCATACGAGCTAGGCATTAGTTAGAAAGGCAAAGGCCCAAAGTGCCTTAAACCTTCCTCCACTTTCCACAAAAGACAAAGCGCCAAAGTGCTTTCCACACACCTAAAATGCCATCCAATGGATTCGATCCCTGGTGTTTGTGCTGCCTTGTCCCTTAGCCAAAACGATTTGCCAATGCATCACGCTTCCCACCATGTTTTGACTTTCCAAGTGTTGTCATTTTCTTTGCTGCTTCTCTTCTCAAAATTCGCATGAGCTCATAGACTTATTTGAATGCCAAACATTTATCACAAGAGCAAGGATAAAACTTTGATTTATTTACCACCCCTTTATATAGTGTTTAAAACACTTCAAAGACGTCGACGAAAATATGAATTTATGTTTTCTTGATGACGTTGGTGGGAAAATTTGCATTTAAATTTAAATTTTAAATAATTAAAATTTAAACCAAATATTAAAACTCAAATAACTCCATCACCGGGACACCTTTTTAGATGAAGCGAAAAAGCAAAGAGGAAAAAGTGTCGCGATATCGCGACATGTTGCATTTTCGCGGCCAAAAGAGAAGAGAAAATGCAAGGAGAAAAAGTGTCGCGATATCGCGACATGTTGCATTTTCATGGCCAAAGCAGAAGAGAAAATGCAAGGAGAAAAAGTGTCGCGATATCGCGACATGTTGCATTTTCGCGGGCCAAAGCAAAGAGAAAGAGCAAGGAGAAAAAGTGTCGCGATATCGCGACATGTTGCATTTTCGCGGGCCAAAGCAAAGAGAAAGAGCAAGGAGAAAAAGTGTCGCGATATCGCGACATGTTGTATTTTCACGGGCCAAAGCTAAGAGAAAGAGCAAGGAGAAAAAGTGTCGCGATATCGCGACATGTTGTATTTTCAGGGCCAAAGCTAAGAGAAAGAGCAAGGAGAAAAAGTGTCACGATATCGCGACATGTTGTATTTTTGTGGGCCAAAGCAAAGAGAAAGAGAAAGGAGAAAAAGTGTCACGATATCGCGACATGTAGCATTTTGTCGAGTCAAAGAGAAAGAGAGAGAAAGAAAAAGTGTCACGATATCGCGACATGTCACATTTTCATGACTCAAAAAGAGAGAAAGGCAGAGAAAGAAAAAGTGTCGCGATATCGTGACATGTCGCATTTTCATGACTCAAGAAGGGAGGGAGAGAGAAAGAAAAGTGTCACGATATCGCGACATGTCGCATTTTCGTGACTCAAAAAGGCAAGAGAGAGTAAGAAAAGTGTCACGATATCGTGACATGTCGCATTTTGTGACTCAAAAGGAAAGGAGCAAAGTAACAAAAGTGTCATGATATCGTGACATGTCACATTTTTGTGACTCAAGAAGAGCCTCAAAATAGAAATGAACAGTCATGGAAAAGAAAACGAATAGTCATGAAGGAGAAAAAAATGCATGCACATGGAAGAAAATGAATACATGAAGGAGAAAATGAAAATGGAGAAAAAAAATAAGAAGGAGAAAATGAATAGTCATCAAAATAGAAATGAAAAGCTTTTTGAAAACCAAAAGCATGCATGCACAAAGGAGAAAATGAATAGTCATGACCGAGAAGACGAACAGTCATGGTAGGAGAATATGGTGTCAATTCTTTGCATGTAACGTGTTTGATGAAATGCCTACTCTATATATACAAAAGGAGTTACATAAAGAAGGGTTACAATTGACAAGTGGTGTATGAGAAATGAAAGGAGGTTACAACTGAAGTTACAAAGTGAAAGGTTGGTTATAAAAGGAGTGTTGCTTGGAGAATTTAAGTGGATTATTTGGAGAGAGAGAGAGGAGAGGAGAGCGAGAGGCGAGCGAGAAGGGTGTGTGTTGTGTGAATTGTGAGAGATGTTGAGTAAGCAATAGACTAGTCAGGGTCTTGTAAAAGTGAAGGCATTTATATGTCAATCTTCTAGTTTCAAAATTGAAGTCCAAGTTGGTGCTTGGCATCGGGGGTTGGTGCTCCTTCCAGTTGGTGCTGGTAAATCAGGGTTGGTGCTCCTTTATTTTGGTGTAGATAAATCGGGGGGTGGTGCAGATAAATCGGGGTTGGTGCTCCTTCCAGTGGGTGCTGGTAAATTGATTGTAAAGTTGTGCTTTGCAAAGGCTAGATTTGGATGGTAGTCCAAACAGTCATTTTTGAGGAGTAGCCAAATCGGTGAACCTCGGTACATCTTGTGTTGTGTGATGCTCTCTTGTTATATTTGCTTTATTTGGTTTTAAGTTCTCATTGTTTTGGCTTTAAGAGTTGAAGATTTAAGTTTTAAAGAGCTACATTGATTCACCCCCCCCTCAGTGTCATTGTGAGACTAACAATTGGTATCAGAGCCAAGTTCCTGAACAAGCTTAACCGGCTAGGGTGATCTTGGAAGTGACACAATGGCAGGTGGTGAAGGCTTCTCATCAAACAAAGCACCATTGTTTGATGGAACTAATTACGCATTTTGGAGACTCAGGATGCGAGACATATCTTTGTGCTTTGGGATACGACATTTGGGATTCAGTAGATAGTGGATACACAATACCCACCACTTCTCCAACCGATGCTGTCGGTAAGAAACTATTTGAGAATAACTCAAAAGCAAAGAATGCTATCATGTGCGGATTAGTGGACCGTGAACTGGTAAAAATTATGAGTTGTAAAATGGCAAAAGAAATATGGGACAAAGCTGAGGAGCATTCATGAAGGAGACGTTAAGATCAAGGAGGCCAAGTTACAAACACATCGAGCTCAGTTCGAAGTATTAAAGATGAATGACGATGAGAACATAGAGGCATATATGCTTGAGAGTTAATGAAGTCATTAATGCGATTAGAGGACTCGACGAGGAAATCAAAGATTCTATCATCGTGAAAAAGGTATTAAGATCTCTTCCTCAAAGATTTGATTCTAAAGTTTCAGCTATAGAAGAAGCTAAAAATCTAAATTCTTTTAGTATGGATGAGATGCATGGTTCTTTGACTGCATATGAGATGAGAATAGGAAAATCTAAACCCATAGATAGAGAATCTACTTTTAAAGCCCATAAAAATATGAAAGCAAAACAAGAATCCGAGGAAGAAGAGACATCAGATGAAATGGAAGCAAACTTTGTTCGAAAACTAAAAAGGGGAAAAGGAAAATACAGAGGAAAGTTACCGTTTAAATGTTTCAATTGTGGAGGCATTGGGAATTTTGCAGCTAAATGTCCACTTAATGAGAAGAACAAAAGTGATGAAGGATCGCACCAAGAAAGAAGTGACTGGAAGAAAAAAACAAATTTCAGAAAAGGCAACTTCAAGAAGAAAAGTTTCATCTCCAAGAATGTCAGTTCATCAGAAGACAGTTGTGGTGAGGATTATGAAAAGGAAATAGGTGAAGCTCTTTTCATGGCACTCATAGAAGAAAAAATAGAAAAAGAACAGGAATGTGATGAAGAAGAAAGTGATGCAGAAGTAAATTTGGAAGAGGAACTAATTGCAGCTCTGGATGAATTGAAGATAGAAAGAAAAAAGAATAAGAAAATTTCAAGAAAGCTTGAGGATGCAAATGAAATCATAACCAGTTTGAAAGTACAGATAGAAGAATCCAAGAAAATATCTGAAGATCTCGAAGTACAAATAACCATGAAAATAGATTATTGCTGCAAACTAGAAGAAGAGACTGTTGGTTTAAGAATGCAGATAGAAGAGATGAATCGTAAAATTAGTTGTTATCACAAACGTGAAGAAAGTTCTATGAAGTTGGATAAGATCATAAATATCCAAAGGACTACAGGCATGAAATTTGGTTTGGGCTTTGTCGAAGGAGAATCATCAAATGGATCAAAGAATGAAGATAAGAAACAGGTTGATCAAGAAAAATTGACTCATGCAAAAGAAAGCAATAATGCAAGGCACGAAAGGAGAATTGACAATGATGGATTCACCAATGTCACACATCAAAGAAGAAGAAGATTTATGACTCCTACGACAACATGGCAAAGACCATCACCCAGGTTCAATCATCTCTTTTTTGGTTACTGTTTTAAATGCAATGGTTATGGACATAAGATTTCAGATTGCAAGTATAACGTAGGACCAAGGAATTTTACCAGTAGAAATGTTTTTTCACCTTTGATGGATTATGCAGTAGAATGTTATAACTGTCATAATTTTGGGCACATTGCAAGAAATTGTCGAAGTACATTTGCATCAAATCAATTTCAGGGAAGAAAATCTCAACCAAATGGAATGAGACAAAATAGAAAATTTCTCGAAAAACATGCACAAGCTACTGAAAAAGAAAAGTCAAAACAAGAGCCCAAAACTGTAATCAAACCAGAGTGGAAAGAAAAAGATCGATCTAAGGAAGAAAAGGAATCCCTGATCGTACAAACAACATTTAAAGCACAGAATAAATCTGCACCATGGATACTTGATAGTGGATGCTCCAGTCATATGACAGGTGACAAACAAAAATTTGAGAAGTTACAACAATATGAAGGTGGTTCAGTAAAATTTGGAAATAATGATGGAGCTAAGATAGTTGGCAAAGGTTCAGTGAAGATTAGTGATGGAAAAATCAAGTCAAAAGAAGTCTTGTTTGTGGTTGGTCTGAAGCATAACTTGTTGAGTGTAAGTCAGATTTGTGATAGAGGTCATGAAGTGATTTTTAAGAAGCAGGGTTGTGAAGTCAAAAAAGCAAACAGTGGAAAGTTGATAGCAACTGGATCGAGGACATCTGGCAACCTGTACACTCTCTCAGAGACTTCAGAAGGAGCTTGCTTGATTGGACAGGAAGAAGAAAATTGGTTGTGGCACAAGAGGCTCGGTCATATCAGTTTTGACAATCTAGTAAAAATCAGCTCAAAAAGGGCGGTGAGAGATATTCCCACCATTGGAAAACCATCAAATAGCATTTGTGCTTCATGCCAAAAGGGGAAGCAAACTAGAGTCTCATTTAAAACAAAAGAGTACTACACAAGCAAACCTTTGGAACTAATACATACTGATTTATGTGGACCCATGAGAACGCAAAGTATAAATGGTGACAAATATTTTATGTTGTGTATAGATGACTATTCCAGGATGACATGGGTACTATTTTTGAAGCACAAATCAGAAGCTTTTGAGATGTTCAAGGTTTTCAAAAACCAAGTTGAGAATCAAACAGGAAAAAGGATTAAATGTTTAAGATCAGATAGAGGAGGAGAGTTCATTTCAGAGGATTTTACAGAGTACTGTGAAAAATATGGTATTAGAAGACAGTTTTCAGTAGCCAGGACACCTCAGCAGAATGGTGTGGTAGAAAGAAAGAATAGGATAGTGCAGGAAATGGCATGGACTATGTTGACTGAGAGCAAAGTAGCAGATAGATTTTGGAAAGAGGCAGTCCATACTGCGGTATACATCCAAAATAGGTGCATGTTGAGGACGCATGAAAGCAAAACTCCTTATGAGTTGTGGTTTGGTAAAAAGGCAACAATAAGATACTTTAAAGTTTTTGGCAGCAAGTGTTACATCAAAAGAACTGAAGAAAACCTTGGTAAGTTTGAAGATAGAGCTGATGAAGGTATTTTTCTTGGCTATTCATCAAAAAGCAAAGCTTACAAATGCTACAACAAGAAGCTAAGGAAAATTGTGGATAGTGTCGATGTTAAAGTTGATGAAGGTAGGGAACGAGTAATTAGCTATGAAGAGAACTACCCAATTTATGAAGAGGTTATTGAAGGAGATGAGGAAAAGGAAATGGAAAAGAAACAAAAAATTGACTCAGATGATTCAAACAGTGATTCAAAAGTGGAAGAAAATAAGAAATTCAAAACAGGCAACTGGCAGAAAGATCATCCTAGAGAGCAAATAATTGGAGACCCCACGAGTTGGTGTTCAGACAAGAAGAAGAGTAGTAAGCAACTACTCTCTATTATCCAACATTGAGCCCAAAAATGTTGTTGACGCAAGCAAAGATGAAAGTTGGATGAAGGCAATAAATGAAGAATTAGATCAGATCGAGAAAAACAAAACTTGGGAGTTAGTACCAAGACCTGCAAATAAAAATATAATCGGTACTAAATGGATCTTTCAAAACAAGTTGAATGAAGACGGACAGGTAGTCAGGAATAAAGCAAGATTGGTATGTAAAGGCTATGCACAAGTTGAAGGTATTGACTTTGAGGAAACCTTTGCACCTGTGGCTAGACTAGAGGCAATTAGAATGTTTCTGGCTTTAGAAGTTTACAAGAATTTCAAAGTTTATCAAATGGATGTGAAATCAGCATTTTTGAATGGGAAACTTGAAGAAGAGGTTTATATTGAGCAGCCGAGATGGTTTCCAACTTGGTGATGATCCCAACTTGGTTTGCAAGTTGAAGAAAGCATTATATGGCTTAAAACAGGCACCCCGAGCATGGTATGCAAGGCTAGACAACTATCTTACTCAACAAGGGTTCAAGAAAGGTATGGTGGATAGTAATTTGTATGTCAAAATAGAAAATGGCCATCTTATTGTTCTTGTTGTATATGTTGATGATATCATATTTGGCAGCAACAAAGATGAGTCGTGTAAAGATTTAGCAAATAAGATGAAGAAAGAATTTGAAATGTCAATGATTGGTGAACTTTCGTATTTCCTCGGGTTGCAAGTTAATCAAAATGAGAAGGGCATATTTATTTCTCAAATTAAATATGTGAAAGAGATACTAAAAAAGTTCACAATGGAGGATTGTAAGCCAGTTAGCACTCCCATGACGACAGGTTGCAAGTTGAGCAAGGATGACAAATCTCCACATGTTGATCAAACCATGTACAGATCTATGATTGGGAGCTTACTGTACTTGACAGCTACTGGACCAGATATTTTGCAGGCAGTATGCATGGTAGCACGATTTCAGGCTAGTCCCAAGGAGACTCATGTGACAGCAGTGAAGAGGATTCTTCGGTATCTCAAGGGTACTATGGAGTATGGGTTATGGTATCCGAAAGGTAAGGACTTCACCCTTATTGCGTATTCAGATGCAGATTGGGCAGGATGTGTAGATGACAGAAAGAGTACCAGTGGAGGTGCATTCTATCTTGGAGACAGGTTGGTCGCGTGGCACAGTAAGAAACAAGAGTCAGTCTCCTTATCCACAGTAGAGGCAGAATATATTGCAGCGACAACGTGTTGTACACAGGTATTATGGATGAAACAAACCTTGAAAGATCTTGGTATTAACTTCAGTGAGCCAATTTTAGTTAAGTGTGATAACACCAGTGCCATTAACATCTCAAAGAATCCGGTTATGCATTCTCGCACAAAACATATTGCTATCCGGTATCACTTTTTGAAGGAGAAAGTTGCGAAAGGTGAGGTTAAATTGGATTTTGTTCCAACAACAGAGCAAGTAGCGGATATCTTCACAAAACCATTGCCCAAGGAAGTCTTTGAGTACCTTCGCAATAAATTGGGAGTGGTCACGCTTCCCAAGAATTGACTAGCTATCGGGACCACATTCTCAGGGGAGCATTTGTGTATTTGTTTATCTTTTTGCTCATGTTTGTGATTTTTGCTAAGTGTAATAATTTTTGCTCGAGAATGTTGTGCATGGACTCAGGGGGAGTCTGCAGCAACCCTTTGATATTGTTGTCAAAGGGGGAGAAGAGTTATAGGAAATTGCACGTGTGTTGCCAACAATTCCAAAGGGGGAGATTGTTGAGCAAGGTGCAGCGACAGTATTGTCATTGTTGTCAACACAGTCAGATAGATCGGTTGATGCAGTGGACAGGAGTTCAGAGGTTATTCAGAGTATGTACAGTGATGTTAAATGCTTATGAGGATGTTTTTGATGTTTGGGTGAAGTTGTTACAGGTTTTCCAAGAAGACCGAAGTGGCCCATATGCAAAAGATAAAAGAAAAAGCAAAGAGAAAAAGTGTCGCGATATCGACGACATGTTGCATTTTCCGGCCATAAGAGAAGAGAAAATGCAAAGAGAAAAAGTGTCGATGATATCGGACATGTTGTATTTTGTTGAAAGAAAGAAAATGAAGGAAAAAAGTGTCATGATATCGCGACATGTTGTATTTTTGTGGCAAAGAGAAGAGAAAATGCAAGGAGAAAAAGTGTCGCGATATCGCGACATGTTGTATTTTCGTGGCCAAAAGAGAAGAGAAAGAGCAAGGAGAAAAAGTGTCGCGATATCGTGACATGTTGTATTTTTGCGGGCCAAAGCAAAGAGAAAGAGCAAGGAGAAAAAGTGTCACGATATCGCGACATGTATTTTTGCGGGCCAAAGCTAAAGAGAAAGAGCAAGGAGAAAAAGTGTCACGATATCGCGACATGTATTTTCGTGGGCCAAAGCTAAGAGAAAGAGCAAGGAGAAAAAGTGTCACGATATCGCGACATGTTGTATTTTCGGGCCAAAGCAAAGAGAAAGAGCAAGGAGAAAAAGTGTCGCGATATCGCGACATGTGCATTTTCGATGCAAAGAGAAAGAGAGAGAAAGAAAAAGTGTCGCGATATCGCGACATGTCGACATTTTGCGACTCAAAAGAGAAAGCGAGAGAAAGAAAAAGTGTCGCGATATCGCGACATGTCACATTTTTGGACTCAAAAAGGGCAGGCATGCAGAGAAAGAAAAAGTGTCACGATATCGTGACATGTCGCATTTTGATGACTCAAAAAGGGCAGAGCAGAGTAAAAAAAGTGTCACGATATCGCGACATGTCGCATTTTCGTGACTCAAAAAGGACAGGCAAGCAGGGAAAGAAAAGTGTCACGATATTGTGACATGTCACATTTTTGTGACTCAAAAAGGAGGGAGGCAGAGTAACAAAAGTGTCGCGATATCGCGACATGTCACATTTCGACTAAGAAGAGCCTCAAAATAGAAATGAATAGTATGGAAAAGAAAATGAATAGTCATCGAAGGAGAAAAAAATGCATGCACAAGGGAAAAAAAAAAAAGATGATGGAGAAAATGAATAGTCGAAGAAGGAGAAAATGAACAGTCATTAAAATAGAAATGAAAAGCTTTTTTGAAAACCAAAATGCATGCATGCACAAAGGAGAAAATGAACAGTCATGACCGAGAAGACGAACAGTCATGGTAGGAGAATATGGTGTCAATTCTTTGCATGTAACGTGTTTGATGAAATGCCTACTCTATATATACAAAAGGAGTTACATAAAGAAGGCGTTACAATTGACAAGTGGCGTATGAGAATATGAAAGGAGTTACAACTGGAGTTACAAAGAGAAAGGTTGGTTATAAAAGGAGTGTTGCTTGGAGAATTTAATAAGTGGATTCTATCTTGTGAAGAGAGCGAGAGGAGAGCAAGAGGTGTGTGAGAGGCGAGCGAGAAGGGTGTGTGTTGTGTGAATTGTGAGAGAGGTTGAGTAAGCAATAGACCAGTCGGGGTCTTGTAAAAGTGAAGGCATTTTTATGTCAATCTTCTAGTTTCAAAATTGAAGTCCAAGTTGGTGCTTGGCATCAGGGGTTGGTGCTCCTTCCAGTTGGTGTTGGTAAATCGGGGTTGGTGCTCCTTTCATTGGTGAGATAAATCAAGGGGTTGGTGCTCCTTTCTGTTGGTGCGAGATAAATCAGGGGTTGGTGCTCCTTCCAGTGGGTGTTGGTAAATTGATTGTAAAGTTGTGCTTTGCAAAGGCTGGATTTGGATGGTAGTCCAAACAGTCATTTTTGAGGAGTAGCCAAATCGGTGAACCTCGGTACATCTTGTGTTGTGTGATGCTCTCTTGTTATATTTGCTTTATTTGGTTTTAAGTTCTCATTGTTTCGGCTTTAAGAGTTGAAGATTTAAGTTTTAAAGAGCTACACTGATTCACCCCCCTCTCAATGTCATTGTGAGACTAACATCACTGATACCAAAGCCCATACTAAGGTATCCTATCATCCATGCCCCCTTGGGTTAATTCTTGTTAGATCCTAGAAAATAGGGTAGCCTATATTATCCCACCTTTAGCCTTCACCTTACACAAGCCTCCATTGGATACATCTAATTTCCCTCTAGCACACATAGAAGATCTATACCCTCGTACCTAGAGCTCTGATACCAAATGTAACGACCCAAAAATACACAAACAAAAAATACAATAATAGAAAGAGTTTTTTTTTTAACTAAGGAGATGGATACATGAACCCTTCATGAACCCCTAACCCAAATAGAATTTACCTAAAGTTTCAATCCCCTAAGTTTTCTTGGAAGTTACATCTCATGAAGTACCCTATCACATGTCCATCTATGTAGGCATATCATGTGTCACTACAGATAAGTCCATCTGTCCCATAATTCTTGATGAGTTATACCTATCACCCTTAGTCCATCGAAGGTATACACGCATCTCCATACCATACACAAATTATTATGTGTAGGTATGCTACGAGTATTGTGAGTTAAGCTATCTATCTCATCTCCATGATGAGCTATCTTAACTCAGATGTAATATCTTCACCACTTAGTCCTTTATCTCCCTAAGGGGGTCTCATTTCCCTTAGGTTTCCTATGTTCACCCTAAGGGGTCCTTAATTCTCTTAGGTTACCTATGTTCACCCTAAGGGGTTCTTAATTACCTTAGGTCACCTTTGAGTTCACTCTAGAACTCTACACTTAGATTTTTATCATCCAACAACCAAACAATAATACATCTAGATACTACCATATCGGAAAGCAATCACCAAGTAACCAGAAAATAAAGCAAGCTTAACACTAAAATAGAATCAACTACTTAATATAATAAAATACAAAAATAGAGTACAAGTATCTTCTTTAGACCAATAAATAGTTAATGCATTAGAGTTAGCATGGCAAATCCTTTCCACATTAAATAATACTACAGTAACTGCATTGGGGATATATCCCCACAATTTTAATCTATTTGAGCATAAGTGAAGCAACATAAAGTACAATTACCTATACTTTTCTTCCTTTGAATTCCTCGCTTCTCCTTGCTTCTCATTAATTCTTTGAGGGTAGTAGGGGATCAGGATACTCATGGTTCAAGATAGGCATGCCTCTAAACGCATCTATTCATTTACTTTACCAAATTGCAACTATACAAAATTCAATTAAGTTTACAACCATCTAATGCATTATGGATATTATAAAAGATTCTTTACTTTTATTTCCACCTCTCAAGTTCCCTTATAGAGTCATCCAACATGTACTACTTATATCATGGTCTAAATTTAATCAAATCCATTCCTATATTAAATTATTAAAGTCCCATACCTTTAATCTCTAAAACATTCCTTTTTCTTTTATTCCCTAAATCAAAGCCCCATAACTTGAATTCAAATAATAAATCTACATACTTTTTAATTAAAATACCCTAAGATGATCAACATTAATCAAAGGTTCTCCTTTTAATTAAAAACCTTAATATAATTAATCATAAATCAAATTTTCTCTACTTAATTAAATCCTTCAATGTATTCCACATAAAACAAAGGTCTATATTTAATTAATTTCTTCAATGTATTCCACATAAATCAAAGGTTATCTACTTAATTAAATCCTTCAATGTATTCCACATAAATCAAAGGTTCTCTACTTAATTAAATCCTTCAATGTATTCCACATAAATCAAAGGTTCTCTATTTAATTAAATCCTTCAATGTATTCCACATAAATCAAAGGTCTATATTTAATTAACTCCTTCAATGTATTCCACATAAATCAAAGGTTCTCTACTTAATTAAATCCTTCAATGTATTCCACATAAATCAAAGGTATTTAATTAACTCCTTCAATGTATTAACTCCTTCAATGTATTCCACATAAATCAAAGGTTCTCTATTTAATTAAATCCTTCAATGTATTCCACATAAATCAAAGGTTTATATTTAATTAATTCCTTCAATGTATTCCACATAAATCAAAGGTTATCTATTTAATTAAATCCTTCAATGTATTCCACATAAATCAAAGGTTCTCTATTTAATTAAATCCTTCAATGTATTCCACATAAATCAAAGGTTTATATTTAATTAATTCCTTCAATGTATTCCACATAAATCAAAGGTTCTCTATTTAATTAAATCCTTCAATGTATTCCACATAAATCAAAGGTTCTCTATTTAATTAAATCCTTCAATGTATTCCACATAAATCAAAGGTTCAAATTTTATTAATTTCTTCAATGTATTCCACATAAATCAAAGGTTCTCTATTTAATTAAATCCTTCAATGTATTCCACATAAATCAAAGGTTCTCTATTCAATTAAATCCTTCAATATAAATCAAAGATTTGTTTGTAATTAAATCACAATATAATTCAAAGATATTTATTTAATAAATCTCACAATATAAATCAAAGGCCTTTATTTAATTGAAACTCACAAGACCTTTCTAATACAGAGCTTATCACCAAAGGTGGGTGCCCTTCATGGTGGATATTGATGACCTCTACAGAACGAGTAAGGGATTGCTAAGTCAGGTGAACTAAAAGGCAAGATAGAGTAGAACTAGCACAAGGCTTTCCCCATTGTCACCACTAACTGTCTCTAGTGGGACCGAACTCATGTACCTTAGAGTTCCACATACACATAGGTGGAGTTATGTTTAACAACCATCCTTGAAACCCTACGGGTGGCTCTCAAACACGATGCCTCCTCTTGAAACTTTGATAGTTTCCCAGTATAACAAACATTCCAAACAAAGTTATTTCTTTCCCTTAGAATGTGGAAGTTTTGGCACATAGTACATTCGAATTTCCATAGTGTTGCTCTCGAACTTACCCTGATTTCAAGTGCTTACAAGGTTTCCTCAAATGCAGCGCCCTCTACACTTTCAGGTTCTTGGGAAAATTTACCCCATTCTACAAATAATGGCATCCTCAAGACACACCCAAAACTTTTAAACACACCCATGGGTTCTATAAAAATGGCACTCTTAAAAAATAGGCATTCTCTTCACTGAAACACCATAGGTTCTAAGACACGGTGCTCTAAAGAAACACAAGTGGTTTTTATTGAAAACCACCAATAGGTTCTAAACATGGCACTCATAAATAAATGCAGGCAACTCTTTTGAAAACCACCAATAGGTTCTAAACATGGCATTCATAAAGAAACATAGGCAACTCTTTTGAAAACCACCAACAGGTTCTAAACATGGCACTCATAAAGAAACACAGGCAACTCTTTTGAAAACCACCAATAGGTTCTAAACATGGCGCTCATAAAGAAACACTGATAGCTCTTTTGAAAACCACCAACAGGTTCTAAACATGGCACTCATACAGAAACACAAGCAGCTCTTTTAAAAACTACCAATAGGTTCTAAACATGGTGCTCATAAAGAAACACAGGCAACTCTTTTGAAAACCACCAATAGGTTCTAAACATGGCATTCATAATGAAACATAGACAACTCTTTTAAAAACCATAAATAGGTTCTAAACATGGTGCTCACAAAGAAAAACTAACAACTCTTTTGAAAACCACCAACAGGTTCTAAACATGGTGCTCATAAAGAAACACAGGTAGCTCTTTTGAAAACCACCAATAGGTTCTAAACATGGTGCTCATAAAGAAACACAGGCAGCTCTTTTGAAAACCACCAATAGGTTCTAAACATGGCGCTCATAAAGAAACATAGGCAGCTCTTTTGAAAACCACCAACATGTTCTAAACATGGCACTCATAAAGAAACATAGGTAGCTCTTTAAAAACACATCTTGCAGTGCTCTAAAAACCCAGACGTAAGGGGTTTCAAACCTTACCGAAATCCTCTCACATTACAGGGAGGATAATCATTTGATCTCCACCAAACCAATGCATGCAATAAAACATTTTAAAGCATAAACATTCCAACCTTAATCCTTCTACAGGTAGGAGCTTGGTGGCGTCTCTATTTCCTCTTTCCCTTTCTTACGACGCGTTCCTTTCCTCCTTTCTAGTATTTGGTTTGCGTAGTTTCTTTTTTCCCCTCGTCCCATTGTCCTCCTTCCTTTTCCTCTAGCACATTATGTGCCTGCTGGCTCTAGGTGGCCTGTTCACCATCTTTCCTTGAACTCCTCGCCCTACCTTGAGCCCTCTCTCCTTCAATGTTGCATCCTTCTCTCTTGGCGGTAAGTAATGCTTCTTTCTAAAATTTCCATCTTCGAAAACCTAGTCGCCACCCTAGATCATTTCGTAGCTTACATTCCATAGGGGAATGGGATATTTGTATATTATATACTATCCCATTTATTTTAACAAAAGGAACAATACTTTTTTAAACAAATATCTCTCATGGGATATTTACCATTATTAAAATACATTTCCTTTATTTAATCAATTTCATAATTGATATTTCTCTGAAATAAAAGACACCCATTTATTTTCTTTTAAAAATGGTTTTTTTTTCCTTTTGTTTCAATGAATTAAAGTCTTTTAAATGACTTTTTCCATTATTTTTTTGGTAAATTAATTTTATTGAAAATAGGGCATTTGAAAGGTGCCCTAACGCCTTTTACATATTTGAAGCAAGAAGGAATGAAGAACTTCTAAACAACTTCAGACAGAGCACAACCGAGAGGCAAAAGCCAAAATTTACCAAAATGAGACGTCCTCAAGGACTAAGGAACAAACAACATATAGCAACAAACACAGGCCAAAATGAAACTTGCAATCCTTCAGACCAAAGGATCAAGAACCAAATAGTAAGGATGAAACAAAAAATGAAGAATAGTAAACACACTCAAAGAGGAGTGCCCTTTTGCGCTAGAGAAATAATAGCAGTTTCCAAAATGGTGTCCTTTGCATCATCCTTCGGGATATCCTTCAGGTCTTCCTTCAGAACTTCGAGACATGCATCCTTGGCAATTTAAACCACGTCTTCGTCTTTAGAACCTCCTTTGGTATCGAACAAAACTTTGATAGCAGAGAACATAGACATATCATTGAAATTATCACAAAATAATAGGAGGCTAAGAGCGTGCCTCTGTTCTTTGAGACTTACAATAGCTTTACCAATGGTTGCATGAGTAGTCTTTAGATGATCAATAGTTGCATAAGTAGCATAAACGACTAGTTTGTGGAGGTATTTTTCTACAAGGTCAGGTGAGTTGGATTGGGCAGAAGTAGTGTACCTTTGAGACTTTTTCCATTCTCATTAGAATGAACACCTTTAATTAATTTAAATGAGCTCTCATTTATTTTTATTTATTTTTATTTGTGGAAAACATCCCAAAAGGGATGCCACTTTCGGGTAAGACCCAAGGATGCAGGGGAATCCATTCCACCAAAAATGCCCAGGACGCTCTCATTTATTAACTAAAATGAATTTTACCAATAAGCTCAATCAAATCAATCATTATTTAATCGAAACTTCATTAACTATTTAAAATAAATCTTCATTTTGCATAAATATATAATCTACTTTTCTTCATAAAAATGATGCTCTATATTTTCTTCACAAGACAGTTTGTTTTAAGCATTCACATACATTTTTGTAGTTTTTTTCCTATAGAGGTTCCAACATTATGCTATTCAAACCATGATGCAGCAGAGATAAAACAAATTTATAAAAAAACAAAGAGGGAGTCTTTCCATCAACCCGATCACCTATCTTAGCCAAATATTTTACGATGGCTACTAGGCTATCAACTAAGGCTCAAGGCGATCAGTCATATATGATTATCCCTTCTGAAAATGCATGCCTATATGAAGGTATCTATCCATGTTACCTTTGAGTACCTTAATAATCATCTCCCCTAATCTTAGGTACCCTTGATTTTGGTGGGTTCTTTTGCCTTCTCCACCTACGAGTGTACCTGGTCTTGCATGCTTGGCAATATGTTAGCAATAACATGCCCTTATAAATCAACTAAATATCATATAGTTGGTTCAATTATTCAAACTAAGTATCACCACACCATAGGTTAATACATTGTTTTCTTTGTGTCCCAAAGTCAGCTAGGGAGGGCCATGACAAGACTCCTTTCACTGATTTTAATACCATCCATGTTAAAACGCTCTCACAATCAACAATGTTGTGTGAGGCTCCAAACAACAAAATATTAATCCACATTATTCATATAGAACCAAATCATGAATGATTCTACAAAGCCCAAGACTTTTTGAAATAGGCACCCTAGGGATCCTTGATATCGTAGGGTCCTTCAAAGAATGGTACTACCATTCATCATAAGGTTATCTCCCAATATACATTTGTACATAATGAACCACATTGGGAACACGATGTTCATATAGTTGAAGATCAAGCTTATTAGAATTGGATCATCCAATTAAAATATTACTTGAAACTTGGTAGTATCTCTTAGGGATTATCGCATACAACAAAATGAGAATTTAAACATAAAGTGACTAAGTATGTCTTGCTAGGAGATATTTTGTATCGATGGAGCTACGGTGGAGTCCTCCTTCATTGTCTCGAGCCCTAATAATATACATGAGCAATCTCGTAAGCTCATGATGGTACCTACGGTGGCCATTTCAGTGATATGGCTATCATTAAGTGCATCCTCAAAATGGACTATTATTGGCCCACAATGGAGAAGGATTACTATACATATGCCAATAAATACGTAAAGTTTCAGCATCATGCTAATCTATTGCACCTGCCATCTCAGGACTTGTAACCAATCCAATCGTCTTGGTATTTATTTCAATGGGAATTCGATCTAATTGGTAAGATCTCTCCTCCATATTTAGGTTGCCACATGTTCATCATAACGACCACTAAGTACTTTACCAAATGGGTGGAAGCAATATCTTTCACCACTATGATTGGAGCTCATATTTCGGAGTTCATACTCCATAATATTATATGTCATTTTAGAATTCCATCCAAAATAATATCGAATAATGGAACTTCATTTAAGAACAAATGTGTAGGTTTTAACATCCAAATATAACATTCAGTACAAATTTGCAACACCATATTATCCATAAGCAAATGGGCAAGCATAGGCCTCTAATAAAATCGCAGTTGCCATATTGAAGAAAACCGTAAAGGAGAATCATAAGGATTGGCACCTTCAATTACCTCTAGCTTTATGGGATTATCACACTAGCATTCAAACACCACTAAGGCAACCCTATTTTTGCTAGTATATGGCACTGAGACCATTATGCCCTTGGAATTAGAAATTCCATTGTTGCGAGTCTAATTGAAAGAGTTCATCAATGATGACACTTCACGATAAGCTCACCTCGATCAATTGATTCTCCTTGATGAATGGCGAGTCGATTCTCTTGAGAATCTCCACATTTATCAATATTTTTTTCAGGAAATTCCATCCAAGAGACTTTAAAGTTGGGGATCTAGTGCTTAAAGAGAACCAATAGAACTCAAACCTGTTGCCTCATTTGCGAGATAAATTTATGGCCAATTGGTTAGGTCCCTTTGTCGTAACAGAGGATAGAACCTGGAACTTATTACCTAACTTCGTTATAAGGTGTTGAAGAGCTTGAGCCTCTCAACATTCTTCACTTATGGGAATTTTATACTTAATTCATCAATCATAAAAAATCACAAAAACAACAAAAATCATTAAAATTCCAAACAAATAAAAAAACATCAAAACACAAAAACAATACAAAATATTAAAATACAAAAACATTTGCATTTTGTTATCATGCATTTCATTATATGCACTCATTAGTTACATTGCATTAGGCATCTTCATCCATTGAATTTTAATTAGGATGGATTGTATTTACATTCTTACGAATGACACCATGTTTGTATGCCAATCATGAATCCATATATCATTATCATTCATATTTTCTTATGAGTAACTATGTTTTTCAACACAACTTATGAGTTGCTATAGGGTGTATCCTAGGTTTTCTAATTATTTAGCCATCCCTAGTTATCTTTTCAGATTTTGTAAAAGTTGTCTTGGATTTTTGGAGGTAAGGTCTAGTTTTGATAGTTATTTGCATGTCATAATCCTGACACATTTTAAAACATCAACCATATGAGTCTAAAAAGGAAGGATAACACTATAAAGTGATCCTTGTCACCTTAAGCAAATTATTTTTCTCACTCATATTATTATGCGCATGGTCTAGAATGCTAATAATTGATAAAATTACAAGCTCCCCCCTACCCAAACAATTCCCTTGCTCTTTCACAAAACGAGAAAATTCCTAAAACAATGCAAAATAAATAGTTATTCTCATCACTAAGAAAATCCCTTGCTAAAAAACAAAACAAAAATGTAAAATAAAAAGTGGTTTTCACCACTAAGCATGAGCAAGTATCCCAAGCAATTAAAATAAAAGGGGGTAATGAACTTGAATACCTAGAATCTTCAACATTCAAAAGCTATAGGGTGATCTCCATTACAGTAATAGATTGAATGAAACCTGCTTGGCAATGGAGTAGCCTTATGCGTGGTGATATGTCTATCACATTAGCAACCTCATTTTGTAAATACCAATGTCAACTTATGGATGAGCTAGATTTTCGTGGCTTGTATTGCCTTGTAGGCTAGTCTAAACTACGTTTAAACTCGGTATCATGATGACCATAGGGTGATCCTCATTACAATAATGGATTGAATGAAACCTGCCTGGAAATGAGGTAGTTCATCTAATATACTCATCTTGCACACATAGGGATAGTAAATATTGAGGTCTTCTTAACATGATTATATATTTTAGGAGTCTTGTGTAGTTATTATACAACTTTTAATTGATCAAACTAGGGTGTTTGAGTCTCATGGAAAACCTCAAAAATACCCTCATAGCAAAAAATCATCTCATCAAACAATTACAGTTTTCCTTATGAACTTTTATTTATTAATAGGTGTCCATAGAATAGGATAGATATCGGATGAATATCAACAATAATATTTAGACAAACACTAACTATTTTATACATATCTTTTAGTTTACAGAATCTTATAGGGAAAGCCCCTACATTTCACATCCTTTCATCTCACATATGGATGTGTAAATGATTAATTCTTATGATCAGGGTTAAACTTTTCATTCATGATTCTTATACATTCTATGTTGTCTTCCATTAGTTTGTTAAACACATAATTAAATTCATTTAGTATGTTTAAAATGATTAAATCATATAGGTTCATTTGCATTAGATCATCTACATGAAATTAATGCATTTCATAAATATTACATCCACCATATCATATAACAAAAATTAAATACATAAACAATTGAACACATCTAAACATGCATTTAAAATCAACTACTGCATCCATATAATCATACATAGTAGTTTTTTTTTTTTTGAATTTACATGGTGGAATTGGTAGCCGCCACGAATCTAGGCAGGCTGTCCAGCTTTTTATGGCTGCCACAGTATTCTGCGTTGTCCACCCCAAAATCCGCCACACAGATCTTCGCGTAGTCCACCCCTATAACCACCATGCCACAATCATTTTAAACCTTTTACGCCGCTGAAAGCACCAGGAAAGGGACAAGCATTCAGTCTGGCGAATCATACATAGTAGTTCATCCATACATATTAGATCATAGAATCTAATCATACATAAATCATTTAACTATTGTATGTAATTATTATATCGCACATATAGAATAACACATCATCATATAAACATTACATCCATCAATGCATCCATACCATGAACATAAAGCAAAACCATATACATAGATAATGAGGCAAAAGGAAGATATCATATATATATCAATCAAAATATAAGTACATAATGGTACAAAATTATTGTGGGCTACAACAGAGTGGGTCCTCAAACCTCGCACTCTCAAAATATAGAGCACACACAAATAAGTTAGGATGGCCCTACACCATTTCTCTCTCCTCCACCCTTAGCTTTATTCCAACAAGGCTGAGAAGAACCACTAGCCTCTGACCTCTATAGATGATCTAAAAATATAGGTGCATGTTGCCTCATTGATGGTTGTCCTAACTCAGTCCATCTGCTCTGATGAGAAATCCTTGATAAAAATTGCATAGGTAATATACCTCTGCATTGCTCTACCTCATACTTTAAGCTTCTAATATAAGCTCAATCTACCCTATGATGAGAAGAATATCGACCCATCTATACCTGTAATATGCCCACATCACCTGTAGTATATCCAACTATAACTATCTACCTATGGGCTATAGTTAATGTATCCACCCGAGTTTGTAGAGGATCCCACTTCGCTATCCTAGCATCCCTCTTAGTATTTTGAGCAACCAACTATGTGCATAGAGTGTCCCTCTCCACTGTAACGTGATCAATCACTCTTTATGTTATCACCACATAGACCTTTAGAAGAGCTCTCTCCTCAGCATACCCTCTCTATAACTACTACCTCATGCTCAGCTAACTCTGAGAAGTAGTGAGATATGTATCTCACTCCACCAAATACCCTTGTGTAGTCTAAAAATGTGCCTATGTAGCCTATAGTTGTATCCACATATAGGCCACCTCATCAGTAGGAGCATCCTCCTCTCCCTCCTCAGTCTAGGGCTCCTCTGTCTGCTCACTAGCCTATCCCCACTCTCACTCGATTTTGTGATGAATATGTCACTCATCTCCATTGCCACCCTCCTCCACTACTGCCTCTCTAGGCCTACCCATCAGACTTCCTCCTTGCTATATTCGGGTAACCCACCATATTTCATACTCTACGATGGTCCCAGGGTCAACTGCACCAGTCCTTGATACTATAGGGTCCTCCTCCTCTACTAGCACCTCCACTTTAGATAGCTTAAATTGTACCTCATCATTACGATGATGATAGCATATTGGTTCCTCTGGAACATCCTAATAAATTGCAGACTATCGAGTCACCCGAGAGTAGAAAAAATACTCTCACTCGGTCTTGTGATATCCAATGAGCCACCTCTATAGAACACAAGCTTATACTAAGAGGGGGGTGAATAGTATAAGATAAAACTTTTAGCTTTCTTTCCAAAGCAGTATTATCTAATATTAACAAATGTAATAATGAAATAATGCACAGATCATCACACACATAAGACATAAATTTAACGTGGTTCACCCAATGTGGGTTACATCCACAAAGAAAATATTTCTGATAAATTTTATCAATAAATTTCTTGGGAATCAATTCCCTATTACAATGTTTATGGGCACCAACCCAAAGGAGACACCAATACCCTATGCTCAAGTTTGTGGAACTCTATCCATAGGAGACACCAATCCCCTTTGCTCTGGTTCATGGACCTATATCCACAAGAGACACCAATCCCCTCTGCTCTAGTTCGTGGACCTCTATCCACAGGAGACACCAATCCCCTCTACTCTGGTTCATGGACCTCTATCCACAGGAGACAACAATCCCCTTTGCTTTGGTTCATGGACCTCTATCCATAGGATACAGTAATCCTCTTTGCTATATTTTATGGATCTCTATCCACAGGAGATACCAATCCCCTTTTCTCTAATCTACTCCAAGCCTTTACACAAGGCTTGCTCAAATATGCTCAACTCTACTCAAAATATATACTCAAATATCTTCTCAAATCTGCTCACTAAACCTACTCAATTTTCTCCAAGCCTACACACAAGGCTTGCTCAAATCTACTTACCAAACTTGCTCAAATCTGCTCCAAGCCTTCACATAAGGCTTGCTCACCAAACCTGCTCTCAACTCTACTCAAATATACTCTAAGCCTATACACAAGGCTTTCTCAAATATGCTCATCAAAACCTACTCAAATCTACTCTCAGACCATGTTCAAACCTGGTTATTTCTAAGTTACACCTTACTTCAAAACTAATCACAATGCACAAGTCCTCATCTACTCACAAAATCAATCATGAATAATGCACAAGTCTATTCTTTTCATCTAATCATAAAGTCAATCATTAAGATGCACAAATTTGCTTTCACAAAAATGATCTATAACTCTTGCACTTTCATTTTCAATATCACTCAAAACCAATGCACAAGTTTGCTCTCAAAATTGATCTATAAGTTTCATCAATTTGTTTCCTATTTCAAACATAACCAATGCACATCCTTGATCTCAAACCCTTGCACATATATTCCCAATTTTATTCAAGCAATTGTACAATAAATCAGTGCTTATGCCTCCAAATATATGACAACCCAATATATTTTCTTCAACCAAAAATGACCTAGAGAAGGAGTTAGATCACCATACCTCTAAAACTACCTTGATGATGATGTGCCTTCAAAACCTATTTTAACAAAATAATTTTCTTTTCTAGTGCCACTTACATCTCCTTTTAAAATATGCAATATTACAACTTTCAAATAATCCACAATACACCTTATATCCTCTTTTCTAACTTGCAATAATCACACTTTTCAAACAATATTAAAACCACCTTGTATCTAATTTTCACATGCCAAAAATTACACTTTCAAATAGTCCTTAATACACCTTATAACTCATTTTCTAAGATAAAATAAAAATAAAAATTTCCCTTTGTTTAATCAATAACTAACCAGTGACTATATCCTTCTCTCACAAATGTTTGTCCTTATTTTAATCAACATAAGGCCAGTGAACTATATCATTTCATAAAAAAATTAAATCAAAATTCTAGTGCCCATACCTCAACCAACAAGCCCTGCGAGCGCAAGGAGAATCGAAATTGTGACCTCTACCAATGCAGTGCCCAAGCCAAGGTTTGGTAACCAGTTGGGCTACCCTAGTGAGTAGTAACCACAATGCAGCATTAAATATTTGAAGCACTCCTTTGTCCAAAAGTGTTTTTCCACTCTGCCAAGCAAAACAAAATCTGCCTAAATTTGACCCCGTGACCTTCCTGCACCCAATGCCTTAGCGTTGGCTCAACGACCAACTAGGCTAGCCACCTGGTTGAAACAAAATATGTAGCACTACCAATTTATCTCCTTCATGGTCTCCAAGGCAATAAAAGCTGTATCGCCCAAATTTTTTGCACCCTTACCTTTAGGCTAAAGGATCCGTACCCGAAAGGGGGGTGAGAAAAGTATGGAACAATACCTCGGACGGAGAGGCCCTTTGAAGGTCGCGCCTCTCTGGGGATGGGTATAAAGGTAAATTTTTGATGGATGATGGGGTTCACCAGGAAACTTTGAGTGGTATTTTCCACGCCTAGGTTGAGAATGGGTTTGATTTGTTCATTTTATGTTCAATCATTCAGATTCCTAGGTTGGCCAAAATGAAGCTAAGCTATTATATATGAAGATTCTGATTTATATGAAGACAATAGACATAAATGAATCCTAATGTGATTGAATATAGAGAATATATAAAATGGAGAAGAGTACACCTAATTTTTGATGTTTGATGAAGATTTTGAAGCTTGTAGGAGTCCAGATCATCCCGGATATGATAGGATCGTATGTAATTGTACATAATCATCCCAAATCATAGGATATCATTCGAGATCACCCAATATCATCAGTGACCTGACGAATTCATCAGGCGAATTCATCAGAAACCTGCAATCAAGAAAACAGACACCAAAAACCAAAAATACAATTGCAATAATGATGCAAAATGATAGAAATAAGAGTATAGCTATTTGAATGATAAATCTAGATATCAAATTAAATGAGATGTACTATTTTGGAAACTTATTTTGAATTTTATCATGTAATTATGTTAAATGAGGTGAACTCCAAGATGCAAAATAGAAGTAAATTAATCTAATGCACCAATAAATAAGGAAAATGAGATAGAGAATGCAAACTCAGGGCTTTGATTGCCCCCAAGCTGAATTGCCGACCATATCATCTGTAATCGTACAAGATCATCGTCGATATTGAAAGGATCGTCTAAAATTATAGTTGAATCGCCTGTGACGATCCGAGCTACCTCCGACTGAAACACAGTGAAATCCTACAACAAAACTTGAAAACATGAGTGCAAATGATGGGAGATCACAACAAAAACTAAAATTGCAAGGAAATAATCAGCCAGACAGCCAGGTAGGGAGTCAGGGGGATAAACTAGGAAAATCCCAATTTATATAGGATTAGGGGGAGGTTAGGAGGTTGGGGATCATCCCAATATGGGAGATCCCCAATGTGGGAATCTCCAATCACGCAGACACGCTTCTGCCTAAGTTGGAGAGGTCGTTGGAACAGAAGCTAATTATGAAAATTTAGTTTTGAGATGAAATTGTCTGGACATTTTGTTCCAGACGAATTCTTTCGATTTGGTAATGATATCGTCAGATCGACGATGATATTGTCAAATCTATGACGATATCGTCCAATAGTCACAACAACCTCTAAAAATGGCATGAAAAATGAGATAAGCGGTTAACGGGCGGTTTCGAGGTTAAAATTCAACTTTCTACCTTTTACTGATGGTTTAACTTCGCCAATTTTAGGGTGCTACATTTTTCCCCCTCTTTAGCGAATTTTCCAAAAAAAATGCGTTAAAGACGAGTTCTTCACACTTTATGAGAAAGAAAAAATTTATTCCATTTTTTAGACGACAATTCTAGGTCGAATCGTATGACTGTTTGCTATGGTTCCCCCTCTAAGTTTTTACCCAAATTGAATATTTGAGGTAAAAGCGCGAAAAAGCAAAAATTAAAAAAATATCTTTTTGAATAAAAATAAGAAAAATAGGGTAAAACCCTAATTCATTTTTACTATTCACTTTCGCTGTTTCAGAGCTCTATAGGCGAAATGGTGGAAGCGGCACACAAATCGACAGAGATCCGATGCGGGTTGCGGGTAAGGATCTAAACCTAGTTTACTGTGTTTTTAACTTGATTTTTGACTTGAATTTTAAGTGTTTTTGGGCGTCGCGGTCGTTTTTATGCCATCGACGAAATCGTATCTATATTGTCGATTTTGTCTAGGGACGAAATTGAAGAAATAGGGGTGATCCCCAAATTGAATAACGAAGACGATTTCATCCTATTAAGGATGATTTTATCTAAATTTGGTACGATATCATCCAATAATGGGCGATATCAAATTTTATGGGATGATTTGATTTTAATTGATTTTTTTTTAATGATTATGTACTAATGATTTTTGTTGTTTTATTGCTTATTTTGCAGAGGGGATTGCTAAAGAGTGAGGAGTGGAAATACGAAGGTCTAAGAGATGATTTTTCTATGCTCGATTAGGCCGAGCGAGATAGATTTGTAGAGGTAGGACTACAACATGTGGTAGAGATGCCACAAATTCCTACAGACATGGGGCTACTGACAGCCCTAGCAGAGAGATGGTATCCGGAGTCATCCTGCTTTCGGCTACCGACAAGGGATATGACTCCCACTCTAGAGGATGTATGGAGGATCTTGAGGATCCCCATACATGGTCGATTCATGACCCCTTCGACCAATCAGGGCCACGCTATGATGAGATTGTGCGAGGACCCGAGCTTCGTCCTAGAGAAGGGCAGAGTGAACATCGAGGCTTTGAGGCGGATGCCTAGGGTGTCTCGATTGACTCAAGTTTTGGCAGGGGTGGTGGGTGGTCTTCTTCTATGCCACCAGAGTGGATGCAGATTACCGTGGCTACTTTCAGATGTGGTCTGTGACATGAGAGACCACATATACAAGTTTTCTTGGGGTAGCTTTGTACTGTGCCACTTGTATAGGATCCTTTACGGGGTTGTATATAAGGGAGGTCAATTTTTGGTGTTGACATCGCTTCTACAGGTTTGGTGTTGGGAGCACATTGTGATACAGATGCCGATAGGGCTTCCAATGATAGGAGTTGATCGGGAGAGACCTCAAGTTTTCTATTGGTGGCTCTAGAGAGGGTCAGAGCAGTGGATAGATCTGTCGATGTCCCAGAGGTTGCTGGATGACCTCACCCTAGATCAAATTGCCTGGAGATCATGGAGAGAGCATCCAAGGTGGGTAGAGGATGGATAGGAGTTGGCTCGTATCAAGCGAGTCATATGGTTGAGGATAGAGAGGGGAGAGGTAGAGCTCCACCACTACGATCAACTTTTGAGGTAGTTCGGTCTACATCAGGGGATCCCTACTCTTAGGTATTATGAGTACTCCTAGACTATGCAGTATAGTACCACACTAAGCGGGGCTCCAGACATGCAGTAGTTCTATAGTCAAGATGCTGATGATACCCCCATTCAGCCAGTGGATAGGGATGATACCCCCATTTAGCCAGTGGATGAGGATGATGCCCCCATTCAGCCAGTGGATGGGAATGATGCAGGGATAGCAGACAAATATGATGCCTAGTATGCATACATCCACCCTCCTTGGATGATGAGGGCATAAGGTTTGTTGTACGCTGTAGTGCAATAGATGGAGAGGCGGTGCCAAGCTGCCATCGATGCAACAAGAGATCACAGAGGGAGGGATCAGTGATGGCCTCCTCAGGAGAGACACCGAAGAGTACCATAAGCTTCAAAGAGACAGCAGTAGCCAGAGAGGAGGGAGGAGAGGAGAGGGGAGAGAAGATAAAGACTCCCTCCTCAACAAAGGGATAGGCCACCATCACCCGATAGGGGCAAGGGTGTCGAGGTGGGGGAGAGCAATGAGATGGCAGCTCTTCAGGTGGAGAATGTCTGCCTATGAGCTCAGGTGCAGACTCTACAAGATGAGGCTACATATCTTAGGGCTCATAGTGGAGGGGTGAGCATTTTTGAGCTAGCACGATTGGTTTCTCATACCTCATTCTATAAGGGAGTGTACCACCAACTGATTCTAGAGGGCCAGAGGATACAGTTGCCAGCCGGTATTGTGAAGCCGATCAGGGTGGGGTCATCGAGGACATTATCATGATCAATGTAGAGGACCCACGATATAGTTCGAACTTCGATGGGACCACCTCCTCCAACTTAGGGTGGGAGAGGAGATGAGGCTGAGAGCTCGAGGTCTTCTCGAGAGTAGACGCACATTGTACATAGACTATTTTTGAGATTATTGAGTATGCCATGGTATAGATCGTGGCATACCAATCCATTTTGATATGATGTATATACTTCTTGATATATATATGATGTTATTTTTGTGATATGACTTGTGCATATGTTTTATGATGCTTTAATATTTTAATTATTGATTGACTATTCATGTAATTATTTCGTTAAAAATATCATAATTTTATGTCATGCTATAAAATTAAATGAAATAATATGATGTAAACAAACTGGTTGTTGTGGTGTGTTTTGATGAAAATAAAGTGACTTCTAACAATAATTTCAAAGGACATTGTCGTTGTTACATGACCATTTCATGGAGTCGCTGCTCGCTAGGTCATCAAGCTAATCCCGATATGAGAGAAATATTGCTAAAAGTAAAAGGGTGCTTAAGAGACTTTCTTAAGACTTTGTGTTGTGATGATGAAAAATGATTATAGTGATGATTTGTTTTCAGATTTCCATGAAAATATTATGCATGAAATATTAAAAATATGATTTTTGCTAGGCATAAAATTCCTAAGTATGATAAAAATTTGAACAATTCCCTAGGAATTATACCATCGTCGCAAAAAAAATGAATGTTGACATAATGAAATGAAATAGAAAAGTGTTCGTTCTTTTTAAAGCACAATTGTGTAACATAATGATTTAAGCCATATGCTTTTATGGATTAAATAAATGGGAAATAAAATTAGAACGATGGTTTGTGCTAGGCATAGAATTTTAGGTATAGACTTATACCATCATCGCGAAATCCAAAGAAAATTTTGATATAATAGTTTTATTGCATAGTTGATTTTTGATTTTGAGATAAACAGAAAATATAAAAATAAGGACTTGCACTAGGCATAAAATTCCAATTTAGGTTTAGAAACTATACCATCGTCGCGAAATTCGAAAATATATAAATGTGACTTTATTGCTAGATTTTTGAACATGTTTTGCAAGAAAATTTTGGATTTTTGAAAAAAAATGTATTTAATTGATTTTACGCTAAGCAGATATTCTCAAGTAAGAAAGTCAAATTATTCCAGAATATTTGAATAAATATTTTAAATTATCTCAAAGACAAAATTTAGATTTATAAGGAACCCCGTGTGCATACGTGATTTCATTGCCGATCTTGATCTATCATAATGATATAAAATCTCTCAAACACAAATGTGTGTGCAATTTGTAATGTTCATTTACCAATTTTGAGCAAGATAATTTGATACAAGTAATTTGAATTAACCAAATGAGTGTTCTTTGACCATGATTTATATGCATGTAACCGTACCAGACTACTATGTAAGTCGGGTCATCAAGAGCTAGTTGATCCATAAGCGGACATAGGTCTGTACAAAAGAAGGTCGCTAATGTGATAGACATATCACCATGCTAGGAGTTACCCAATGTCAAGCAAGTTGGGCACAAATCACCTGTTATGGGGTTTACCTCATAGTTTTTGAATAATTGAGAATTCCAGGGATTCAATCTTCACACTTCCTTCTTTCAAAGGGGGGAGGGATTTATTATTTTTTGCTTTTTCTTTTCTTTTCTTTTTCTATTTTTTTTTTTTTTGTATTTTTTGTTTTTTTCTTGACACTGAGATAATGCTGAAATATTGTTGAGATGGTACAAAATGATACTAAAATAATGCTTCTAAATAATTTCTCTTTTTCTCATGATTTTTCTTGATTTTCTTTTTCTTTTTCTTTTTCTTCCGATACTAGGGATACTTTCTCGGATTGGCTGTAGAGCAAGGGATTTTTATTCTAGGCAGGAGTGAGCTTGTCCTTTTGTCAATTCTCAAATATTCTAGACCATGTGCATGATAGGATAGCATGGGAAACTTTTCGCTCAAGAGACCACTTCTACTGTGTAGCATCATTTTGAATTTGCAATGAAATCATTTTAATGTGAAAAGGTGTACTTGGTTCAAGTAAATAACAAGATCGGTTCTCTATGCTCAAAAATTTATTTAATTCAACTCGTGGACTTCGATATAAGAGAGATTAATAATCATACCAAATAAGATCAAGATATTTATTCATGTGAGTGTGAAAGTGAGGGATTCTAGATAAATGCTAATTTATCCAAAATAACTGAAAATATAACTGCAATACTTCAAGAATTGACAGGTGCAAAATAGAAGATGTTTTTGAGGATTTTGATGATTTTGATTTTTTTATATTTTGATTTTAATTTATGAATTGAGAGAATACATAATATTACTATTTTTGAAATTTTTATATGAATTACTAATATGAGACAATATGTATAATATATACAGTGACGAAATTACTAGATTTATGCATAATAGCGCTTAAGATGCATAATGTTCATAGGTTCTTTAAGATCTTTACCATCTAAGGTAGCTAATATGTATGCTCCCGATCCAAATTTAGCAATGATAATATATGGCCCAAGCCAGTTAGGCTCGAATTTGCCTTTAAGGTCTTTAGTTGCATTAGTATTTTTTTTATTTTCTTTTAAGATGAGGTCACCGATCTCAAAGGATCGATTATGAACTTTCTTGAGATATGCTCGTTTGAGCTTGTTCTGGTAGGCACGAAGATGCTCCAAAGCATTAATGCACTTCTCATCTAGGAGTTCCATCTGACTAAATCTTCCAGCACGATATTCATCTCCTACTTCAGTATCTTGAAGTAGCAGAGCCAAAGAAGGAACTTCTAGTTCAAAGGGAAAAACAACTTCAACGCCATAAACCAAAACAAAAGGTGAAGTGCCCGTGGGAGTACGAATGCTAGTTCGATAAGCCCACAAAGTAGGATATAATTGAATGTGCCAATCACGGCCAGATTTATTGACCAGTCTCTTGAGGATTTTAATTAATGTTTTATTAGATGCTTCTGCTTGGCCATTACCCTGAGGATAATAGGGAGTGGACCAACGATGTTGAATTTTATATTTTTGACATAGTTTCTTTACATCTTTGTTTTTGAAACAAGTTCCATTATCCGAGATGAGATTTGCAAGAATTTCGAACCTACAAATAATTTGATTAAGAATAAACTTGGAAACTTACGTTCCAGTGCAAGAATCTAAGGGCATAGCTTCGACCCACTTCGTAAAATACTCGGTGGTGGTTATGATGAATTTGTGTCCATCAGATGACACAGGATTGATTTTTTCGATGATGTCTAAGCCCCATTTTGAAAAGGGCCAAGGAGATGAAATAGCCTATAGTTCTTGTGCAGGCACATGGACAAGGTCAGCGTGTTTCTGGCACTTGTCGCAATGGCGCACGTAATCATGTGCATCATTCTCCATGGTAGGCCAAAAATATCCTATCCTAAGGAGCTTCTTAGCAATGGCGCTACCACTAAAGTGTCCCCCACAAGATCCATCGTGGGCTTCACTCAAAGCTGATCTAGACTCTTCTAGATTCAAACATCTCAATAGGATACCTTCAAAAGATCTCCTATATAACGTATTGCCAATTATTATGAAGCGACTTGCTCGTCTACGTAATAACCGATGCTGGTTTCTATTAAAACCTTCAGGGAAGGTCCCATTTTGAAGAAAATTGAGGATGTCAGTGTACCAAAGTTCAGGAATAGTTTCGTTGATTAGAAACACGTCCAAAGGTTCCAAGCATGATTTAGTTGAAGTGGGTTCCTGGAGTCGACGAATAATGATGGTAGCATATTCGTCATCTAACTCCAAGGGTAAAAGAGATGCAACTACGACCATAGCATCAACCGCACGATTGCTAGTTCTAGGAATAGCTTCCAAGGTAACTTGATCAAATAAAGATATTAATTGTAATACATATGCTTTATATGGGCACAATTTATCATCTCTGGTCTGATAAACATCGTTAATTTGATTTATAACAAGTTGAGAATCATCGAAAACTAATAGATTTTTAATTTTTAGTGCTAGGGCAGCTCGTAATCCAAGGATTAGAGCCTCATATTCAGCAGTGTTATTAGTACAGGCAAACATTAATTTAAAGGATAGAGGTATGAGATGTTTCTGTGGAGATATCAAAATAATACCTGCACCAGCCCCACTCATGCATCGGGCTCCGTCAAAGTATAGGGACCATTGCTCTGAATGATCCACCTCTAGGTTAAGGCATTCGTCAGGAAACTCAATGACGAGGGGATGGGTGGACTCTAAGGGTGCAACAACTAATTGATCTGCTATGATTTGACCCTTAACAGACTTCTGTCCTATAAACGTGAGTTCAAACTCGCTTAGAGCAAGAACCCACTTCGTTGTGCGACCAGATAAATAAGGTCGACTCATGAGATACCGCAAGGGATCGAATTTAGCAATAACGTATGTTTTTTGATTGAGCATATAATGGCATAGTTTCTATGTAGAAAATATGATTGCTAGACATAACTTCTCTAATGTTGTGTAGCGGGTTTCATAACTAATTAATGTTCTGCTAATGTAATAATTAGCACGCTCTCTTTTCTCATCATCAAGTTGAGCTAACATAGCTCCTAAAGCAAAATCTGAAGCAAAAATATACAAGATAAATGGGCGATCAGGTTTAGGTGGTGAAAGTACAGGTGGGTTAAGAAGATATTGTTTGAGGAGTTCAAATGCTTCCTTACATTCGTCGTCCCAATGGAAAGAGACATCCTTCTTAAGAAGCTTAAGAAAGGGTCCAGTTTTATCCGCCAACTTATCGATGAAGCGACGGATAGCTTGAAGCTTACCTTGTAGACTCCGTAATTCAGATATATTTGTAGGTGCGGGCATATCAGTGATAGTCGTAATCTTGAGAGGGTCAATTTTGATGCCACGTAAAGAAACTATAACCCCCAATAATTTACCCGACTTAACTCCGAATATACATTTGGTTGGATTCAATCGGATAAGATATTCCCTTAACCGATCAAATACTTTTCTCAAGTCATCTAAATGGTCATCTTCTTCAGTAGAACGAGCTATAATGTCATCTACATAATCATGTAGTATATCATGCATCATATCATGAAAGATATAAGTCATGGCTCGTTGATAGGTTGCACCTGCATTCTTCAAACCGAATGGCATCACTTTCCAATAGAAAGTCCCCCAAGGGGTAATAAAGGTTGTTTTAGCCTGATCTTCAGGAGCTATCCTGATCTGATTATAACCAGAAAATCCATCCATTAAGGATATCATTCCACTCCCAACAGTAAAATCAATGATCTGATCCATATTGGGAAGGGGAAAATCATCTTTAGGGCATGCAACATTAATATCTCTAAAGTCTGTACAAACCCTAATCTTAGTAGCTTCTTTCTTAGTTACTAGAACTACATTCGAGATCCATTCAACATAATCAATGGCTTGTATAAAAATAACATTCAGGAGTTTTTCTAACTCCCCTTTGACTAGTAAGGCCACTTTAGGATGCATTTTTCTAAGCTTCTGCTTAACAGGTTTAGCATCCGGATGCACTACTAGGTGATGCATAACTACATAAGGGTCTAAACCTGGCATATCTTCATATGTCCAAGCAAAAACATCTTCATATTCTTTAAGAAATGCAATGTATTTATCCTATTTTTCTTGACTCAATTCTGATCCAATGTTGATTATGTGAGGGTTATCGTTGGTTCCAATGTTAATTTTTATGACATTTTCTACTTCCATGTGTAGATCTCTCTCAAAATTAGGTGGGGCGGGTGAAACGCCCAATTCTTGTAATTCTTCCAAGGTTAGCTTGGATAATTCATCTTGAGGAGTCGTGGCCTCAAGCTGGGCTATACTAGGTATAGAGCCATCAAAATAAAATCCATTATGTAATAATTCCTCAATGGAGACATCGTGAAAGATATCTCCCTCCAACTCATCGTCGGATTCAACGATCATCTCAGGATAAGCTATAGATAGCATATTACATGTGAATGTCTTATTCATTAAATGCAAAGCATCACGTTCATCTAAATAATCTTGGTAACATATAAGATGGTCATCATCCTCAAATGGGAATGGCTGACCCTTACTAGAAAATAGGCCCACACCACATCGGGCGGGCCACGCTTCTACCTCAAAAGGTTCTTTCATACCATTCTGGAAAGGTCCCAAACCTTTCCCTTTATATCCCAATTTAAGCATTATAGGTTTGGCTTTAATATACTCATTAGTAAAATAACATCGAGCATATCCATCATAATGAGTTCTGATGTTTCTGGGTATTCTACCCTAGTCATATCCCTTATAAATAAAGGCACAGCTCCCGACTTGGTAAATACTTCCCATAGGCTATGGGAGGCCCAAGGTACGAGGAGATGGTGGCAAATTATTTAAAATAAGGGAATCTTGCATAGAAGCATTCGTTTCTTCTGATATAAGAATTTTAGATAGATCGGGTAAGAGCTCGTCAATAAGAGCATAAGAGGTAGAAGGAACATTCCCTACGTCTTTCGATGCAGAAAATATGAATTTGGTGGATGTAGACGGTGTAGAGGTGTCGATAGATGGGTCTATTATAGGTATGGAAGTTATAGGAGTAGAACAAGAGACATTGGTTGTGGGATTAGGATCTTTCTTAGGTCCTAATGCGGTTTGTTCAGAAGATGGTTGAGCTATATGTGGAGGTGCAACTGATGGAGAAGAAGTAGATGACGTTGTGGGTGTGAGTTTCACACGTTTAGATGGATAATGAGAATTAGGATGTGTGGATGACAAAGCGGGGCAAAATTGAACTCCAATAGGTTCTCCCAAAGCACACATATCAAAGGGTCTTGGATCACCATGAATGGTAACCAACTGATTCTTAAATTCGAACTTAACACATTGATGTAAAGTTGAGGGAACAGCTCGCATCACGTTGATCCAAGGATGACCCAAGAGTATATTGTATGATGCAGGGCAATGTACAATAAACACAGTCGTATCCAAGGTTCTTGGACCAACCTGCAATGGAATGGTAATAACTCCACACGTTTCTTGTGTTTCATCATTGAAAGCTTTTATGATCATATCAGTTCTTTTCATTTCATCACTTCTAAACCCAAATATTTGGTAGAAGTCAAAAGTGCAGATATTTAAAGATGAACCATTATCAATCAAAACTCGTTTGACTGCTACATCTCCAATTAAGGCAGTAATATACAAGGGGTTATCTTTATGTAAACTATGTTGCGGTATGTCTCTATCCCGAAAGTCAATACAATCAACTTCACGAGTTATTATAGTATCGGCCATGGCTTCAGGTTGAATGTCTTGTGGTACCATCATCCGACTTAATGTGAGCATTAATTCATCTCTATGTGTAGGAGAAGATCTTAAAAGGTCCAAGAGAGAAATTCTAGTCGTAATATTTGATAATTGTTCATTAATATTATAAGGAGGTTTAGGTTGAACATTAGGTGAATGATTCCCTTTATTAGGAACCTTCAAAACAAATGGAGCTGATCCACCATTCTGAATTTGATCTTGTTGAGAATTTTGAGCCTGTTGTCTAGTAACAGCTCCGATGGTACCCACAATATTATTCTGCGGATGATGAATGGGTCTTGGTCTAGCGTTTATAGCTAGCTCATTAGAAAGTAATCGGTGAGACGATGGTCTAGTAGTGACTCTTCTTGGAAATGGCTCTTCTGGAACCATATAACTTGTGATAGGGTGAATAGGATCTGATTCATCTTTAGAACTATTCGATTGATTTGATGTGATTTCCATATCACTCTCAGTCTCGTATTCTGTATCACTAAGATCAGGTATCTGAATATTATATAGAGGCCTGGTTGTAACCACGGATAAAGTTGTGTCAAATATTTCCAGATCATGAATAGGTAAATGCCCACTAATAGTTCCTACATATCGGGCAGGAGGAGGGACATTATGATGTTCAACTTGATTAGCCACCTCCTTACCATGTTTTGGTAAGGGATGTTGAAAGATGTCCAATGACTGATTGGCATTCTGATTCTGGTTTTGTGGGGTGTTCTTTTGAACATTATTAGGAGGATTTTGCTTAGGTTGAAAGGCTTGCACCTCCATCTCATTGTTATCAATCAAGTCCTGTATTTTATGTTTTAATATTTTACAAGAGTTGGTAGTGTGTCCAGGTCCTCTATGGAAGTCACAGTGTAAATCTGCTCTGTATCCGGGTATAGTTGGATCAGGTTCCCGAATATTTGGTAATTGAATCAAACCTCATTCTAATAATTATGGTAGAATAGTTGATAAAGGTTGATTTAACCTAGTAAATTCTCGAGGAGGTCTATCAGGAGGTTTCAATACAAACTTCTCCGTTGTCTTCACAACATTAACATTAGCAGTATTTCTGCTATCGGTGACTCCATCACCCACAACTTGTTTATTCTTATATTGATTTTTGGATGTTTTCTCATCGTCTCTCTTTTTAAGCTGGCCTCTCCTAATGAGAGCATCTTCCACTCTTCGGGCTAAGTCTATAGCCTGATCGAAGGTGGTCAAGGTAGCAGTTGATAATTCGTAAGATAGTTGCTCTTGCAAATTATTAATAAAGATGTCCAACATCTCCCTATAAGGTAACACAAAGTGCAATTTTCCTATCAACTGTCTCCACCTAGCTAGGAAATCAGCAAAGCATTCATCTTTGCCCTGTTTTAAGTTATACAAATCTTTAATGGTCACATATCTTTCGATGTAGGCACTAAATTGATGAACAAAAGACTCGACAGTTTCTTCGAAATTCCTCAAAGAATTAGTGGGTAATTGATAATACCACTCTAATGCCATTCCTCCCAAGATTTTCGGGAACATTTTTAGTAATAACAAGTCATCATGTGATATATCATGACATGCTATCCTAAACATACGAAGATGCTCTATGGGATCTTCGGTTCCTTTATATATGGGAAGAACAGGCATAGGAAAATGTTTAGGATACGGTTGTGCTACGACTATAGGATCTAAAGGCTGACTACACATCTCTCGATAATTGTACGAGGGATGGTAGGGATCTATCTGGTCCATGCGGGAAACTAACTATTTCACCACGGCTTCAAGATTGCTAGTTTGTCCACCATATTGGTTCGGTGGCACATAGGTATGGGATCTATGAGTGTATGATGGTGTGACATAAGGATTAGATGTTATATTGCTATTATGCAAAGTGTTGGTAGGAAGAGTATTATGAAGGGGATTTGTAATAGTATTATGTTGTACCTTAGATTGTTGGTAATTGGTGTTCGGTTTTGTTTTGGGTTTTTGTTGATTTGAGGTATGTTGATCAAGAGCTTGGCGAAATAGAGCAGTAAATGATGGTTTCTTTTGTGCGGGAATGACCCTAGGCTTGTTAACAGGCACTTTAGATCGTTGGGTAACCTGCTGTTGTTGCATGCTCTGGATCGCAGCTACTATATCCAAATTGGATGGTCCAACTTGATCACTCTCTTGTTCAATAAAGGACAAGGGATTAGTGTGTGTTTGAAATACTTCTTCTAGAGTTGCTTGAGTGTCACTAATTCGATCCTTGTCCATATGGGCTGCTCTATTAAAAACACCAATATTAGTGTTAATGAACTTCCAGAATTGTTCCATGTTCTCAAAAGTGATAGCTCCTCCCGAAGACATTTTAGGGGATGAGGATCCTTCCTCTCTAATAGTTTCTTCTTGTTCATTTCCTACAACAAGCTCTTCTTCTTGCTGGTCTAGGGTTTCTTCTTCCTGAACTTGGTCCTCAGGAGGGACATTTTGGTCAGTTAATGGTCTTCCTAACCAATCTTCATCTTCTTCGGTTTGTTTTCCATTCCTAAGTCTAGGCATTGTGCTAAACTTAGGTTTTAGCAAATATATATACTTATATATATATATATATATATATATATATATATATATATATATATATATATATATATATATATATATATATATATATATATATATGTGATAGGGTTGAGAGGTATATATTTTAACTATATACCTACTATAATATTTTAAAAGGAAATGTTTTGTTGTTTTTTTTTTTTGTGATTTTATTATATTATTATTTTGCGAGAATAAAAATAACAAACAACATGCTAGTTGTAAGAAACAATAGTAGAAAGAATCACTTAGCTTTCTATGAATAGTTTATGGATATCATTGATAGGGTCAAGTTCATCAGGAGTCATGAAATGCTCCTCTTCAAATTGGAAGTTGTTTTTCAAGAACTTGACAAAGTGTGCTATGGTAATATGATCTATTTTAGACTCTGACATGTAAAAATAAAGTTCATGGCAATACTCTCGATACAACACAGCTCTAGGAACTCTATTCCATCTCTTTCTATCCGTAAGAATGACTTCTTGATCCTCTACACGAGATAGAAATTTATGTACTACAACTGCGTTCTCAAGGTATTCCTCAAAGGTGTATAATTCAGAAGACACAAGTGCTCTTTTATCGGCTAACCACCTATGGCAAGCTCTCTAAAGTTCATGATACAAAGTCACCTGATCAGGATCCAGGATTCTATCTAGGACAAACCTCTTAATTTGCCTAAGTTCTGCAGATCTAGATTCAATAATACCCAATCTCCTATCAAGTTCATCCCACAAAGGTTGGGCTCTATATGTTTGAGGTACTCTAAGCACAGAAGTAATCTCTATGGCCGTTAATTGATTTTCAACATTTATGGAGACAACTCGTCTTCTATTATAATCTACCATCTAAGTATGATATGCAAATTTAACAGTTTTCTAATGATTCTAGATGTTCTTAATAATGTGTTTTTTTTTTGGATTGTTTTCAAAAGGTGTTTTTAGTTTCACGTCGGGTTCACCAAAATGTATCGCCCAAATTTTTTGCACCCTTACCTTCAGGCTAAAGGATCCATACCCAAAAGGGGGGTGAGAAAAGGATGGAACAATACCTCGGATGGAGAGGCCCTTTGAAGGTCACGCCTCTCGAGGGAGGGGTATAAAGGTGAATTTTTGATGGATGGTGGGGTTCACCAGGAAACTTTGAGTGGCAGTTTCCACGCCTAGGTTGAGAATGGGTTTGATTTGTTCATTTTATGTTCAATCATTCAGATTCCTAGGTTGGCCAAAATGAAGCTAAGCTATTCTATATGAAGATTCTGATTTATATGAAGACAATAGACATAAATGAATCCTAATGTGATTGAATATAGAGAATATATAAAATGGAGAAGAGTACACCTGATTTTTGATGTCTGATGAAGATTCTGAAGCTTGTAGGAGTCCAGATCATCTCGGATATGATAGGATCATCTGTAATTGTATAGAATCATCCCAAATCATAGGAGATCATCCGAGATCACCCAAGATCATCAACGACCTGATGAATTCATCAGGCAAATTCATCAGAAACCTGCAATCAAGAAAACAGACACCAAAAACCAAAAATACAATTGCAAGAATGATGCAAAATGATAGAAATAAGAGTATAGATGTTTGAATGATAAATCCAGATATCAAATTAAATGAGATGCACTATTTTGGAAACTTATTTTGAATTTTATCATGCAATTATGCTAAATGAGGTGAACTCCAAGATGCAAAATAGAAGTAAATTAATCTAATGCACCAATAAATAAGGAAAATGAGATAGAGAATGCAAACTCAGGGCTCTGATTGCCCCCAAGCTGAATTGCAGACCAGATCATCTGTAATCGTACAAGATCATCGCCGATCTTGACAGGATCGTCTAAAATTGTAGTTGAATCACCTACGACGATCCGAGCTACCTCCGACTGAAACACAGTGAAATCCTACAACAAAACTTGAAAACACAAGTGCAAATGATGGGAGATCACAGCAAAAACTAAAATTGTAGGGAAATAATCAGCCAGGCAGCCAGGTAGGGAGTCAAGGGGATAAACTAGGAAAATCCTAGTTTATATAGGATTAGGGGGAGGTTAGGAGGTTGGGGATCATCCCAATCTGGGAGATCCCCAACGTGGGAATCTCCAACCATGCAGACACGCTTCTGCCCAAGTTGGAGAGGTCGTTGGAACAGAAGCTAATTGCAAAAATTTGGTTTTGGGACGAAATCGTCTGGACGTTCTGTTCCAGACGAATTCATCCGATTTGGGACGATATCGTCAGATCGACGATGATATCGTCAGATCGACGATGATATCGTCCAACGGTCACAACAACCTCTAAAAATGGCATGAAAAATGAGGTAAGCGGTTAACGGGCGGTTTCGGGGTTAAAATTCAAATTTCTACTTTTTACTGATGGTTTAACTGCGCCAATTTTAGGGTGCTACAAAAACACATAAAAAATGGTACCATTGTGTTTCAAACCTCACACCTTCTTCCTCACAGCAAATTGGCACAAGTCAAACCACCACTTGGGCTACCTCAATGGATGATGTCAAGGGGCTACGCTTCTCCTCCTTATTTGTTGCCATTCGTACTCACTGTAATAAATGATCTTTGAATGCATGCTCTTCAACCTTATCCAAACCAATTTTTAGTGCATTATTTATATGCATATTGCCTCCTTTTACAATGACATCAGTGAAGAACACAAGCTTATACTGAGAGGGGGGGTGAACAGTATAAGACCACTTTTTAATTTGCTTTAAAATCAACTTTCAAAATAGTATAATGCAGTGAATAGACAACAGTAATAACAACAGTAATCAAAGCAAAGCACAACACACCATCCACAAAGTGACACAACAATTTACGTGGTTCACCCAATGTGGGCTACTCCATGGATAAAACTTTTCTCTAAAAGTTATATCACAGCTTCTTTGGGAAACCTTCCCAATTACAAAGTTTATGGGCACCAACCCAAAGGAGACACCTTCCCCTAGCTCTGCTCTTAGTGGTGATCCTCTAGAAGACCTCTACCTCCTCTGCCCTTAGCAAGTGGAACTCTATCCACAGAAGACACTTGTCTTCCCTGCTCTGGCTGGAGATCTCTGTCCTCAACTCTATCACCGCAAAGCCGTTCCTCAAATTCGCACCAAACACAGTCCTTCGGTCTAGCACAAATCTGTCCTCTTCCTCTATTCTTTTTTATTATAGCCGCACTTGGTCAAAACCAACTTTTCACTATCTACGCAAACATAGCAGCATAGTCTTCACACTCTGCGCAAACATAGCAGTCGATCAGACTTCCACTTATGCACCTCTACGATCGAACTTCTCCCCGCACTCTATCTACGCAAATCACACTTCGAACGCACACTTGATCGATTCGACTCGACTCGCTCTCTTGCGCACAGTAGAATTCACTTGCACAAATTCGACACACACATTCGATGATCAAACTCTCCGAACAACCCTCCTTTTATACTGACAATCTCAAGATTAGATTCTTGATCTTAGTCGACTGTATATCCCTAAAACAACGTCGACTGCACAACCCTACACTTCGTCGGCTCAAGGTTAACTCTGTCGGCTTCAACCGCCTCTACTTTTCTGTAGCTTTTCTCGTGAAACTACAACATGTCACGATATCGTGACACTTTTACAGCCGTACACCTTCTATAGCCTGCTGTCGCGAAATCGCGACACCTTGGCCTTTGTCGACTTCCTTTGTGCTTCTGTCACGAAATCGTGACACCTTTGCCTCTTGCTGACGTCATCTCACTTCTATCGTGAAATCGTGACACTTTAGTCTTCATGGCCTTCCTCTCAGCTTTTGTCATGAAATCGTGACACTTATGATTTTTGCTGACGTCATCTTCACTCTGTCACGAAATCATGACGCTTTAGTCTACAATGCCTTCTTCTCTACTTTTGTCATGAAATCATGACACATCTGCTTCTTTTGACGTCATCTGCAACTCTCATGAAATCGCGACGCTTTCGCTGCCTTAAGCTCTTTTTTGCCATATGCCCACGAAACTGGAACATGTCACGAAATCGCGACGCTTTCGCCTTCGAGCTCTTCCTTCTTCAATTCGTCGTGAAATCATGACGCTTCTTCTGTTTAAGACTTGCTAACTATTTCTTGTCATGAAATCGTGACACTTTCTCCAACTGCAAGCTGCCATCTCAACCTGTCGTGAAATCGTGACACTTTCTGCATCCGTACAACTTCTTTGTAGCCTATCGCGAAATCGCGACGCTTTCAGCTTCCGAAAGCTTTCCTTGCAACCTGTCATGAAATCACGATGCTTCTCCTTTCAGACTCTTCCCTTTTGCTGCATGTCACGAAATCGTGACAGTTCTCACTTCGAGCTTTTCAGCATGTCACGAAATCATGACAGTCCTCAACTTGACCTCTGTAGCATGTCACGAAAATGCGATAGTCCTCACTTGGAACTTTGCATCATGTCACGAAATCATGACCATTCACATTGCGGACTCTCTTTTCTGCATTATGTCACGAAATCGTGACACCTTTTCGTCCGTACAACTTTCCTAGCAATGTGTCACGAAATCGTGACACTTTTCCTTCTCTGCCTTCCCCGCACTTTTCGAGTCACGAAAATGCGACATGTCACGAAATCGTGACACTTTCCAACTTGCTCTCTTTCTCTGCCAACATGTCACGAAATCGTGACAGTTTTGCCAGCTTCGTCTCTGTCTTCCAGCATGTCGCGAAATCATGACACTTTTGCCCAAACTTTCTCTCTCCTCAAACATGTCACGAAATCACGACAGTTTTTCCAGTGCTTTCTCTCTCCTAAAACATGTCGCGAAATCGCGACAGTTTTTCCAGCCGCCTGCATACTTTTTCTTACTTGTCTTTTTCTTGATCTTTTGCAACTGGGCTACTCTGATCTACTTGGAAACTCACTGTCCAAACTGAAACCTTCATCAAAACACATTCTTTGACATCAAACCAAAAAGCTTCAAGACCTTCTTGACATCAATGACAACATCTACACTTAGAGCAAAGGCAATGTACCCAAGGTACCCAAAATTGCCAACAATCTCCCCCTTTGTCATTGATGGCAACCCTTAACTGAAAACATAACTCAAGAGCCAAAACTGAACCCTACCGATCCAACAACTGAGAATCTGCAATTGAAGTTTTTGCTCCCCCTGACTTGAAGCTTTCTTCTTCACTTGAAGCTCTCCCCCTTACTCATATCTCTCCCCCTTTGTCATCAATGGCAAAGGGTCACCTTTGGGGCTTGGGACTAAGAATGAGCTTCTTAGCTTAGTCCCTCCCCCACCTCCCCGATGAGGTGATTTAAAACAAGGGTGGGAGTGAAACTCCCATTAGGCACTCATCATCATCAATGTCTACAATTTCTTTGTCGGGCCTTCTCTTGAACTCTTTGTCATTGTTTCTGTTCTTGTCACTTTTCTTGTTCTTGTTCTCATCTCTTTTCTTGTCCATACCTTGATCCTTGGACCTGTTTATACCACTGTTCCTATTCCCGTACCTTGGAAGATCAGCTCTACACTGTCTGGTTGTGTGACTTGCATTGTTGCACTTATAGCAAGTAACAATATTATTTCTTTCGGGCATAGTTGTTCTTTGAATCCGCCTGTTCTGACTAACCCAGTTCCTGTTATTTGCCTTGCAAAAAATTGCCTTGTGCCCGAACTGTTGACAAGAGTAGCAATACCCTTGAAAGAAACTAAAACTTCTAAAATTGTTGTTTACCCTTTTTATTTGATCTATGCACTGTGAAGCCGTGTGACCAAACCTGTGACACGAAAAACATCTATCGTAAAATATTCTTTTAATCGACCTTTTGGGTCCCGAAAACTTCTTCTTCGCATTCAGAATTCTGTTTTCTGTTTCTATGCATTTATCACTCATGGACTCTTTCTCTGAGATACTCTCTTCATCAGAACTCTCTTCTTTTTGAAATCTTTTACTAGATTCCCCAACCTGTTCCTTGTGTGGTTTAACAAAACCAAGACCTGTTTTATCTGTTGTCTTTCTTTGTCCTTTGATAAGAGATTTAACCTTTTTGGAGCTTTCTTGAAACCTGTACAGCTTTATCCTTGTATTCTTTATTTTCCTCTTTCAAGGCAGCCATTTTCTGTTCTAATTCACTATACTCAAGCATCTTAGATTCTAACTCATTCTTGAGTTCTTGTGTCTTAGCCATAGAGATGTCAAGACTTTCTATGAGTTCATCTCTCTCCATACAACATTCATCTAATTTATCCTTGAGTCTAGCATTCTTCTTTCTTTCCTTTTTCAAAACACTAAGAGCATTAGTAAGTTCACATTCAAGATCCTCTATTTTATTGCATTTTGAATCATCAAGGCCTTTTTCAGATTTCTTATCACTAGAGGTGCTACCCTTTTCAAAAACCATACAAGCATCTTCCTTATCATTTTCTGAAGCATCCTCATACATACTAGCAACCAATTCATTATTTGTGCAATCATCCTCAAGGTGCCCAAAATTTCCACATCTAAAACATTTCATGACAATGAATTTATGTTTCGGTTCTTCCTCTTTTTCTGAGATGAACAACATCTCATTTTCATCATCACTAGAAGAACTTTCACTATCACCGCTAGAACACTTACTTGCTTTGTCTAGGTAGAAGCTCTTCTTATTCTTGTGTGAATGCCTCTTTCCTTGATTGCTGTGCTCATCTTTGTTCTTTCCGTAATACCTGTGCTTTTCAGAATCCTTGCTTTTAACATCCCGTATATCTTCATCACTTTCATTCTTGGAAATAGTACAGTCAGTAGCATAATGACCAAACTTTCCACAGCTTGAAACATCTTATGTTTTTCTTGCTTTTGTGTTTTCTAGAGAACTTGCCTTTCTGTCTGTAATATGCCTCTTCATCACTAGAAGACTCATCACTCTCTTGAATCTGTTTGCCCTTTGATTTCTTGGTAGCTTTGAAAGGCGCCTCTTTCTTGACATCAACTTTCACTTGAGTTCTCAGCTCAAATGCTGCAAGAATACTATGGAGCTCATCCTTTTTCAATTTATCTAAATCTTTAGCTTCCTCAATAGCAGAAATATTTTCACTAAATCTATTAGGAAGAGATCTTAAAATCTTATCACACACATCATTTTCAGCAACCTCAAGACCTAGGTCTTTCATGGAGTTAACAACCTCATCCATACGAAGCATGTAGTCACTAATATTTTCATCATCATTCATTTTGAGTTGTTCAAACATACCTTTAAAATGTCTCAATTTGGCCTTTCGAACATTTGCATCACCTGTATGAACCACCTGCAATTGTTTCCACATTTCACTAGTCTGTCTTGCAGTGAATAACTTTGGTGAGATCTGCTTTCTGTAAGCCTCTCAGGATTGCATTCATGGCTTTTGAATTGCTGTGAAGCATGAGCCTGTCTTCTTTGGTATAAGGACCATGTTCAGGAATAGTGTATTCGTCTTCAATCACTTCCCATACCTCATTACCAAGTGCCATTAGATAAACTCTCATTCTTGCACTCCATAGACCGAAATCTGATCCATCAAGAATAGGTGCTGCATTGCCACCTAAAAAATCCATTGTGTTCTTAACCAGTTCTTCCTTCCGACTGTTAAACCTTTCCGAAGGAACCCGCTCTGATACCAATTGAAGAACACAAGCTTATACTGAGAGGGGGGGTGAACAGTATAAGACCACTTTTTAATTTGCTTTAAAATCAACTTTCAAAATAGTATAATGCAGTGAATAGACAACAGTAATAACAATAGTAATCAAAGCAAAGCACAACACACCATCCACAAAGTGACACAACAATTTACGTGGTTCACCCAATGTGGGCTACTCCATGGATAAAACTTTTCTCTAAAAGTTATATCACAGTTCTTTGGGAAACCTTCCCAATTACAAAGTTTATGGGCACCAACCCAAAGGAGACACCTTCCCCTAGCTCTGCTCTTAGTGGTGATCCTCTAGAAGACCTCTACCTCCTCTAGCCCTTAGCAAGTGGAACTCTATCCACAGAAGACACCTGTCTTCCCCGCTCTGGCCGGAGATCTCTGTCCTCAACTCTATCACTGCAAAGCCGTTCCTCAAATTTGCACCAAACACAGTCCTTCGGTCTAGCACAAATCTGTCCTCTTCCTCTGTTCTTTTCTATTATAGCCGCACTTGGTCAAAACCAACTTTTCACTGTCTACGCAAACACAGCAGCACAGTCTTCGCACTCTATGCAAACACAGTAGTCGATCAGACTTCCACTTATGCACCTCTACGATCGAACTTCTCCCCACACTCTATCTACACAAATCACACTTCGAACGCACACTTGATCGATTCGACTCGACTCGCTCTCTTGCACATAGTAGAATTCACTTGCACAAATTCGACACACACATTCGATGATCAAACTCTCCGAACAACCCTCCTTTTATACTGACAATCTCAAGATTAGATTCTTGATCTTAGTCGACTGTATATCCCTAAAACAATCTGTCGCACAACCCTACACTTCGTCGGCTCAAGGTTAACTCTGTCGGCTTCAACCGCCTCTGCTGTTCTGTAGCTTTTCTCATGAAACTACAACATGTCATGATATCATGACACTTTTACAACCGTACACCTTCTATAGCTTTTTTCACGAAATCGTGACACCTTGGCCTTTGTCGACTTCCTTTGTGCTTCTTCATGAAATCGTGACACCTTTGCCTCTTGTCGACGTCATCTCACTTCTTCATGAAATCATGACACTTTAGTCTTCATGGCCTTCCTCTCCCTTTTGTCGTGAAATCGTGACACTTATGATTTTTGCCAACATCATCTTCACTCTCGCGAAATCGTGACGCTTTAGTCTACAATGCCTTCTTCTCTTTTGTCATGAAATCATGACACATCTACTTTTTTTGACGTCATCTGCAACTCGCATGAAATCATGACGCTTTCCTCCTTAAGCTCTTTTCTGCCATATGCCCGTGAAACTGGAACATGTCACGAAATCATGACGCTTTCACCTTCGAGCTCTTCCTTCTTCAATTCATCATGAAATCATGACGCTTCTTCTGTTTAAGACTTGCTAACTATTTCTGTCATGAAATCATGACACTTTCTCCAACTACAAGCTGCCATCTCAACCTGTCATGAAATCATGACACTTTCTGCATCCGTACAACTTCTTTGTAGCCTGTCACGAAATCGTGACGCTTTCAGCTTTCGAAAGCTTTCCTTGCAACCTGTCGCGAAATCGCGACGCTTCTCCTTTCAGACTCTTCCCTTTTGCTGCATGTCACGAAATCATGACAGTTCTCACTTCGAGCTTTTTAGCATGTCACGAAATCATGACAGTCCTCAACTTGACCTCTGTAGCATGTCACGAAAATGCGACAGTCCTCACTTGGAACTTTGCATCATGTCACGAAATCATGACCATTCACACTGCGGACTCTCTTTTCTGCATTATGTCATGAAATCGTGACACCTTTTCGTCCGTACAACTTTCCTGGCAATGTGTCGCAAAATCGTGACACTTTTCCTTCTCTGCCTTCCTGCACTTTTTGAGTCACGAAAATGCGACATGTCACGAAATCGTGACACTTTCCAACTTGCTCTCTTTCTCTACCAACATGTCACGAAATCACGATAGTTTTGCCAGCTTCGTCTCTGTCTTCCAGCATGTCACGAAATCGTGACACTTTTGCCCGAACTTTCTCTCTCCTCAAACATGTCACGAAATCGTGACAGTTTTGCCAACGCTTTCTCTCTCCTAAAACATGTCACGAAATCGCGACAGTTTTTCCAACCGCTCGCATACTTTTTCTTACTTGTCTTTTTCTTGATCTTTTGCAACTGGGCTACTCTGATCTACTTGGAAACTCACTGTCCAAACTGAAACCTTCATCAAAACACATTCTTTGACATCAAACCAAAAAGCTTCAAGACCTTCTTGACATCAATGACAACATCTACACTTAGAGCAAAGGCAATGTACCCAAGGTACCCAAAATTGCCAACAATCAGCACTCATATTTTACTTTTTTATTTTTGACTTTCATATAGCCTCTAATAAATTATGGTGCTCTTTCTTTTTATGCCTTCTTTTGATTATAATATTTTAAATCTAAAAGATTTAAATATTATAATATTTAAACCTTTGGCCCTTGGAAATAAATCTTTGTCTTTAAACCTTTTTCAAGAAATTATAATAAAACCTTTTAAACCTTGTCCTTCTTCATAATATTTAAATTTGGAATTTAGATATTATTAATCCTTCTCTTAGAAAAATAATTTGGAGATATACCTTGCTTTTTAATTTTATCCATTGCTTGTTATTCATAAAAACCATGGAGAATATTTTTGCCTTGACTATCATGCACCTTTGACATCAATGATAACTCAATATTTCCAACAATCTCCCCCTTTGTCATTGATGGCAACCCTTCAAAAAAATCTTCTTTTGCTGCAACTGAATTCCAATTTTTCTCCCCCTGAGAAGCTGCTCCCCCTCACTGAATTCTCTCCCCCTTTGACATCAATGGCAAAGGGCTCCTTGGGGCTGAAGAATAAGATACTTTTAGAATAGCCCCCTCACCACCTCCTTTCCTTGAGGTGATTAATTATGGGATGGGAGTGAAATTACTCCCAAATTTCCTCTGAGATACTCAAAAGTTTCCTTTGGAAGTGGCTTGGTAAAAATATCAGCAATATGTTCCTTTGTAGCAATGTATTCCAATTTGACTTGTTGATCAATCACTTGCTCTCTCAAAAAATGATATTTGATTGAAATGTGCTTGGTCCTTGAATGCATCACTGGATTTTTTGAGATATTAATGGCACTTGTATTATCACACAGTATGGGGATAGGATGATCATGTTCTATCTTGAAATCACTTAAAGTTTATTTCATCCATAAAACTTATGTACAACAAGCAACTACTGCAATGTACTCTGCTTCTGCAGTGATTAAGGATATTGATGCTTGTTTCTTTCTTAGCCAAGAGACTAAACAATATCCAAGAAAGAATGCTCCTCCACTTGTGCTTTTTTTATCATCAATACTGCTTGCCCAATATGCATATGTATATGCAGTGAGTGTGAAATTATTACATTTGGGGTACCACAATCCAAAACTCATAGTTCCTTTCAAATACTTAAATATTCTCTTTACTTCCTGTACATGTGTTTCTTTTGGTGCAGCTTGAAATCTTACCACCAATATGACTACTGCATTATATCTGGTCTAGTAGTTGTGACATATAGTAAACTTCCAATCATGGATCTATACAATGTCTGATTTGCTTCAGGAGACTCATCATCTTTACTTAACTTACATCCTGTAACCATGGGGGTACTCACAGGATTGCAATCCTCCATCCTGAATTTTTTCAACATTTCTTTCACATACTTGGTCTGAGAGAGAAATATACCTTTATCTGATTGTGAAATTTGTAACCCAAGAAAGAAAGATAAATCACCAAGCATAGACATCTCAAATTCATTTTGCATACACTTTGCAAATTTTTGACACATCTTGTCATTATTGCCTCCAAAAATAATATCATCTACATAGACCACTATAATCAATAAGTTATTTCCTTCATTTTTGATGTATATATTGCTATCAACTATACCTTTTTTAAAACCCTGTTCTTGGAGATACTTATCCAATCTTGAGTACCAATCCCTAGGGGCTTGCTTTAGTCCATAGAGAGCTTTCTTTAATTTGCATACATAGTCCAACTTATCTTTCAGGTGAAACCATCTGGTTGCTCTATGTAGACCTCTTCCTCTAAGTAACCATTGAGAAAAGTTGATTTTACATCCATTTTATATACCTTGAAGTTTTTGAAGCTTGAGAAAGCTAGAAATATTCTTATGGCTTCAAGACGTGCAACGAGAGAAAATGTTTCTTCAAATTCAATCCCCTCAACTTGTGTGTAGCCTTTGCACATAAGTCTTGCTTTGTTTCTGACAACTTGACCATCTTCATTCAACTTATTTCTGTAGACCCATTTGGTGCCAATTACATTCTTGTCTTTTGGATGTGGGACAAGTTCCCAAGTTTCACTCTTTTCTATTTGGTCTAACTCTTCTTCCATTGCTTTCATCCAATATTTGTCTTCACTTGCTTCATTGAAATCCTTGGGCTCAACTTTGGATAGCAAGGAAAAATTTGCATGTTCACTTGTTCCTATTATCTTTCTCCTTGTTTGTCTCTCATCTGGATTTCCAATAATTTGTTCTCTCATATGATTCTTTTGCACATACCTGGATGGTGTCTTTGGTGGTGCCCTTTGTGTCTCATCTTCTTTAGTTTCTTCACCTTCTTCTTCTTTGCAACTTTCTCCTTCTTGATACACAATTTCTTGAGCTGGTTCTCTTAGATCTATTTCTTCATCAACCCTTACATTTGTACTTTCCACAATTTTATGTGATCTTTTATTGTAGCATATATAGGCTTTGCTCTTAGTGGAATAACCAAGGAAAATACCCTCTTCACACCTGGAATCAAACTTGCCCAAATTTTTCTCTTCTCGTCTAATGTAGCATTTGCTTCCAAAAATTTTGAAGTACTTCACAATAGTTGGTCTCCCTTCCAAATCTCATATGGGGTTTTGTGGTGATTTATTCTTATTTGAGCTCTATTGATAATGTAAATAGTTGTATGAATTACCTCTTTCCAAAATGCATCAAAAATCTTAGACTCATTTAACATAGCCCTAGCCATACCCTGAATAGTTATGTTTTTCCTTTCAACTACTCCATTTTGTTATGGATTTCTTGTTGCTAAGTATTATCTTTTGATTCCATGTTGTTCATAGAATTCTACAAATTCACCTGAAGTGAATTCTCCTCCTCTATCTGATCTTAGACACTTGATATTTTTGTCTATTTCATTTTCTACTAGTGCCTTGAATACCTTGAATTTTTCAAATGCTTTTGATTTTTCTTTTAAGAATGTTACCCAAGTCATTCTAGAGAAATCATCAATAAATAACATGAAGTAACTCTCACCTTGTAAACTCTTTGTCCTTGTAGGCCCACATAGATCGATGTGAACTAGCTCCAAGGGTTTGGATGAAGAAAACTCCTTTGATTTGAAACTTGATCTTATTTGCTTACCATGTTGGCATTATGCACAAATCGTGCTTGGGGGTTTTTCTATTTTGGGTAAATATTTGACTATCTGTTTGTTGTTTATTTTCACTATGTTGTCAAAGTTTAGCTGATCCATTTTTCTATGTCATAACCAACTCTCATCCTCTTATGATAAAAAGTATTTTCCTCCTTTAATTTCACTCAACATGTAGAGATTGTTTGTAGTTCTACTAGCATCTACAATAAGCTTTCTTGTATTGGATTTCCTTATCTCACATCCATTTGGGTGAAATGTGAGTATGTGCCCTTGATCACATAGTTGACTTACGCTTAGTATATTGTGCTTCAATCCTTCAACATATAACACATTTTATGTCCTATATTTTCCATTATCCAAACTCAAAGTCCCTTTTCCAACAATTTTGGTAGAAGCATTATCACCAAATTTCATTGTTCCTCCATTTATTTTCTTGAGAGAAAGAAATTTACTTTTGTCACCTATCATATGGCTTGAAAAACCACTATCAATGTACCATTGATTTCCTTCATTTTGCACATGAAGAGTTGTTTGTACCAACATGGATTTTTCCTTTTCTTGTTCCTTTTTCTTTTTCCAAACTTTTGAGGATATCTCCTTAGGAATTTTAGGAAATACAGTTTTACACCATCTAGATTTGTGCCCAAAATTATTACATTTGTAACACATGACATTGTTATTCATGAGAGGTGCAAAAGAATTGTAATTTCTATTTATGATGCCAACATTATTTTTCACAAGGACCATGCAATGTACAACTTTATGACCATATTTGTTACATGAAAAACAATAACCATGGAAGAAATTTTTAAACATGTTTGATTGCTATGAATGATATGGTCGCATGGTTCTTTTATTTTTGTTCCTGTGATTGACTTATGTCCATGATGATTCTCTGTCTTCTTCCTCCTTCAATACATCAGCATAGGTCATGGGCTCCTTTTTACTAACTTTCTTTGATATCTTTGTTCCTTTTGAGCTTGACTCCTCTTTCTATTTCTCTAACCTTGTATTTTGTTGTAGCTTATCCTTAGACTTTTCTACTTCCTTTCTTAGAGAGACAACTTCATGTTCTAATTTTTCACATTCTAATTCTTTTGTCTTTAATTTCTCAACCATAACTTCTTCAATTATTTTTGTCTCTTCAACCTTCACTTTTAAGTCTATGAGATCTTGTAGAAGCTTTGTCTTTGTTTTCTCATCCTCTTGAACTTGAGCCTTCAATCTTGAATTCTTCTTTCTAACCCTTTTCAATTCTCCAAGAGCAAAAATAAGTTCCTTTTCCATATCAAATGTGGCTTCCTCTTCTTTTTCTGAATCTTTCTTGTTGATTTCAACCATAGGAGCATCTTCTATCACTTCAGTGGCCATGTGTGTTCTTCTAAGATCTTCCTTCAAGTTGTTAGGATTTCATGAAGGAACCTGCTCTAATACCAATTGAAGAACACAAGCTTATACTGAGAGGGGGAGTGAACAATATAAAATAAAACTTTTACTTTTCTTTCCAAAGTAATATTATCCGATATTAACAAATGCAATAATGAAACAATGCACAAATCATCACACACATAAGAGACATAGATTTAATGTGGTTCACCCAATGTGGGATACATCCACGAAGAAAATATTTCTTATAAATTTTCTCAAAAAATCTCTTGGAAACCAATTCCCTATTACAATGTTTATGGGCACCAACCCAAAGGAGACACCAATCCCCTATGCTCAAGTTCATGGACCTCTATCCATAGGAGACACAAATCCCATTTGCTTTGATTCGTGGACCTCTATCCAAAGGAGACACCAATCCCCTCTCCTCTGGTTCATGGACCTATATCCACAGGAAAAACCAATCCCCTTTGCTCTGGTTCGTGGACCTCTATCCATAGGAGACATCAATCCTCTTTTCTTTGGTTTGTGGACATCTATCCACAAGAGACACCAATACCCTTTTCTCTAGTTCATGGATCTCTATTTACATAAGATACCAATCCCCTTTGCTCTAATATGCTCCAAGCCTTTACACAAGGCTTGCTCAAATATGCTCAACTCTACTCAAAATTCTGCTCAAAACTTTGCTCAAATATGCTCACTAAACCTACTCAATCTGCTCCAATCCTACACACAATGCTTACTCAAATATGCTTACCAAACCTACTCAAATATTATCCAAGCCTACACACAAGTCTTTCTCACCAAAACCTACTCTCAACTCTACTCAAATATTCTCCAAGCCTATACACAAGGCTTGCTCAAATTTGCTCATCAAAACCTACTCAAATCTGCTCTCAGATACTTCTCAAATTTGGTTATTATTGAGTTGCACCTTACTTCAAAACTAATCACAATGTACAAGTCCTCATCTACTCACAAAATAAATCATGAATAATGCATAAGTCTATTCTTTTCATCTACTCACAAAGTCAATCATTAATATGCACAGATTTGCTTTCACAAAACTAATATATAACTCTTGCACTTTCATTTCCAATATCACTCAAAACCAATGCACAAGTTTACTCTCAAAAATAATCTATAAGTTTCATCAATTTGCTTCCAATTTCAAACATAACCAATGCACATCCTTGATCTCAAACCCTTGCACATATATTCCCAATTTCATTTAAGCAATTGCACAATCAATCAATCCTTATGCCTCCAAACATATGATAACTCAATATATTTTCTTCAACCAAAAACCACCTAGATAAGGAGTTAGATCACCATACCTCTAAAACTACCTTAATGATGATGTGCCTTCAAAACCTATCTTAACAAAATAATTTTCTTTTCTAGTGCCACTTATATCTCCTTTTAAAAATATGCAATATTACAACTTTAAAATAATCCACAATACATCTTTTATCCCCTTTTCTAACTTGCAATAATCACACTTTTCAAACAATATCAAAATCATCTTGTATCTAATTTTCACATGCCAAAAAGTACACTTTCAACTAGTCCTTAATACACCTTATAACTCCTTTTCTTAGATAAAATAAAAATAAAAATTTCCCTTTGTTTAATAAACAACTAACCAATGACTATCTCCTTCTCACTAATTTTTATCCTTGTTTTAATCAACACAAGGCCATCAAACTATATCATTTCATAAAAAAAATTAAATCAAAATTTTGGCACCCGTATCTCAACCAACAAGGCCTTCGAGTGCAAGGAGAATCGAAACTGTGACTTTTTCCAATGTAGCACCCAAGCCAAGGCTTGGTAACCAGCTGGGCTACCCCAATGGGTAGTAACCATAATACAGTATGAAATATTTGAAGCACTCCTTTATCTAAAAGTATTTTTCCACTCTACCAAGCAAAATAGAATCTTTCCAAATTTAACCCTACGACCTTCTTGCCCCCAGTGCCTTAGCGCTAGCTCAGCTACCAACTGGGCTAGCCACCTGGTTGAAACAAAAGATGCAGAACTATCGATTTATCTCCTTCATCATGCTCTTCAAGGCAATAAATCATGTCAAAACTGGTGCCAGTGTGTTTTAAACCTCACACCTTCTTCCTCGCAATGACTTGGCATAAATCAAACCACTGCTTGGGCTACCTAGTGTATGATGTCAAGGGTCTATACTTCTCCTCCTTATTTTCTACCATTTGCACTCACCACAAGAAATGATCTTCGAATTCATGCTCTTCAACCTTAGCCAAACCAATGTTTAGTGCATTATTTATATGCATATTACCTCCTTTCACAATGACGTCGATGCTCATATTTTACTTTTTGATTTTTGAATTTCATATACCCTCTAATAAATTTAGGCGTTCTTTCTTTTTAAGCCTTATTTTGATTATAATATTTTAAATCTAAAAGATTTAAATATTATAATCTTTAAACCTTTGGCCCTTGGAAATAAATCTGTCTTTAATTTTTTTCAAGAAATTATAATAAAACCTTTTAAACCTTATCCTTCTTCATAATATTTAAATTTGACATTTAAATATTATTAATTCTTCTCTTAGAAAAATACTTTGGAGATATACCTTGATTTTGAATTTTATCCATTACTTGCTATTCATCAAAACCATGGGGAATATTTTTGCCTTGACTATCATGCACATTTAACATCAATGACAACTCAATATTTCCAACAACCTCTCCGTCCTAACTTGAGCCAAGTAAGAAGTCACATTTATCCAATATGAGTAGTCTAGGTAAGGCCTCCACATGACCTACTCTCATTGTAGCCTATCCAATGATCCGATATAATGAGATAGGATACCCCAATGTGGTTGGCTCCGCCCTGTCTCCCGACCCTATGGACATCGACCTACATACCTAATGTCTGTGTTCCCTAGCTCAACTCAAGGTATTAGTAATCCTATTGGCTGATCCACTTGGGTGTGCTCTCATCCTCATATCTAGAGTAGTAAATTGCACCCCAATACCATCCACCTCCGATGTTGAATCTCATAAAGTTCATCATATAGATGAGCCAGAAGTGTGCCCCCCTATGCCATAATTATTGGCTACTGAATATCGCACTCAAGAATATCTTGCAACATGTCTAGGAGGTTCCAAGAGAACCTCACTCTTGAAGAGTTTGGCAAAAAGATGTTGGAGATGATATGCATCACTACTGCCTACCACCGAAATAATACACGCACATCATACTAATTATTGACTAGAACATCACCATAATCCATATTTGTCAGAGCCACATCCACCCTAGCATCAAATATCCTCTAAAGAACTCTTTGATGATCCTTAAAGGGAGTAGAAGTGATGGCAAGTTTGTCTATCAAGATCTTGAAGATCCGATATACATTCTCTAGGGTCACGGTCATCTCACTAGTCTAGATATGGAAGGTTTTTGTCTTGTTGTCCCAATGATGATCTAGGGCCATTAAATATACTTAGTCTAACATCACAGTCAGAAGGTGCACCACCTATTTGAGTTCATTCACCTTAAAACACTTCCAATAATCAACCATCAATTGGCCTTGCAACTCAACTAGTATACGGGGCTCCCTACTGCGAGTCATCAAAATTTAAGGCCCAGTAATTACATGATCAACACACAATGCATAAAATTTCAAAAAAATCAAGCAAAAACATTGCAAAAATCATTAAAAAAAAATCAAATTTTAGGAGTCGTTCTAAGCCCAAATGATCGACAGGTGAGCTATGGTACCCTGCAATGGCCTATACAATGTTCAATTTTTTTATCATTAGATTTCAAACGCGGTCGCCATACCCCATGATGGCCCCCATCCTGCCAAAGCAAAGCCACTCCTTCCTAGGACGGACCCATAGTGCCATCTATGTGGGGTACTTTAACCCTTAAAAATATCTAAAATTAATGCTACCTACCTTTAATATAGCCTAATATACATCCTAAACTAAGGTGGGGTTCATTACTTATAGTTTAATTGGGTTCCTTTATTTCATTACTTAGTAAGGTTAATTTTACTTTGAACTATTTACAAGAGATGGATTGAGATTTCTACCTTACTAGCTCTGGATCCTCTGCTCATCGATGCCTCTGGATGATCTACCATGGTGATGTCACAAAAGTTTGACAATGTTTCGCATCAATATCTCTCTCTTTCACCTCATAACTCACTTTTATATCACTTCTAGTTGGATAAAAGACTTTAAAATTCACAAAAATTCCTTATATATTTTCAAAAACTGGCAACCATTCCCCTAAAGGGTGGTTGCATTCTGACACGACCGTGGTACCTTTTAACAGTCTCATAATTTGAAAAGTGTCAGTGTTGTACCCCAGGACAACCTCTCAATGAACATAAATGCATACATTCAATGAGCATCATAAGCCTCAATTTGACCATTTAACAACATCTATTGGTCTACTTTCATCAAAAATTGCAAAATTCACAAAAAAATCAAATAAAAAAAAATTCAAAAGTACCTCATACCTAGTGATTTACCTTATACACTTGGTTATTGCAACGACTAGTTATACATGCAATCTAATAAGAAGATTAAATTACCATAAGGTCATTTGAACCAAATCATTCATCAATGAATTGAAATGTTGTGACTTTAATCCCCAAGAAGGCCATGCGGTTGGATTGCTCCACCAAAATGAGGTGTCCATTTCATTCTTCCATGAATTTTTCATCAAATCATCAAACATAGTGATTCACCTCAAGCTTTAATTGAATTGATATCATCTTGATTCCCTAAGAAAGCCATGTGGCTAGACTGCTCCACGGGATAGAGATGTACAATTTTTAATACTAGTTGAAATCATAGCTGTAATAAAAATTTCCCATTAATATTTGTTATCATCTTGAAATGCTCAAAACAAGCCATCTTGGTCAAGTGACTCATCACTTTCATCACTTGCCATTTCCTCATCGACTCATCACTTGAGGGGGTAGTCATAATCAAAATCAACAATTAAACACTTAATCATGCAAATTGTGTTCGTCCATGAATCATTGCTAAAAACTATCATAAGCTTCCCTATTTGTTGGGGAAAAAGCAAAAATAATAACTAAACCTTTGTTAGTCTGATCTAATGGAACATGTAGCTCAAAAATGCTACCTGATTACCTTTAAATGTCATAAAATTTCTACTCCAATTAAGCCTACCATTCTGTTGGAGGTAATTATTCATAGATGCATGCTCTTTCTATGATTGGGGCATCTAATGTTGACCAGAAAAATAAACATCAATCAACCTACAACCTAACATTAGGTTATCTGTTTTTACTCAGTGTTGTGCTTTCACACAATGCATCTCAAAAAGGGGTATCTACAGATACCTAAAACATGTCATGTTAATAAGGCTACTCATATGGACACCTTTTCAAGCCATATGACTCATCTTGGGCCGTCCCAAGACCTAACAGTGATTCTAACCACTCAAATAAGGCAATTTGATACTTTCCAGCCTGATTCATGGTTCCCTTTGATGGCTTCCTAGTAGTTGTGGTGATCCACGATGACCTCTCAGCGGTCGTCGTACCCGATGATGACCCATAATTTTAGCAGCCAATGATGGTTGTACCTGTAACAAACTCAAGCTTCCCAAGCTGAGCCAAATCATTTATAGGGAAGTTGACCTTAATAGATTGAGCACAGAGAAGCTTCCAAAAGTGACATTTGGGATGCCTAATCCTAACTGAATCTTGATCTTCCCTTGCAAGCCAAGAATGCCAATTGGAAAATCTATAAAAGGAGCCCAAGATTTCATACAAATAATGATGAATTAGCTACAATGAAGTGCTACCATTTTGTTGATTAGAGATAACAATATCTCATAAGCATCAAGGTACTATCAAAATCTAGTCATGAAGATTGCCAACCCAACAATGGTATCCATTGGAGTTTGAAGAGCCAATTCCATAATTTTTGCCATCAAACATACGAATTTAGAGCCAATTCTTCGTAATTCAATTATGCATTGACCAAGCAACCCTTGAACATTCAATTTGATAGAGAAATTAGACATCACCACGTATCATATTCAAAGGAAGGATTCGTTGTTCAACGACCATTTCATCTTGATACGACCCGTAGGTGGAGTCATCAGATCCGATGATGGCCAACATGCCAAGTTGAGCCGATCCATGATGGCATCTCTATAAATTTACCTTTTCCATGTTTTCTTAGTTACAATAGATTAGCAGTAGTTAATTATCTATTTTAGCATAGTTTATTTCAAGTTTTCATGCATTTCTTCACTATTTTTAGCATTTTCCTTTCATTTACATATCATGGGAAATGGACCTCATCTTGAGAGGTTCCACATTTACTACTAATTTCTTGTAAGTGCTTATGTGTGCAGATCTTAGGTTTCCACAGGAGCAAATCATCATAAATATTCCTCAATATTTGCATCATCAAGCGGAGGTCACTAAGAAACCCTCCATAATTAGTTTTGGGAGATTACAAAGATCTTGTGAAGACACCTATTATTGTGTTTCATATTGTAATATTGTATCAATTGGTGTAATCCCTAAGAGGAATATTTTGTAACCTCTTATAAAGACAATTTTCAAATATCAATGAGAAGGGCACTTTATTTTCTCTATTTCTTTGTCATTATGGTTACAATATTTGCATTATCAATTTGATTTTATATTACATGTTTAGGTGTTAGATATTTTGTATATCTTATAGATATCATTGAAGGTATCTTAACATGCATTTTTGGTATCTTAACATGTACGATCCTAGTTGAAAGGTACCTTTTGTTACAAGTGATTTAAAGGTTGACACTTGTCTGACAATTAAGGTAGCAACGATCACTTGAATTTTACCCTATAGCCTATGCAATTGCTTGAGATTGGTTGAGGTGGCATTTCAGTAATGGATTTGGTTTTATTATGGTTAACTTTGATACTCCATTGAGAGTCAATGAATCCTAAAAATTTTATAAAGAGTACTCTGAAGACACATTTGTTTGGATTCAGTCTGACATTATGATCGAGGAGATGATCAAATATTTTCTCTAAGATGTCAAGGTGACTTTGTTGTTGAGATTTTACGACAAGGTCATCCACATAATTATCCATGATTTTTTACATGTAATAATGGAATATGTACATCATGGTGCATTGATATGTAGCGCCTATGTTCTTCAAACCGAACGACATGACCTTATAATAAAATATCCCCCAAGGGGTGGTGAAGGATTTTTTATGTTGATCATCAAGGTGAACCCAAATTTGATTATACCCCAAAAATCAATCCATGAGGGACAACAGTAGGAATTGACTAGTGTGTCGATGTTGGAAAGAGGAAAGTCATCTTGAGGGCACACAAGGTTGAGGTCTTGAAAGTTTGTGCAAATGCGAATTCCCCCTTTTAGTTTTCCTACGAGGATGATATTAGCTACCCACTCAAGTTAGTCAATGGGTTGAATGAACCTGGCATCCAAAAGTTTTTGTAACTCATATTTGACCATCAGAGTGATAGTAGGATGCATTTTTTAAGTTGTTTTACTGGCTTTGCATATTTATCGACCATGATGTTATGAAGCATCATATTGGGATCAAGTCCTAGCATGTCAGTATAGGACCAAGTAAAAGCTTTTTTATATTTTGTGAGGAATGCAATGAATTACTAACATTCATCAAGAGATAATCTTGGCCCCAACTTGAAAATACGTGGATTCTAAGAATCATCGCTAATGTCAATGTCGATAGTATCTTCCACTAACATGTGGGATCTGTCTTCCAGTTGGGAAGGTATGGAAATGAGGTTGAAATTATCAGCTATATTTTTAATATGATTATCATCGTTGTTGGCTATATCCACCTGGTTCATGATAGAAAATGGATGAGATGATGGAATTTAGGTATTGGCTTAGCAGAGTACTTGTGGGATGGAAATAAAATAGTATGGATATGGATTGGGTAGAAGGTGATCTAAATCGATATAATCTAGATCGATGTCCAGAATACGATCAAGATGTGTGTTGTATTGAAGAGGAGCAAAAAGTTCAACTAAGATCATGTGGATCATAGGTTGTGTGGATAGTGCACGTGGTGTTGTGGTAGTGGTAGGGTTAGCTGGTTGGAGTAGGGTTTATGGTGGTGGATGTTCATGAGAAATAAGAAATGGAAGTATTGAAAGAGGGATGGAAAACATATGAAGAAAATCATTGTCTCCTTCGAGTGGTTTGATGATGGGAAAGATGGGGTGGTTACTTATTTTGAGTTATTTGAATGAATAGAAAGTTTATCAAATTTTTTATTGAGCTTATCATCCAAGATGTTAGAAGAGTCTTGGTGAATCATGGCTACTTGGAAGAAAGATGAAATAATGTTGATGGATGAGTGAGAGGACTAGCTTTTTGTTGGAAAAGTGCAGTCAGGATCTATAGAATTATCCTCATTAGAATCTGTGAGCATGATACTAATGTGTTCAAATTGATACATCGTGCCATCATGATCTATGCCTCGATATCTATACATGATATATCATTGGGTTGTAGAAAGATAAGATTTATGATGTTGTGCTACCCTTGTTCTTGGTGATCCAAACCATATCCCTGCTAGTTGTGTCATTGGAAATAATGTAAGGTAAAATTTGGATTAGATAGAGAATCAATATTGGTACAAAATGGAATATTACATTTAAGGGGTTTGAGTGATTGTAAGGAGGTATAGATACCTCCATAGATGAATTTTATTTGATTAATGGGAATCCCAATTTGAAATATGACACCAATTTTCAGAGGTACATTTTATAGATGGTCAAAATCATGTGTTGATAGGATGCTAAGTAGGATGAGATGAGAGTTATGTACGATATACTCTCTAGGTGCTAGATTGGTCATATGTTATGTACGATATACTCTCTCAGGACGTGATTGGTACATCAAGGATATTGAATTGGGTGAAGGTGAGGTGGAATAAGTGGATGCTTGGGATTTGATTATAATATCAATAGGGAGGGAGGAGATAAGAGGTGGAAGAGTATTGGGTCGAGGAAAAGGATGTAAAGGGGAGGAATTGGAAAGTGGATATTGGTGAGGTTGTGTGTGAGTTGTGAAGGAATGTGGAGGAAAAATGGTTGTGGATGATGAAGGGCAAGGAGGAGAGGTGTATGAATAATGTTGACGAGATGGTATGGGAGGGGTAAAGGAAGGGATTTGGAAAAGTGTTGTGAATGGTTGGGAAGGTGGAGGGAGAGAAGAAGATGGATTAGAAGAAAGTTGATGGGGTGGTTAGAAAAAGGATCATGGAGGAGGATGAGGAGGTGTGACTGGAAGAGGAGTGGAGGACATGGATGCATAAACTATTGTTGGTTGAGTCGCGGTTGAAAGTATAATGGGTGTGGTGGTGAGGTGAGTGGAAAAAAGGTGGAAACATGTGGTAATGAAATTAAGTTGTAAAATTGGAATAGGTTATCATCTACCATGATGTAAGGTACCTCTTCGACATGGAGGTATTTGAGATAATGATGAATGGTTGAGGAAACACATTGCATGTCCCTCATCCAAGGTCAATCAAGGATAAGGTTGTACTGCATTTCACCTTTGATGATGTGGAAAATATTGGAGATGGTTTTGATGCCTACCTTGAGTGGTAGGATGATTATACCCAATGTTTGACATAATATGTTGTTAAAGGACCGCAAGTCCATGGCAGGGGTAGTTTGATGCTTGGGTGGAATGTTGAGGTGGTTGAGGTTAGGTGATGTAATAATGTTTATGGAATATCCAATGTCGATCAACACATATTTTTAGGTGGTACCATAAACTTCTACTATGATGTGCATAGGAGGATCCTACCTTGGGCCTACAAGAGTTGTGATCTCATGTTCATAGAATACAATGGACGGTTGCATGCTTATATGTATATTGTCAATAAAATTAGCATATTACTATCATTTTTTTAAGATCGATTGACCTCAATATCTCATTTAAAGCCTCGCGATGAGGTTGTGATTTTTGTAGGAGATCATAAATGGATATCTTAACAAGAATTGTTTGAAGTTGATGGGTGAGACTACTATGAATGGTGATGATTGACCTCAATTATGGAGGTGAACCTTGGGTAGGTGGGGGTGTGTAATATGGTGGGGCAAGCATGGGTACCTATGGTGGATTAGGCCAAGTAGAATATCTATTATTTTGTGTGATGATATTGATCATCTTGATAAAGCCTTGTTATTTAGGTACATGATTGACTTGATTGACTTTGGGGTTCTACCCTTGTGTGTTGGATGTGGAGGATTGTGGTTGGATGACGATATGTTGTGATAGAGGGTTTAAAAAGACATCCAAGTTTTGGTTTGGGGAAACCAAGTGATTGTCCACCCAAATGGTGCCCTAATCAATGAGATCTTGGATGAGCTGCTAGAACTGGTAACAATTACTAATGTCATGCCTCTTGCAATGATGATAGTCACAATGAGCATATTCATTGTACCCTTTTTTTTGTAAGGTAGGATCTTCTGGTAAAATTTGAGATAAGGGAAGATGACCAATAGCCAATAAGAATTAAAATATGTTATCCATAGTTTTGGTTAACAGGGTCCATGTGTGGGGTGGATAATCACCCTGATGTTGAGGGGCTCACGAATTATGCTATGATGGTGGGGGAAATATGTTCCTCAAGTGTGGATGAGCTTGTGGTTGCAATGGTAAATTCTAAATGGGTTATATGGCTATTGTGTTAAGTACCAAGTTGGTATTCTGGGGTGGTTTGGGTTGATTCATACTAGAATTTTCCTTTTAAAATTTTTTTGAATTGTAGTCAAATTTTTTATGGGATTTGATCTTCCAATTTTGGATTTTAACCTTCTCAATTAGCTTGGCATGATTGGAAGCTTCCTCAAATGTGTTATTCGGTTGCATTTGGATATTTCCATAAATAGCTTTATTGCAAATTCTAAAAAAGACCTTAATAAATTTCATTTGGGTAAGAGGAAAGGGGATATCATTGATAGCATACCTCCCTAAGGTGACATAATCATTGATGGATTCATCCTCAAACTATCATAGATTATAGAGATCCAACAGGGATGTATGATTTTTGATATTGAGGGTAAAGTGTTCAAGGGACGTATTGACCAATTGTTCAAATGTATTGTACAAGTACAAATTTTATCCCCCAAGTGATTGTGGAAAAATATTGAGCATGAGAGCATAATAATCGTTGAAGCAGTAGCATGTAAATAAATAACTGCTCAAATGTTCCCAAGGGTAGAATAGTATGGTGGCATGTGTACAGACAGATGAATAGGTTCAAAACACAACTCACTATAAGTGGGTTTGGTACTTCTATAGCTATTGGAATGCATCTGTAACTATTTGATCTAGTCTTGCATAGTCTGAATAGCTTATGGTAAGACAAGTACGTTGAGGTTAGAACCGATCAAGGCGATAATCAAGGAATATCCTTGATAATTATAGTTAGGTGTGTGATATTTGGAATGTGATGTTTGATTAGGGGCGATGGGTTGTTGATGTAAATGTGGATTGAAATTTTGACATGGGATTTGATTGACCAAAGGAATGGTCTCTAGCAAATATATTTGGTTAAGTCCCTCATAATACTGAGTTTATGTAGGGGCCTAAAGTTGTGTGTTGTGGTAGGGTGTTTGGGTATACCAGTCAGGATCAGGTAATTGTTGATTTTCCTTGGGAGAAAATGATTGTGAATTAGGGTTCTATTGAATGTACCCTTGTTGATGTGGTCCTTGAACAACCATATATTGTTGTAAGGGCATTTAGGTATACCCTGATTGATTTATCCCTTGATTAGGGATTTTCTAGTAGGAGGGCATTTGAATATACCCTGATTGAGTAAGCCCCTGATTGGGCACTTACTAGTATGAGGGCATTTGAACATGCCCTAATTGATTTATCCCTTAATTAGATGTTGGTTTTTGTAAGGGCATTTGAACATACCTTAATTGATTGAGCCCTTGATTGGATTTTGGTTGTTTTAAGGGAATTTGAACATGCCCTGATTGAGTGAACCCCTGATTGGGCATTTGTTGTTGATGAAGGGGAATTTGAGGATACCCCTATTGATTAAGTCCTTGATTAGATAGTTAATGTTGCAAAGGGTTTTAGAGAAACCCCTATTAATTGAGCCTCTAATTGAGCACTTGATTGTTCAAAGGGATCTGAGAGAACCCTTGTTGATTGAGCCCATGATTAGGCATTTAATTTTTCAAAGGGATTTGAGAAAACCCTTGTTTATTGAGCCCCTGATTGGTAATTTTATTGTTTAAAGGGATTTGAGAAAACCCTTATTTATTGAGCCCTTGATTGGGAATTTGAGTGTTCAAAGATATTTGAGAAAACTCTTGTTGATTGAGCCCCTAATTAGACACTTGATTGTTCAAAGGGATTTGAGAAAACTCTTGTTGATTGAGCCCTTGATTGGACACTTGATTGTTCAAAGGGATTTGATAAAACCCTTGTTGATTTATCCCCTAAGTGGACACTTGATTTTTCAAAGGGATTTGAGAAAACCCTTATTGATTGATCTCCTTATTGGGCATTTGATTTTGCAAGGATAGTTGAGAGAACCCTTATGCGACTAAAGAATATATAGGCTATCCAAGATATGACATGAAGGAGGAGTGGACTTCCAAGAAGGTGGAGCAATGAAGAATTTAGGTATGGTTGGTTGAGAAGAAGGTGATTGGTTGATGAGGGATTGATTGGGGGATAAATATGTGAGTGTAGTAATTTGGGTTTACAATTGAGTATGAGGGGGGTTGTGCCAGAATATATAGGAGGGAATGTGAATACCATGTTTGTGGAAGGTGGTAGACTAATGGATGTACCTGAGGGAAAGGTGTCTTACTATCCAGTCAATGGTGGACTAGAGAAGACAAAGATGGAGAATTTGGGTGGGGCACCAAACGAATTATGATCAAAAGAGATGGATGATGAAGGTGGTGGAAAATGAATGCCAAAGCTCAGGATTTCAAGTTGGGAGATGACCAATGTTTTGGGTTGGGGGATGTGTTGATGGTAAAGGAGTGCATTTTGAGTGATTTTTATTAGAGATGGTGAATATTTGGGTTCACCCAAGTGCTCTTGTTGGGATATCTCTCCTTGGTGTTCAAACAAGGGATTCAGTTGGGCATATTTTAGGAGGGTATGCTCATGAGTGTGAACTTATTTCCATGTGTGGTCCATATCATGTGGAATATAGAATAAAAAACAACTTTCTCTATGAAAATTCAATAAAAACTAGCAATTGGAGCTGTGGAACACTGTGTTTGGTCAAACAGAGATTATTTTTTGGAAAACACATCTCATGGTGCATTTTTAGATTAGAATGTACCTCAACCTACGTTTTCAAAAAAATAGGTGTTTGTTTTCCAAGTGTTCAAATGGATTGCAAAGGACTTTAGAACCAGATTTGTGGAATTTTCAATAGTTTTGTGAAATTTTTGAGTGGTTTTGTAAGAGGTTTCTGAATGGAACATGAGGAGTCACAAAAAATAAACAAGAGTATGTATTTTTTTTTTAATTTTGTGTGAGATGATCTTGAGTTGTATGTTTAGTGTGTTTTGATGTAAAGGACCACTACAAACACAAGGTAGGTGAATGATGTCTAGAAAAATGAATGGTAATGTACACCCTTCCTATTATACTTGAAAGTATGATAGGAGTAAGGAGATAAAACTATATGAAGGCTTATTATGATTGTGAATTGCTTGAGTTGAGTAGAAGGAAGACTCAAAACTCCTCTTAGGAAAGATGTGGCACTATCTAAGACCTACTATCGGCCTACCCAAGCTTTCGCTTCACCCTTGAACAAGCATAATTAAGAAAAACAACTATGCACTGAATTATGTAAGACCTGTGAGTAGGGGCATCTAATCCTAACCTACCCCAAGGTTCTCTCAAGGGCTAGTGATGAAGTCCAAAAAATCACTCATGGGGGCTACTATGGTATATAGGGGGTGAGCCAATGGTTGGAGATGAAGCCCAACATTGATGGTCTTGATTAGTGGTTGGTGATGAAATCCAACACAAACCAATGTTTATGTATTGTGTGTGTGTATGCTATGTTTAAGAAAGAAGTATATGCTGAAATAATCTACTTGAAGGAAAAGAAATTCACTTTTTTATTTTTAGATTTTTGATTTTTTGGAAAAGGAAATGCGCTTTTGTAATGCAACAAATACAAGAAAACTCAATTAATCATATTTTGTAAAAAATACAAGGCTATGATAAGAAACAATGCAAAGGGTCGTTTGATTTTCGTGAGTTGATATAAGATTTGCTTAGGCATAAACATGTGTATACTAGACAAGATATGCCTATTAAGATTATAGCTAGATATCTCCTAGAGCTTTATATATGAGGAAAAGGATCAGAATATTACTCTCAACTCGTGGAGATGAATATATTAAGAGGGTTCTTTAGAACTTATGGAAATGAGTTAACTCTAATTGATATAGATGTTGGAATTCAGATGCATGTGAAAAAGAAAAATAAGGTAACTTAGGAATTGACCACACAATTATGGTTCCTTTTGAAATAAAATCTAAACTAAGGTGCAAGATGACCTAACGTTCTAGGTGCCTTTTGAAAATCAAAGTGTAAATGATGATTTGATATGCAAAAGTAAACAAAAACAAGATAAAACAGGTGATTTTTAGGATTTGAGATAGTCTACCTATGTTTTCCAACTTTTGGATGGCTTATATGGTCTGTCAGAGTTTAACACGTGTCAAAATGTAAAATGCATCTCGTGGCATGTTTTTATGTCAAAATTTACCTCTGGGTGTGTTTTCCCCCAAAAGTGGTGTTTTGGATGATTTTTTACTTGTAGTAGGAATCGAATACGGAAACCAGCTAATTTTTTGCTCTGTACCTATAATTTTTCCAAAAAATGTTAGAGTTTTGCTAAGTTAAATAAAACTTATGTTTGATGCAAAACATGAAAAATTAACACAAAGCAAAGCATAAGGGTGTTGATATGGAGCTTGAAGTGTGTCTTAGGGTTTTGGGAGAGTCCATGCCTAGTTTTGTAAGACCTGTAATGATAACAAGACCACAAAATTTGTTAGATATCTATCAAACTAACACAAGCATATAAAACCATGATCACCAAAATGAAATGAAAGAAAACATGTTGCTTCATATATATAAAAGACTTCATAGGGTTATAAAATAGGGACTCATAAAGAGTGGCCCTAGCATGTGATAATTTTTGTAGCACCGTAGTCATCTTCCTTCAATTCCTCAAGGGTGGAATGGGCTTATGATGCATGCCACTCCAAGCTACACCTATTATGTGACCTGCGTAACCCTACAAAATATTTTTAGACCATTTGGAGGCATGTCTCAATCAGGCCTCCTGTAAGAAAGACATTGATAAAAATGAATTAAAAGTGCATAACAGAGATTCAAAATGAATTGAAATTGATGCAGGGGAAGTATGTTACCTTCTAGGATAGTCTACCAACCAGAAAGTGGAAAAAATGCCTTAGGGTGCATTTTTTTGGGTGTGATCGCACCTCAAGGTGCATTTTGGGTTTTTTTTTTGTATTAGTTATAAAATGATCCGTGGAACTTTCAAAACCTGTTCTATGCTAGTTTAGAGGTCGTTATTATCTATTTTTCTCCTTATAACATCTTGAACCTACAAAATATATGTATAAAAAGGGGCTCAAATTCTAAAAGGGGTTTGGGATGGATTATTCTACATTTTTCCAATATAATACTACAATTTCTAGCCTCTTTGAATTTGTAGATAAGATCTAGTATTTATAGACTTTCTAGGTATGTCAAGGGGGGATGATGTGGAAGAGAGAGGGATTTATTTAAGACATGTGGGGTGGTTTATGCTTTTCACCTAAGTTCCATAAGTGAGGATGGGTGCTCCATGTCTATGTAAGACCTTGGAAAAGGGGAAAGACCCATTTTTCAACACTTTGATTTGAATGACATTTATGAATGGTAGGTGGTTTTTGAAAAAGGGTAAAAGTGGATGCATAGAAAAGTGCATAAGGGGAATTTGAGAGGTGCCTACATTGGATAGGGGTTTTGAATGTCATTTTTTTTTAATTTGGGGTTTTGGAGTTGATTTTGTAATGTTTTTACCCCTTTTGGAATTGATTTTGCTCTTTTTGGAATTGATTTTTCTTTGATTTATTCTTTTGAATTGATTTTACATTGATTTATTCTTTTGAATTTATTTTGTATTGATTAAATGGGTTTTGAAGTGATTTTATACCTTTTGAATTGATTTTGTATTTCTCTTAGGGATTTTGAAGTGATTTTACCTTTTGAATTGATTTTGTATTGCTCTTAGGGCTTTTGAATTGATTTTGGTCTTTTGAGTTGATTTTGCATTGATTTATTCTTTGAATGTTAATTGTTTTGCAAGAGGTTATTTAAGATATTTTTAGGTGTCTACATAAATAAATTCAAAGGAATGAAAAGTTATCATATAAGAGGCTCTTATAAATTTGTTATCATTTCTAAAAATCCAATAAATACTACTCTAGAGAAGGCAACCACTTGAATGTTTTGAAGATAAATTATCACTTTTAATGTGTTTACAAGGGCAAATGCTTGCACAACCATGTCATGATCATGAGAAGTACTATTAATGTTGTCATGATTAATATCATCGTTGCAACCTAGTTATTTATGTTTGTGGATTTTGATTTGGTTGAATAGAAGTTGCATCTTAAACAAGAAATGTTGGCTTGGTGACCATTCCAAAATAAAACTAATTGAAATGCAAGAAACTAGTTTATACATTTCAAGAGCATCATACACCTATCAAAACTATTCATATTTTGGATGTATATAATTAAACCAAAATGTTGGATTTCAAGTCAACTTGAAGGCATAAGAAATATAATAAACTATTTTTTATGTGTAAGTGGCACATAATATGATTTTCACGAATGGTATAAAAAGGTATGAGGTGATTAAACTAGAGAAAGGTATTGCATATTTTTGTGATGGAATATATTTCACTATGCATGTGATGGATTACTCTAGGAACCTTAATTGCTTAAAAAAATTACGTAATTATCTATCAATAATATTATAGCAATGCTTCAAAGTGATAAAATGGTAGGAATTCAACTAGTTAAATATGTCAACTTTCAAGGTAGATACCAAGGTTCAAATATTGCTAAGAAACATATGCCTAATTGCCAAGACATCATTTTAATATCATGTAAATGTAATATAGGAAGGACATGTTTCAATTCCATATGATCAATTTATAAAAATTCTTCAAATTGGTTAAGTTAAAGTGTGTGGGTTTCAAAACAAATACCTGAATATCAAAAAAATATAGTATTCAATTTTAATGGTCATAAAATATATTTCAAAATTCATTATCATATTATTATTAACATTCTAAATATTTTTTTCTAATCATAATCTAGGTTAAATTAGATAAACATGTTCAATTTGAACAATTTACATTTGAATGTAGCTTATTCTAGAATTAGCCACTTTAACAACAAATAGATGAAGCACAAATAATCCAAGACAAATATTGACAAAGGCCAAGATGAATTTGATGATTGATGATATCAAACATGCAAAGACACTCCAAAATTGTAGCTATATCAAATAACAACAAGATCAATATTGTATGACCATATTGGCATAAGAACAAACATTAATGACAAATGGAGACCCTTAATAGATGCTTACTAAACCCTAATCCTTAGTAATAGAAGTAAAACCCTTAAAATTAAGGGATCTATGGATATTTATAAAATATATAGGATGGGAAATAAAACTATCAAAAAGGCATATATGGTGTGTGCATATTAAAAGTTAAAGTGCAACCTACAATTTTTAAAATAGGTGATTAAGGTAATGAATCCAATATTCAACACTTGTTTTAGTTTAATCAAAGGTTGCCATAAGTTCATTGAATTGTTCAGTTGTGGCTACATGAAAGGGGTGTAAACCTTAGGTGCAATCAAGTGATGGAAAAAAGCAACAAATTTGGCTATAGTCTTCATGAAAGGGATGCAAACCCTAGGTGCATTCAAGAATTAAAGGAAGAGGGTTGTTTTTAGACCATCTCTTTAGTTTGTGAGAAATCCTCTTTGATCAAAAGAAATCTCTCAGGGATATTTGGGTTTGCAAGTGGATGAACCTCTGCCCTCTATCAAGATTTTGGAGGATGAATTTGGGTTGGATCTGATTGATCATGAAGCCCAAACAATTATCTATAAACTCAAGGGTAAAATACCAGGCCTAGAGGAGCTCAAAGGATACATTAAATATTAGTGGACTAGTACAAAATTCCAAGTAACTCTCCTATCCAATTTTTTTTGTTTTCTTTTCTAATTTAATAGATAGAGATATGGTAATAGATTATAGATATAATTGGTTTTTCAAACAAAGGGGTGTCTATATAATAACTTGGACTCTTAGTTTCAATCCTTTTACAAAAAAAATCAATGGCTTCCCAATCTAGGTGAATTGTTATGCTCTCCCTATGGAGTTTTGGGGAGATAAGATATTCATAAAAATCGATAATGCCATTAGTGCATTCTAATATATGGATGCCCAAACAAAGGAAAATTTATCTACTAAAATTCATATGAGTAAAGAAATATTGGCTATTTGTATGGATTTTTTAGTTCTTGGACCTCAATCCATTAATCTCCTCAAGCAAAGGGGAATGAATTTAAAATATTGAATACGAAAACTTCTCCCTAAGTTGTTATAATTGTTAGCAATATGGCTACCTCAAGAAGAGATGCCCAATCATCCTACTTTGATTCCTCCTTGATGGAGGAGAAGGCCCTACATGCAAATGATTTGAATCCTTCAAATGTACCAATTCAAAAGAAAGAAGCTTATCCTCCATATGCATCAATTGTCTAGAAAGAATCATGTGAGCAAAAAAAGACTCAACTCCAAAAGGAGAATTTGAATCAGATCATTAATAAAACTCAAATAGTTATTAAAGACCATCCAGATGGTTCCATGGAAAATTTTAGCACCTCAGATGGTATCCTTGAAGCTAATTATGAAACAATCAGTGATGATTAATTTTCTAAAAATTAAGATCCTACAAAATGTGTTACAACTAGATAGTACCTTAGGAGCTTGAAGTGCAAAAATGCATTCTTAGGTCTTGTCACTCTAAAGGAGGAAGAACCTCTACTATACAAGAAAAATAATCGAATTTATTTCTTCTTTGATGGATGATTGTTATGTTTCTTTTCCTTCTATCTGTTGGAGTTATATTTCATGTAAGGGTTGTTCTTGTTGTTAGTTTCTAGCAAAAAAAAGGAGTTGTTTATGGAAAATTATGTTGTGTATATTTTCCCAATTGCAAAATACCACCACATGTAGAGTATTGAATAGAAAACTCTCTCTTGAAAAGAAACCAAATGACAAACATTCAACTTCTCCAAGGTTCTGGTAAAATATCTAAAATATTACAATAGTGCCAGAAATAATTCAATAATACATGTGACCATAAACAAGGGGCCTTTACTGGTTCTAAACAATGCTTAGTGATTTGAAAGATCTAACTAAAAATAAAAGCAGTTATTTTTAGGGTTTTTTTAAATTGGTGCTACCCTAAATCCTTGTTAGTAGAGTATTTTATCTTCATTTAAAAGGTTTCAAATAACAAAATTTGGAATTTTCCACCTCATTTTAATGTTTGTACCTTTAATATTAAGTAAATTTTAGATATTTGGGTTCATTTTATCTTCCTTATGTTGATGCCACTACCCTAATAGTGGTTAGTAGAAGTTAGCATGTTAGCAATGTTAGCAAAGTTAGAAAAGTTAGCTTTCATTTATTATCTTAATTTAATGTGAAATAGTAGGTTAGTATCCTTCCTAAACCATGTGTTTTATCTGAAAGCTTTAGATTAATGAAACTTGGAGGTGCATAAATTTTGGAAAATGACCATAATGGAAATAACTTGAAATCTTAACAATTTTGGAAATGGACCAGAAAAAATGAAACTAACAGGAAATTAGCAAAAATTCTAGAAAAGGACCAGAATGGAAATGAAAGAAACTAAAATTCTGGATGGACCAGAATGGAATGCTTGAATGCTTGAAATAAAACTTTGAGAACAGTAAATGAAATAAACATGTAAATTTGGTTACTTGAAAAAGTCAAATTCTGAATTAGTTTAGCAAGTTCCTCCCTGCAAAATCCCAAGTTATGAGGTAATCATAAAACAACCTGAATCAAGGGACCTGCAACATAAGCACAATACCATTAAATCAAGTGCGAGACTCAAAGGAAACATAAAAAAAATTGCATAATCTTGACCTTTGTCTATTGCAACCCATTTCATGGAATAAGACAATGGCTAGAAGTCACTAAAATGCAGAAATGATAAGACACTAAAAACATTAGTTTTATGATAAAAACCCTCATTTTGATTTTGCTCATAGAAGTTTTCTACCCTCTCAAAATCTGAAAAATGCTCTTTCTTTATTGCTTTCTCGGAATGTTACATCATTTCTAGCCCTCCTTTAAAAAGGTAGGATAGCAATAAATAATGCTTAGAAGTCCTTTCGCTTCATCTTCTCTCACAACCAAAATAATGAATGGATATAAGAAAATAATCCATCATCATTTTTTGTGATTTAATAAACATAACACTTCTAAACGTTATTTATTTTTAAAAAACTAACAACAAAAACATAACCCTGCATGACTCCTTGTATCTCCCCTTTCTCTTATAAGCATTCTACCCAAGAATACCCCTTTCCATCCATAAAATGAATGATAAAATCATTAACTATACCTTATAACCCCTACTATTTTAGACCTCCTTTAAAACATTGAACGTGATCAAACCACATTCACATTAAATAAAATAATATAGGCCAATCTTATTCAGCAAAACTTTCATTGTCATATTTTGAGGCCGAGACGTGATGGTATTTCTCTTAAGCCATACCAATGTGCCTAAGGACTGGGATGATATTTCCCATCCTGGGCACTTTGGTTTCCACGTAACCAAATGAAACCATCACACTACCTACGCAACCATAGCACTATCCAACTTACACAACCATGGCGTTGCCAAGACTACGCAGCCATAGTGCTATCATCGATGTTGTGGTGCTGCCAAACCTATGTAGCCATGGTTCTTCTAAGACTACACAGCCATAGCACTGCTATCGTCATTGTGGCGCTGCCAAACCTACACAGCCATTGATGTTGTCATCAACGTCATGGTGCTGCCAAACCTACGTAGCCATCGACGCTACCATAAACGTCGTGGTGCTGCCAAACCTATGCAACCATGGCATTGTTCAACTCCCTACTCTCACACTCACGCTGCCATAGCGTAATGAAACAGATGCAACACTAAAACCTTCTATGCTCTTCGAGGCTGGACTTTAACTTTATCAATTAGCATCACAATTTTCCCTAATAACGCTTCTTCCTTCCTTGTTCAATTGCATGCCTCTACCTCTCGATTGTTTCACTGACAACTCCGATGCCTTTCATGTTGTTCTTCTGAAACCCTAACGCCATCTTGGACCGCCTCTTCTTTGTCGATGTTGCTCCATGAAGCTTCGCTGCCATAGCGCTGAACGTTCTTGGACTAGCCACTCATGTCTTCGAATGTTTTTGAATAGCCACCGTCACCTTATCTACAATAAAATGAAACAACGTTAAACTTTACCTTATCATAAATATTATTATCACGTCTTTTATAAAGTACATTATAATAATATTATTATATAAAATATAATAATATTATTATAATAATAACATTTTAGAAGAATATAATCACAAAAATATTATTATAATAATAACATTATAATATAATCATAATAATATTATTATAATGATAATATTTTAGAACCTTATAACATAATCTTAAAAATATTACTATTATGTACATAATATAGTTAATGCAATTATATTAGGTAGATAATAGCATATTGGCTTCTATCTCAATTTCTTTGTACCTTTTGTATCCTCTTTTTGTTTTAGGTCAGGCCTTGCTTTGTTAAACACATTCCATCACCTTAGATAGTATGAAGAACATTAAACTCGTATTCATCAAAATGGATTTTAATTAATCTAAGCATTAATGCCTAGATTAATTAATCATTAAATATCAAATAACCAAAGCAATTAAAATCATTAAAACAAAACGGTCAAACATCACTATTCTTACAAACCAAAGAAAACCAAAAACCTTTCATATAAAAATATGACAAGTGGGTCCCCAAGAATTTTGGGGTGGTTGTGGAAACTCCACAACAACTTAGCAGTTTGAGGAAGATGGAGAATATTTTTTATAGAAAGGAAAATATGGGTATGCTTTCGTTAACTTTTTAGAAGCATAATGAGAGCAATGTAATGTTTTGTTTTTATAATGGGAGTAGCCCTCAATAGAAGCCACACATAGCTTATTAAAAAAATTAATGGTTGAAATAACTAGCTACCTATACAACTTCGTAATATGGAATATCTATCATAAGGACACTTGAAGATGGTGATTGTTTTCATATTCAAAGCAAAATCACAAGTAATGTCAAATTAAATCATCCAAAATTGTTCTCACAGTTGGAAAAATGTAAAAACTAAGTGAATATTCTTGACTCATAAGACCCGATGAAGCTAATTAACATTATCCAAAACCAAAGGTGGTTGACCTAAAATTAATTATGGTAATTTTTGGAAATTTTGAGTAGTTTTGTTGTCATTGATGTCAAAATAATATTGGTTTAATGTCATCGTCATTAAGGACATCAAGTGGTTTTTCCAAAAGCAAAAATGTCTTGGAAAGGAATAGGATATAATATGGAGGATATCACGGTTTGATCTATGTGATTGATATTTTGGAGGAAGATCTCGTTGTTCGATTTGTTTGGCATTTTTGTGAGGCGGTAGATTTTGTGGGACAGCGTGCGCATTGTGTTTCATGTGGGTGTGCATCCCACTTGGTGTCCTAGCTTGGAGCTAGGGCGTTGGAAGTGCAAAGGTCATGTGGTCGAATCCACCAAAGTATTTTTGTGGGTAGAACAAAACAAAATGTATGCCATTCAATTTTGGTTTTCTAACATGTCAAAAATTAAATGCTTTGAGATTATCATGAATGTTAAGTGCTTAGGGGAGTTATAAGGTAAAGAAAAATTAAAATATTTTTATTTTGAATTTTGGTGATTGAAATTAATAAGGTGTGGATATTATAAGGTGTATAAGGGAGTTTGTTATGCATGTTGTTTTTTAATGAAATTGTTGAGTTGAATATTGTAAGTTTAGAGATTATAAGGTGTGCAAGAAAAATTGTTAGATGTTGTGTTATGGTGAAATTATAGAGTTGAATATTGTGAGTATGGATATTATAAGGTGTACAAAAGGATTTGTTATTTTTTATGAAAAATAATCTTTGAGAAAATTATTTTGTGGAGATCTTGAGAGAAGTTGTGGTAACCTAACCCTAGTGTTGGTAAGGAAAATTTGATTGTGGTTAAGACAGGTTTTGAAGATATATCTCCATAAAAATAAAAGGTATGGGTACATCTTCCTTGTGAGTAAGAAATTTTTAGATTGAATATTGTGAATGCTAAGTTGGAGTGAAAAGGATTGTTTGATAAGCATTGTTGAGTTTGGTATTGAGATATCTAATGTTGATTGATGAAGGTTTTTCTGGAATAAAGGTTGATGATAGAAACCTTGTTTGATAAGCATTGTTGCAAATATTGAGTAAGGCTTGATGTGCATGATTAGGGTTTGTGAAATATCATGAGTATCATTATTATGTGAGGTTTTGTTGATAAGCATTGTTGAAAAAGCCTTCATTGAGTGTTTGGTTGAGAGGATTTGATTGATCTTAGTTGATTGGAAGTGTTGAAGTGATAGTTCAAGTTCTGTGAAACAAATTGTTCTTTATTTCTAGATTGAGTTGAAATAAATATTGAAAGTGATTGAGCATTGTTGTGAGTGAAACATATTGAGTCTCTAACAATTATCTATATGTTTCTGTGGTAAAAATAAATATTGAAAGTGATTGAGCATTGTTGTGAATGTGAAGCATATTGAGTCTCTAATAATTCTCTATATGTTTCTATGAGATTGAACAAGATTCTATGTGAAACTTGTTGGTGTGATTGAAGAGGATTTTGTGATAGATTGAGTTGAGTAAGATTTTGTGGAAGCTTACAATGCAGATTTTAGGAAGACTTGTTGAGTAGATTGGACAAGTTCTAGTGAGGACTTGTTGAGCAAATTTGGGGTAAGTATTGGTGAAGACTTGTTGAGTAGATTGGATAAGTTCTAGTGAGGACTTGTTGATCAGAGTTGAGGTAAGTCTTGATGAAGACTTGTTGATCAGATTGGACAAGTTCTAGTGAGGACTTGTTGAGCAAATTTGGGGTAAGTCTGGGTGAAGACTTGTTGAGCAAATTGGACAAGTTCTAGTGAGGACTTGTTGAGCATATTTGAGGTAAGTCTTGGTGAATACTTGAGAGCAGTAAGAGCAAGTTCTAGAGAGGACTTGTGGACATATTTGAGGCAAGTCTTTGAGAATACTTGTGAGCAGAGTTGATTGATTAATTTGTTCAAACCTTGAGTTAGGATTTGGGGCAGATCTAGCAAAGTTGATTTGTGATTAAGTCAAGCTTTGTGTTAAGGCTTGAGGACATATTTGAGGATAAATTTTGGTGTAGATTTGAGGATAGATTTGTGTCAAACTAGATATAGATATTAAGAATATTTGTGCTAGACCGAAGGACTGTGTTTAGTGCAGATCAAAGACAAAGATAAATATTGAGAATATTTGTGCTAGATCGAAGGATTATGTTTAGTGCAGATCAGAGACAGATATTGAGCATATTTGTGCTAGACCAAAGGACTGAGTTTAGTGCAAATTTGAGACAGAGTTGAGAGCAATATTTGGAGGTGACAGAGTATAGAAGATGATAATCTCTAGTGGATAGAGGTCCATTAGCTAGGGCAATGAACATAGGTCTTCTGAGTGATGGTAGGAGTCTTCTGTGGATAGAGATCCATAAGCCAATGTAGTGGAGGCAGCAGTTCTTCTAAAATATCACCAACTAGAGTAGAGGAGAAGGAATTCTCCTATGGATAGAGATCCATGAACTTGATTAGGGGATTGGTGTCTCCTTTGGATAGATATCCATAAATATTGTAATAGGGAAAGGATTCCCAAGATATTTTTTTGAGAAAATATTAGTGAAATATTTTCTCCATAGAGTAGCCCACATTGGGTGAACCACGTTAAATTGGTGTCTCTATTGTGTGTGGTGATTTGTGCACTGCTTTAATTATTGCTTTTGATATTACCATTGATATATTGCATAATATTATTTGGGAAATAAAAGTAAAAAGTTTTCTTATAATATTCACCCCCCCTCAGTATAAGCTTGTGTTCTTCAGTAATAATGCCTAAAGTGTTAGCTTTTGAAGCTATAAACTAAATGGAAATGCAACCACAAGTAAGGAAATAAGAATGCAATGATATGACAATGATAATGGCTAACTAAGAAGCATGAAACTAAGATAAGAGACTTCTAAAATAACTCAAGTAACAACCATTAATGAAAGCATATAAAAATAGAATATGGATACAAGATATGGAGCTCACTCTACTAGTGCATACGTAGAGGATGCATGCTTCATTACAATGAGCCCTATATATAAGAAGATAAGTTACTTGGACCTTACTCTACCTAACTACCTTGAGGACACATGTCCTTTTACATCATTGCACATTCTAACACTTGTGCATTTATTCCTTCTTCCCCAAGTAACTCCTAATATAATAATCTACCTAAGGTGGTACATTGACATGTACCTAAATAATGTAATATACTCTAACTCTAACACCCCCCATGTATTACATTATTAGGTATTGAAGACTATCTTCAATATGGATATTCATCTGGTTCAGTTTTTAATCTTTAGCTCTAACTCTATTATAGCTCGATAAGTAATCTATGTCTGCCTTTGGATAAATGTATCTGAGTTACCTCTAGGTTTCATTCTCTGGATCACTGCCTCTGAGTCACTACCATTTGTTTTGCCTTTGGGTCACTACCTCTAGATCATTGCCTTTAGGTCACTACCTCTAGGTCATTACCACTGGTTCGCTACCTCAGGGTCACTGCATTTGGAACTCTACCTCTGGGTCACCTCTAGATAATCATTGTCTTTGGGTCATCCACTAGAATACCCATAAGGGTATTGTTTCTATAGGATCATCACTACAAATGCTTCCACTATTGGTTACCTCCCAAGTTGTGCTTGGATCATCATAATTAATTTCATGTTTTTGCATGATAAAATTAGTACCATTATTTCCATTCAATGGACTTTGATTCTCCATCACGCTTAATTTTTAAGTGCAATATGTTCTTGTGATGTAGTCTTTCTTATGACTTCCTAGATAGTTTAGAATATGCTATAAAAATGATAAAGTGCTTAGCTATTATTAGTTCACCTTTTTAGGTTAATTTTGTAATGTTTTGTAACTAACAATAATCAACTCCTATTTCACCTTATCTCTCCTAATGAACTTTGCTCTTATCAATTTGAATTTGTCTATGGTTGGATTTCTTTTTTCCCTTTAGTATGAATATGAGTACATAATTTCAACTCCTTTAAGTAAATAAACTTCCTTTTGTATCCCATAATATCCAATAGTTTAATATTTCTAAATTCCAAAAGTTTATGTTTGATGTGGTATACCAATATTTTAGAAATTAATAATAATATTTACAATAATAATGATTTTCCAAGTATTGTTGGAAAATTACCATTGGTAAAAGGTTAAAAAGAGTATTTTACCTTGGGTAAGTTTACTTACCTTTTACCTTACCTGGACGGCAGTTGGACGGTAGCATCTTTGGGTGGTAAGAGAGTTTTAATTTAATTTCTTCCCTTCCCTTATCTTCTCCTATTCCCCCCTTTTCTCTAGTATAGTTATTTTGTGTTTATTTAAATCAATTGTAACCTAATTTCAAGTTAATGCATATTTTACCTTTGCATCAAATAGCTCACCTCTCACATTTGGTATCAGATCCAAGTGCCGAGATCGGCCTGAATCTCAAGGCGATGGGGCCCATAGTTTGATGCGGTGGCACGAATCTCGATGCAGCCCGTAGGACCCGAGGAGGCCCGCTGGAGCAGATCGATGTGATTATCGAGGTGCTAGAGCAGATTGGCATGATTCCCAAGGTGCTGGTGGAGCTGGACGTGACAGGCACAGGCAGACACGTGGCAGTGGCGGCAGTTCAACAAGTGGCGATGGTTCAACATGTGGCGACAGCGAGCACGTGCACGAATTGAACCACATGGCAAAAAGGGCATCAACGATCGTCGATTGCCCGAAGGCAATCAAAAACTTAGGCACGTCAAACGCCTTATAAATCCCAAATTCATCCCTACGGGATGAATGTGGGACTAAAGTCCCACTTTTGCAAGGGTTTGAAGAGCGCCCACGTAGCGTGAGCGCCCTTCAAAGGGTTTTAAATATTTGAGGGTGCGTTGGGCTGTCGGATCAGCCATGCAGCCCGACTGGCAGGGGCGCCAGTCTTAAGTCGCTGCTCGCGAGGTCGCGAGTTCGACCTGCAGCACGGATAAATTTTTTTTTTTTTTTTTAAATCTCTAAAGTTTTTTTTTTTTTTTTTTTGTTTTTTAAATTTTTAAATCATTTTTATATAAATTTAAAAACTATATAGTATAAATTAAAAAAAAAAAAAAAAAAACAAATGTTTTTTAACATTTTTTTAAAATAATTTTATCTATATAATTTTTATATAAAAGTGTTATTTAAAATTTGAAAAATTTAAAATTTTTGAAAGGTTTTATTTATCATTTGAGTTGATGATTGACATTTCCTAAGAGGAAATAGTTGTAAAAATTTTTACGCTTTAAGAGGTAAAAAAATTAGTAAAATTTCCTAAGAGGAAATCTTTGTAAAAGAAAATTTCTAGGAAATTTTCTTAAATGATAAGATCGGAAGGATGTTACCAAGCACTTTGTAGTTTGTTACTGAGAACAAATGCTGAAAGCTTTGATGAGCATGTGAGAACAATAGGCATAAATTCAGTCTTTTCACAGTTGCAAAACGTGGTTATTGCACAATGAGAGAAATCCCGAGCTAGGATACGAAGCGATTCGGAAGATAACTCCTTTGGGAGCAGATTTGAACAATCCAACACAGTGGAGATTGCTCCACAAGGATCTGAATGTACTCATTATTGTAATTCAGTTGAAATCCTACAACCTCCTTCTCCTGAAATTATATTGATCAGTGAAGACCATGAACAAGTCGCTGACAATTTTGTAATTGCTGAATCACAACAACAAGAGTGAGTTGTTTATGATTTTAAATCAAGCAAGGCTTGATAGTTTGTAAAGTCTTTTTGAAATAAGACTATATAAGAAAGGTTTCTTATTTTAATAGATTGTAATGGGATCAAATAACAATCTACCAATCCCCAAATTCAGTGGGGATAATTATGGGTACTGGTCCATCAAAATGAGGACATTACTCATAGGAAAAGGACTATGGGATAGTATTGAAGACGGTTACACTGCTCCAACAGATTGGACTTCTTTGAGTGCAACCGACAAGAAGATCTTCAAATATGCACAAAAAAATAACTCTTTTGCCTTATACCATCTTCAAGCGGCATTAGATCCAAGTATATTTTCTAGAATTGCATCTTACTTAACTGCCAAAGATGCATGGAATGCCTTGAAAGAAGGATTCCAAGGAAGTGATAAAGTGAAGCAAGTCAGGCTTTAGACCTTAAAAAGAGATTTTGAAAATCTCAGAATGAAGGAAAATGAAAGAGTCGGTGACTACTATGTACGAGTCAAAGCAGTAGTTGATATGATGCAAACTTTAGGTGATGACACAAAAGTTGAAACAATTGTGAAGAAAGTGTTGAGAACACTTCTTCCTAAGTGGAATCACATTGCCATCATAATTGAAGAATCAAAAGACCTTTCTACTCTTACATTTGATAGTTTGATTGGATCATTAACATCACATGAAGAGAGACTTCAAGGAGCACCTTCAACAAGCTATGGAGGTGATGACAAAGCCTTCACTTCGAACGAAGCTGCAAGACAAGGACAAGGAAGAGGCCGAGGCAGAGGACAACAACAAAGAGGCAAAGGCCAAAGCAACTCCTACAGAGGAGGAAATCAAAACAGCCAAGGAAATCAAAATAGAGGAGCCAATTAGAACCAAAGTGGCAATGCAGGCCGTGGAAATCAAGGACGCGGAAGTAACAAGACTAAGACAGCTTGTTTCAATTGTGGGAAACAAGGACACTTCGCTCATGACTATTGGTCAAAGACTTCAAAAGATCAAAGTAGTCAATATGGCTCATTCTATGGAGAAGAAGGTCCATCAAATATTTTTCTCTCTTATGGACAGTCAGATCAAAATATTAAAGATACATGGATTTTGGATACTGGTTGCTCCAACCACATGAGTGGCAAAGAAAATATCTTTGCTACATTAGATTCAAATTACAAATCCCATGTTAAGTTAGGGGATAATAAATCTTTGCAAGTTGAAGGCATTGGAGCTATGGAAGTTCCAACAAAAGAAGGCCTTAAAAAGGTGAATGACATATACTATACTCCACATCTACAACACAATTTGTTAAGTGTTGGCCAAATGATGGAGAAGCATTACAAATTAGTTTTTGATGAAGGAAAATGTAAAATCCTTGATAAAAACAATTGTAACAGAGTCATCATAGAAGTACCTATGACACAGAATAGGTTATTCCCTCTAAAATTTGGTGAGCCAGGGGGAGCTCAACTTGCAAACATTGCTATTACAAATCCAAGTGTATTGTGGCACTTGAGATATGGTCACCTCAATTCCGCTAGCTTGAAAATGTTAACATCACAAGCTATGGTGATAGGACTACCAAAAATTCAAGAACATAAGAAGGTATGTGAAGCATGTGCTTTGGGAAAGCACTCCAGAATAAAGTTTCCAAGAGGCCAAGCATGGATAGCAAGCTATCCTCTTCAGCTAGTACATTCGGACATATGTGGTCCAATGCAAACAAAAAGCCTTGGAAACAATTCTTATTTCCTAACATTCATAGATGATTATTCTAGAATGTGCTGGATCTATTTTCTGAAACACAAAGATGAAGCATTTGATTGCTTCATAGACTTCAAAAATAATGTAGAAAAGCAATGTGACTACTATGTCAAATGTCTTCGCACTGATAGAGGAGGAGAGTACTCCTCAAATGAATTTTTAAATTATTGTAAGCAAAATGGGATAAAAAGGCAGTTCACCACTGCCTATACCCCACAGCAGAACGGTGTGGCTGAGAGAAAGAACCGCACCCTTGTTGAAATGGCATGAATGATGCTTCAGAAAAAGCATCTAACATACAGCTATTGGGCAGATGCAGTGAGAACTAGTGCATATATTCTAAATAGAAGTCCGACTTCTAGTTTAGATGGTATCACTCCTTATGAATGATGGTACGATAAGAAACCAAATGTCAAACATTTTTGAGTATTTGGTTCTTTAGCTTATGCACACATTCCTGAGGAGAAGAGAAAGAAGCTTGATCCCAAGAGTCAAGCATGTATTTTTGTAGGGTATTGTGAATCGACCAAAGGGTATAGATTGTACAATCCCAAGACACATAAAATAATTATCTCCAGGGATGTAATTTTTGATGAAGGGGGAGAATGGGGTCATAAAAAAAAAATTATATAGACTCTAATTCGAAAAGTTCCACATTTGTACAGCCCAAGAAAAGTAGTGGAAGTAGTTCCCCTCCACAAAGTCCACATCAGGAATCTTCATCAAGTACATCAAGTGGTACACCAAGTCCAAGAGGGACTCCTTTGTTGGCACCCCAAAACTCTTCAAAATGATTTTAGAGATCTGTAAGCACTCCAAGTCCGATGGATATTGATCCAGTTTCTCAAAGGAAAGAGACAAATAGAGGAAAGCGCATACTATAGATTCATCCATCTTCTCAAATATTGGATAGGAATTTCCAACAAAGATACACTAGGAGTCAAGCTAGTGAGATGGATGACATTTTGTCAAGACTTGAAAATCTTCAAATGTCATGAGATGAGTCTCATGAACCAAGGGGTGATGTAGTCAATTATGCTTTGTTGGCTGCTGCACGGCTAGAACCATCTAGCTATGAAAAAGCATGTACTAAAAGTATATGGCAAGATACCATGGAAGAGGAAATATCCTCAATTAAAAAGAATGATACTTGGGAGCTTGTGAAGCTTCCCAAGGGAAAAAAATGTGTTGGATGTAAATGGGTCTATAAGACCAAATTCAATGCTGATGGAAGCATTGAAAGGCACAAGGCAAGATTAGTAGCTAAGGGTTTTACTCAGAAATATGGCATAGATTATGAGGAAACCTTTGCTCCAGTTGCTCGACAAGAAACAATCATAACTGTTCTTTCCTTGGTAGCCCATAAAGGATGGAACATTCAACACATGGATGTGAAAAGTGCATTTTTAAATGGATACCTGACAGAAGAGGTGTATGTTCAACAACCTCAAGGTTTCCAAGAACAAGGAAAAGAGAACCTTGTTTATAAATTGAAAAAAGTACTTTATGGCCTCAAGCAAGCACCACAAGTGTGGTACTCATGCATTGATGGCTATTTTAGCGAGTATGGTTTCACAAAAAGCAAGAGTGAACCAACTCTATACTACCTTAATAATGGAATAGATATCCTCATAGTTTTTTTATATGTGGATGATCTAATATTTATGGGTAGTAATAATAAGATGAATATGGAGTTCAAAAACTCCATGATGAATCAGTTTGAGATGAAGGATCTCGGATTAATGAGATACTTCTTAGGAATGGAAGTACATCAATCAAAGAATGGGATCTTCATATGTCAACAGAAATATGCTCATGACATGATCAAGAAATTTGCTATGCAGCAATGCAAATCAGTTGCAACACCAATAGGGCATGGAATCCAGCTAAGCAAAGATGATGGAGCACCAAAAGTTGACATGACCAATTTCAGAAGCATGGTTGGGAGTTTAATGTTTCTCACCAACACTAGGCCAGATATACAGTATGTTGTTTCTCTAGTATCAAGGTTTATGGCATGCCCATCCGAGCTGCATCTTCAAGCAACCAAACAAATCTTACGATATGTAAAAGGTACATTGGATTTTGGAATCCATTACCACAAGTCTAACTTCGTGAAGTTAGTTGGTTATAGTGACGACGATTGGGGCGAGTAATATAGATGACAGAAAATCTACATCAAGGAACCTGTTTTAGTCTAGGTTCAGGACTAATAACTTGGAGTTCCAAGAAGCAATCTGTTGTAGCATTATCATCTACAAAAGCTGAGTATATAGCCATTACCCATGCTAGTACTCAAATCCTCTGGTTGATGAAAATCCTTGAAGATATTTGCGAAAAACAAATTGGTCCAACCAAACTGAATTGTGATAATATTAGTGCCATATAGTTGGCATATAATCCGATCCACCACAAAAGGTCAAAACATTTTGATATGAAGTATCACTTCATAAGAGATATGGTGGAAGAGCAGATAGTTGAGCTTCAATACTACAGCACTTTGGATAATCTAGCGAGACATCTTCACCAAAGGCATGGCTAAAGCTCAATTTATAAAGTTGAGAGACTGTATAGTCGAGTCCTCTCAACTTTAAGGGGGAGAATGTTGGAAAATTACCATTGGTAAAAGGTTAAAAAGAGTATTTTACCTTGGGTAAGTTTACTTACCTTTTACCTTACCTGGACGGCAGTTGGACGGCAGCATCTTTGGGTGGCAAGAGAGTTTTAATTTAATTCCTATTCCCTTCCCTTATCTTCTCCTATTCCCCCCTTTTCTCTAGTATGGTTATTTTGTGTTTATTTAAATCAATTGTAACCTAATTTCAAGTTAATGCATATTTTACCTTTGCATCGAATAGCTCACCTCTCACAAGTATAAAACCGTATATATCCTATGTTATTTAATTGCAAATATTAAAATATATATTTCAATTAACGTAATTTGAAATAAGAAAATATAATTTCTAATTTGCTTCCAAGGTTAAATTTGCATGATAATAATTTTAACCTTATAATCTATCCATTATCACTCCCTATGAAAGCAAATAAGAAAATACCTTTAGTAAATTTGATGAACATTGTTTAACGCTTCTACTTTTGGGTTTTGTGACTTACCAAATGTGAGACAAGCAAATTCTCCCCAAGATCGAAGAATGCTCCACAATATCAATCACACACAAAAGAGGAAAACCCACAACACCAATATTAAGTGGTAAAACCCTACTTCAAATGAAGAAGGGAAACATCCACTATGAAGCTCACTATATTACTCAATGATTCAACAATACAAGAATGTTTCAATGTTATGCAACAATATGCATCAACATGATATATCAAGATGTAGTAGACAACACCCCTATTTAAAGATAAGCTTTTCTACTACAATCCTAAAATTGCCCTAATCTTATCACAATATTATCTTGAGATGTGTGACAAATCTTATCATAATATTATCTTGAGATGTGTGACAAGTGGCATCTATCAAATATTAAAAAGTGATTGGTTACTTTTTAATATTTTCTAGAAAATAGAAAATAACTTTTCCCCACAAATTAAATATTCCTAGCACCCTTATTTTATTTATTAATTGGGTGGGAATATTTTTACATAAAATAGAATTATTTTCTAATTCAAATATTATTCTTTAGACTTTATATTTTAGTCTAAGAATAATTTACACAATGTTGCATTACATATTCCAACAACTTCGATGTACACACTATTTTGCGGCAATCTTCTTGACTTCCTAGATCATCGACACTCCTTCCAAGGATTCCAATGTACATTGTGTTGGACGTATAATTTCATCTAATCATTACCAACGTAACTCCTCCATGCATAAATTCTAATTCACTATATCCATTGCTCCTATGGAATATTTTTGATAGTAAACAAAAGTCGAAAGTGGATGAAATGGTTTTGTTCAGATTCGGTCCTAATACATTCACTATGTATATCTGCTTCACAGGTCAAAAATAATAGCTACTATAGCAAATCCTAACGGTACCCAGGTTGGGTGGTGATATCGCTTGTTCGATATGGCAACATTTTATTTTATGCGAGTAGAATGCTTGAACAACGGGCTAGATAACATTTAGAAATAGTTCAAACTACAAGATTATTCCCGAAGCATTAACATGGTCTCTAAAAACAAAAAATTAACAACTCTTTTATCTTTGGTAGGAAACTCAGCTTTGTTGGTAATGATTGTCCTGATTACTAACACTTCAAACTCAGCAGTGGATGATTTAGATTGGTGCTATGACTTTCTTCCACAAGTATCTCTGTCTGCGTAGTCCGAATGGTGTAAGCTTTGATCACGATCTCAAGCCAGCGAGTAGTTTTTTATTTCTCAAACCATTGACACTTTTCCTTGGCTTGTGCAAATGACAACTTCCTCTTTTGTGTACAATTTAGCCTCTCTTAATGTTGTAGGCTCTTCCTCAAAGCTAGCTCATTGAAAACACTTCTTGTATAATGGTTATGCTTCTCCCTTTCAATTCCACCTTTTCTATCAATGGCCAACCACGTGGATGATTTTATGAGCTTCCTCAATTGTGCTTTTCAACAAATTATTTTTAGAGATATCCAACAAGCCTCCTGAAAGTATGCACTATCTCCAATGGATAACATCATTGGTTTCGAACACTGGCAATGAGATGCCTTGTAATAGTTCTCCTAAATTTATCAGCTTAGAAACCTTGCACTGTTTCCTAATGGTATCTGGTCATAGCTTGCAAATGTCCAAAGGGAAATAACATAGGAAATGGTCTTCAATGTGATTTCTAGCAATGGAGCAATGTGCTTGATGGTTGGCTTCTGCAAATATCACTACATTGAATATTCGAGACCAAATTTTGATGATGTCTGATGTCCTCGTGCAGATTGTAACATCAATGATATGGTGGATCTACGACTCTCCTTGGTGACGTCCTCTCCCCTTGTTACACGGTTTCCAATAACAATAGATCCCATGTATGAAATCTTGCTTATATCCTTAATGCCACACAATCCTATCGATGGTTCCACTTATTCTTCGGTTGTTCACGAATGACTATCTCTTCTTTGTGTGAACTTGAACCTTTTTTCAGAATGCACCAATGGTGTCCAAAAAGAAACTCCAACGGATACTCATCTACAAACCTCCTAGGAAGTCCTAATTTTGCACCTTGCTTGTGGCTCTCTCTATCTCTTATGGATCTACCATGTGTTTTGATACCATGTTAGTTTTTGAAGCTATAAATTGAATGGAAATGCAGCCATAAGTAAGGAAATAATAATGCAATGTTATCACAATGATAATGGCTAACCAAGAAGCATGAAACTAATATAAGAGACTTATGAAATAACTCAAGTAACAATCATTAATGAAAGCATACAAAAATGGAATATGGATACAAGATATGGAGCTCACTCTACTAGTGCATACTTAGAGGATGCATGCTTCATTACAATGAGCCCTATATATAATAAGATAAGTTACTTGGGCCTTACTCTACCTAACTACCTTGAGGACACATGTCCTTTTACATCATTGCACATTTGACACTTGTGCATTTATTCCTTCTTCCCCAAGTAACTCCTAATCTAATAATCTACCTAAGGTGGTACATTGACATGTACCTAAATAATGTAATATACTCTAACTCTAACATAAAGTAGGCACAAAATAAAACATGATTAAAGTCCAAAAGGCTAATATGGCAAACAACATATCATGCAGTCCAGACAAACAAAAGATAAAAAACATGAATTTTGGAAATGGATACCTTATTAGGCTGATAGTCAAGTTCGATAGAAATAATCCTTCTCATTCTAAGGAAATGGAAAAAATCATATATTGGATATTCAATAAAGGTATTGTTGTATACTCTTTAATATATAAGCAATCCTACTCTTTCTAAAGAAATGTAGAAATTCATAAATTGGATATTGAAGAAAGGTGGTGTTGGATATTCTTGAATATTTGGTTCTAGAGAAGATACATATTTCAAATAAATATAGTTGTTTTTTAATAAATACATGTGAATTTTATCATTATCTGAGATATATAAATACTTTTTTTATCCTCAATCAAATATTAATAATAACTACTTGGATATTCATTCAACACCATTTCCTTCCAAAAGAATGTTGAAATATTTATAGGCATATTGTTTAATTATATCTAGGTCTTTACTATTTTCACCTTGTTGATTAACATTATTGTTTTATCTTAATATTACATTTTAGTGATGGTGGTGTTGTGAATATTATGTCATGTTGACATATTGACCTTATGGTTACAAAGGTTATGGGAAGTTGGAAAATAGTCGCAACTCCTGACCTCATACTTTCTTGATTAGTTATGTACATATACTTCTATCACAACAATACAAAAGTGGATCATAGTGCATAAAATCATTCTATGTTTCTAACAATTGGTATCATAGTAGGTTAACATTAGAACAAAGTTTTGACTTATGAAGGTGATCCAATTGTCAAGGATTAGGAGACACCTCTCAAATTTCATGAAAGCATGTTGCCACTAGAGAATCTAAAAATGACAAGATACAAGTTCAAGCAAGGATAAAACCTTACCAATTGGAGGGGAAAAAATATATTTTTTATTCTAGTTTGTGTTTATAGGTATTGCAAACATTTATTTAATCTTGGAGGAATTGCAAAGTCATTCAAGAAATATTTAGTTCATGTTGAAAGATTTGTTGCTAAATTGATTGCTACCATCCAAAAAAAGTGTTGTCATATAGTGCAAGAAACATGTCATCTAAAGAAAAATAATGAGTCATCTAGAGCATTACACTAGAGCTTCAAAATAAAGTAAATACATACGAAACATATAAAAGGTAGTTAATACTACTATGAACAAATTTATTCCTCTAATGTTGGCAATCATCTTCTTTATATTTTGCAATCCTGGTTTGAACATGTTAGCATTCAAATTATGTGCCTCGAGTTATCATCTAGAGTTATCTAGAACTATTATCTGGAGTGGTTGTCTAGAGCTACCGTCTAGAGCTACTATCATTTGGAGTTGTCCTATGGGGATACTATTATCTAGAGTTACCATCTAGAGTTGTTTTCTAGATCTACTACCTCTAGAGCTACCTTGTGTTAGAATATATTACATCATTTTGTTCTATTAGATTGCTTTAGGGTAAATTTATCTAGTTACTTCATGCAACATAGTAAATTTACAAGTGTCAATGTGTAAGTTATATATGTGCAAGTTGTCCCTTGCATAGTTAGGTAGAGTGTTAGCGAAGGAACCTATCTTCCTACATAAAGGGTCTCTGATGGCAAACAAGATTTCACCCCTTCACAAATTCGGCCTTTTCATTAATATCTGTTGAAAATAAATACATGCATAAAAATAAAACATCCTGCAGGCTTTACAAAAACCAAGCTCGGCTTGGTCTTCTCCCTTGCACTTTGTCTCCCCTGTTCTCTAATCCGCCACACCCAACTATTACAAAATCTTGAGTTTTTATCGAGGTCTCGGTCCTCTAAGCAATTAATGCCCACCAGCGTGAAATCATCAAATTAAAAATGACAGTTCGCCTCCTCTCCTATGTTTTCAAATTTCCTTTCATCAATGGGCAACCACCCCCGATCCGCCATGAAAGCATGCATTAACCTTGACCTGCAACCGTCGTTTGCCAGACTGTCTCTCGGGAACTGTTGCCTTGTTAGAACATTTAACCATGCCCGCTATCTCTTTTCCCACACGTGGGGCCGTCCACATGTCCAATTTCTATTTGTCTTCAACTGGCCACAAAATCGTGACATGTCGTGATATCACGACCAAACTGTTGCCTCGCCCTTGTCTGCAAAAATCATAGCGAAATCATGACCAAACACCCCTTCTGCACCTTCTCTGCAAAAATGTCGCGACATCGCGACGTCGTGATATCGTGACAAAAACCACCTCCGAACCCTTGCGTCGAAAACCGTCGCGATATCACGACATCGTGAAATCGTGACGTCGCGACATCGTGACGAAAACAGCCTCCTTGCCTTGGACTTTTCACCTTTGAGTCCATGCCTTATGTTTTTGTTCTTCTTTGCCTTCGCCTTTTGAGCCCTTCGCGCCTTTGTTTTCAAAGACATCGTGATATCGTGACGAAAACCCCCTTCATGCCTCTGCCTCCGAAAACGTCGTGACATCGTGACAAAAATCCCCTTCGAGCCTCTACCTTCAAAAATGTCACAACATCACGACGTCGTGATATCGTGACGTCGTGATATCACGACGAAAACCCCCTTCACCTTGCCGCAGCCTTTGGGGTCACGATTTCGTGACCCCCCCCAACTTTTGCCTTGGGAAAAGAACTTGCATTATAGAACTTAAACTTCCCCCATGTTTTACAAAACTTCTGTCATGGGAAAGAAAAGATTAGAACCAATTACTTAGAAAATTTGGTTGATGCCAGATTGTCCTGCTGTCGTCGGATGCTCCTGCATCAGATACCCGGGGTAAAAAGGAGAAGTGACCTTCACTTCTGTGCTGTTCGGCCCACATCTTTTGTAATATCTCCAAACGGGCACCTGTCCCTACAACCTGCTTCAACCCCGTCTCCTGGCAAAAATATTTTCTACCTTCTACCAGACAAATTTTTGCATTGCTGCACACCTTCTCATCCACTGCTTGTAACGGCTTTAATTTTTGGCGCACTCCACCTTTCATCAAGGAGTACGTATTTGCATGACCATCATGCACTACACTCCGATCAAACTGCCATGGCCTTCCTAACAGCAAATGGCAAGCATCCATTGAGAAAACATCACATAGGACCTCATCCTAGTACTTCCCAATATTGAACATGACTAAGCACTGTTCATGGACCCATGCTCTGTGGTCCTTCTACAACCACGCAATCCGGTATGGATGCGGGTGTCTCCTTCTCTCCAGTTGTAACTTAGCAACCATCTCCTCGGAGACTAAGTTATCTATACTCCCATTGTCTATAATAACATTACAGACTTTGCCTACACTTTTGCACCGTGTGTGGAACAGGCTTCTCCTCTGCTCTGGTTTGTCTTCCTCAATCAGCATGGTTCTCCTCATGATCATTGCTTCTCCTTTCTCAGCTTCTTCAGAATGTTCTGAGTCAGCATCTTTCACTGCCACAACAGCTCTGGAAAGACCCACTTGTTTCTTGTTCACTCTCTCAAGGTGCTGGGGACACTCATATTCCCGATGCCTCTCTTATCCACAGTGGAAACATGTTCCCTAAAACACTCCTCTTCCATACCTGCGTCCAGATATACCTCTTCCTCTTGGGTAGCCACTATTCTGAACTTGCAGTTTGGGTTCTTCATCTTCCTTTTGATCCTGGCTGTTGCTAACCTCCTCCTTATTCTCCTCTTTTCCTTCATCCTTTCTTCCACCAGTCTTTCCTCCAGGCCCTCTTCTTTTTTACTTGCTCTCAAACCTTCTGTTTAGTTTTTCTTCAACCTTCAGAGCAAACTGGTAAGCATCTTCAATGGTGCTCACCCGAACTAAGCTCAACTCTTCCTGGATACTAGGTCTCAACCCATTAATATAACGGGCCACCTTCTCCTTGCTTGCTTCTAAATGGCCAGTTTTGATGGAGATTTTATAAAACTCCTCCGTATATTCTTGGACAGTTTTATTCATCTGTCTCAAACCCTACATTTTTCTCAGCAGATCCAACTCGTAATCTGCCGAAATAAACTGTCTTTTTAATTTTTCTACCATCCGTTCCCATCTTGTTATCCGTTCTTTTCCTCTTCTGTTTCATTCCAGCTGTACTCCCTTCCACCATATGCTTGCATGACATTTCAGCTTGGTCTTAGCAAATCTGACCCGATTAGGGTCTTCAACCTCCTCATATTCGAAATATTCTTCGAAGTCATTTATCCAGTCAATCACCTCTTCTGGATTTAGGCTTCCTGAATATGTAGAAACCTCCATTTTTGGTTGCTTTCCAATCTAAGAGATGGCTTTGTACAACCTGGCTTGTGTAGGATCTACGACCTCTTCTTCTTCCTCAAGCTGGTCTTCTTCTTCATCAACTTCGTCTTCACTGTCTGCATCTCTTCTTGGTTCGTGTCCTCTGCGCAGTTCTTCTTGCAGGGCCTGAACTTGCCGCTGCAAAGCTTAGAAATCTGCTGCTGCCATCATGCCTCCCCCACCAACAGGGTTTCTTCTCGGAGGCATTCTACTCACTTTTCATGAGCCTTCCCACAGATCCTGGTGTAACTGCCTCACGTCCGGCGATCTGTTACACACTCAGGAACTTCCGGCTCTGATACCACTGATTGCGGACAAGATTTCACCCCTTCACAAATTTGGCCTTTTCATTAATATCTGCTGAAAATAAATACATGCATAAAAATAAAACAGCCCGCAGGCTTTACAAAAACCAAGCTCGGCTCGGTCTTCTCCCTTGCACTCTGTCTCCCCTGTTCTCTAATCCGCCACACCCAACTATTACAAAATCCTGAGTTTTTATTGAGGTCTCGGTCCTCTAAGCAATTAATGCCCACCAGTGCGAAATCATAAAATTAAAAATGACAGTTTGCCTCCTCTCCTAAGTTTTCAAATTTCCTTTCATCAATGGGCAACCACCCCCGATTCGCCATGAAAACATGCATTAACCTTGACCTGCAACCACCGTTTGCCAGACTGTCCCTCGAGAACTGTTGCCTTGTCAGAACATTTAACCGTGCCCGCTATCTCTTTTCCCTTGCACGGGGTCGTCCACGTGTCCAATTTCTATTTGTCTTCAATTGGCCGTGAAATCACGACATGTCGCGATATCGCGACCAAACTGTCGCCTCGCCCTTGTCTGCCAAAATCATAGCGAAATCGCGACCAAACACCCCTTCCGCACCTTCTCTGCAAAAATGTTGTGACATCGCAATGTCACGATATCGTGACATCACGATATCATGATGAAAACCACCTTCGAACCCTTGCTTCGAAAACCGTCGCGACGTCACGAAATCATGACGTCGCGACATTACAATGAAAACAGCCTCCTTGCCTTGGAATTTCTACCTCTGAGTCCATGCCTTATGTTTTGGTTCTTCTCTGCCTTCGCCTTTCAAGCCCTTCATGCCTTTGTTTTCAAAGACGTCATGATATTGCAACGTCGTGATATCGCGACGTCGCGATATCACGACGAAAACCCCCTTTATGCCTCTGCCTCCGAAAACGTCGCGATATCACGATGGAAATCCCCTTCGAGCCTTTGCCTTCGAAAATGTCGCGACATCGCGACTTCGCGATGTCACGACGAAAACCCCCTTCACCTTGCCGCAGCCTTTGGGGTCACGATTTCGTGACCCCCAACTTTTGCCTTGGGAAAAGAACTTGCATTACAGAACTTAAACTTCCCCCATGTTTTACAAAACTTCTGCCGTGGGAAAGAAAAGAACAGAACCAATTACTTAGAAAATTTGGTTGATGCCAGATTGTCCTGCTGTCGTCGGATGCTCCTGCATCGGTCTCATACCCTTACTCGAATGTATCCATTTTTCCATCCTCAATAATATATGTTTCTTTCTCTCTCTTTTCTTCATGATGGAATGGTGTTAAATTCATAAGTGGTATCAGAGCACATGATAAATCAAGAGAGAAATAGGGAAATCTATCACTGTTTTTGTTTGCCTACATCTTTGTAAACTGGATCTACCATTATGCATCTTTGCATGCAAACACTACAAGCACAAAATATGCAAGATCAAATACCTTGGAAATGTCTCATCGTACATCCAAAAAAAGGCTAGGAGAGCCTTCTGAAGAAATTATCAAAGGAGATATCATTGGAGAAATCCACTACCAAGGAGAAGCCCTTGATAGTGAATGACTTGGGACAATTATCACCATCTAAAAACAAGCCCAAGAGAAGAATAATTTGGTAATGAGTGCCAAATCCATGAAGAAGAATTTGGCAAGGAGTGTCAAATCCTAGAAGAAGATCCTGCTTGAAGTCAAAATCTGACAAGAAGACTTGAAGACAAAAGAAGCTCACCAAATATTGGAGATTTTAATATTACCTCTCACAGTAAGAAGGCACCGCTTCAGAGATAAATACTTCTCTAAATCTACAATAGAAGGAGGAGAACAAGCTACAAAATCGTAGGCTCATGAAATAAATCTTGATACCATTTTGTGAAGAAGGAGTTGTTCAGGCTAGTCTACAAAGAGCTACAAGATTCTACTCGAAGTAGTAACTTGGTGATCCTAGACACCAAGATCTACATCCTCTACATAAGTGAAAAAAGAGCTATAGAAACTTTAAAAAAGGTAAGCAAATTTTGGTGCAAGTAGATTCATTAATTGGATTACTTATCAAATTTGTTAGAGCATCTAAATTTTGATTAAAGTTGTAAATTAGATTACAGTCTTTAAAAGTGCAAAAATAAATGTTCTTTGTAAGTTTTATTTGCACATTAATCAAGATTTTATTAGATTTTAGAATTACTTCTATCAACTACCTATCATCTACTTTGAAAAAGAAAAATAAGACTAAGTCCTACAATATTGATTGTAGTGAAATTGCAGAATAATTATTGAAGGTTCATTTCAAATTATTCTTGATTAGTTGCAGTAAACTTTTTTAAGTGCATTATCTTGAGATTTTATTGGAGTGATAAGGTGAAATTTTTAGTGCATTAAAATTGAAATATTAATAGATTCATTTGCACTATTATATTGCTCTCAAAAGGATTAGTTTTGTGTACTTGAGAAGGGCACAAAATCAGGAACTGTCAAAGTGTCTAAAAATATTATTAGTGCACAAAAATCTGAAACACATAGTGGGAAAGTGAAGCCACCAAAATAGGTTAGAATCCTCCAAAATTTATAGAAGAATACAACTAACCAAAAATAGAAATAGAAGGTTTAAATATTAATACTTGGTGAGTCTCAAATCCAAAGCATTATAGGGTTAATTGCATGGTACAAAGGACATAAAATTACAGCCACAAAGAAGCTTCTATATACATAATCAAAGGGCTTGGATATATCATCAAAGTATTTAATAAAAAAGGGTAAGGATTCTAGCCAAAGATACATCCTCAAAACCCCTATATTTGCATTCAAAAATCTGCTACAAAACCAAAATTGTAGACCTGCAAAAGAGTGCAAGAAAAAGGTGTAATAAAGAAGGTTTTATATACATGTAATGTTACATGGTATTGCACTTCTACAATACATCATATGCAGGAAGAAAGAAGATTTTAGGGTGCCTCAAAAATGCACAATATCTATAGGGTAAGCCAGCCAAGGAGGGTCGAACGTTAGCACTCTTCTTCCATAACAATAGAGCACACTCTTTGTATATCTTGGATGGATGAACCTACAATATTAAAGCTCACATAAGGCTATTATCAATCTGCATTTTCATAGACAAAAATGGAGGTCATCTACAAAGAGAAGATATCAAAATTTACTTCTACCAACGTGGGACGGACAGCATAACAAGCAACTATCTACACTACAAAGAAGCATAGAAATCAACATGTTGAAGGCATAGTATACAAGGATAAAATGTGCTACATTAAAGGTGAATATCATCCATCAAAGGAAGCACCAATATCACTTTCAAAATCATCATTCGAAGCTTCATATCACCTCATCAAATCATCTGCAAAAAAAATAGGTTGCTTGTTGTCCAAGAAACGAAGCAAGCTAAAGGAAGGTATATGAAAGGAGTTATAATATTCCTTTTAAAAGAGTTATAGCAAAGGTATTCATGCAAAAAAATTTAATGCCACTTGGCATAAACTTTCTAAAGTGCCATTATATCTCTCAGCGCTCAAGAAAACTTACGTAGGAGTTACAGGGAATATTAAGGTGGTACCACTTGTTATCCTCATACAAGTACCCATAGGAGTGTGTAGACATTACATAGTGATCAAGAAGTATTAGAAAATGAAGGTGGTACATTACAAAATGAGGGAGAACTCATACATAACAGGTGTGACACTTGTCACAAAATTCAAGACCATTTTTCCATAAAAAGGTAGGGAAAAGTGTAGTCAAAGCAAGCAGCAACGACAGCAAGTGAGTCTGATGCGACTCGGCAGTAACGTGGTAGCATCTTGATTGTATCATGATAGTATCTCATTAGATACATGACTATGGATTGACAGCAATTTGAAGAGCAATCCAAGAGCAATTTAGAGTATCCAAAAGCAATGAATAACATTACTCCTAGCCAAATAGGTCAAGGAAGAATTAAAGTGAGTGTTGAAGAAAATAGCAAGTGGAATAATCTTCCATTACTCACAGCACCCAAGAAGGATAATCTATCGTCGGTTTCATAAAGGTACAATTTCCCATCTAATTTAATTTCCTTAAAAGGGAGTTATAAGGTTATATTATAAGGTTGAATTATTGAAAGAAATTAATCTTCATTTCAAAGCAAAACTTAGAGAAGTTAAATATCAAAGTTGACTAATATTTGCAAAGCATAACCTAGGATAAATAAGGGATACTACTTGGAATTAATCCATTTAAATTTTGCAAATATTAATGTGTTTTAATTTTCCAAATTTGGAAGTCATAAGGGCTACAACTCCAAACTAGGTTATTGGAAATTAGAAACAATACAAAGGATATAAAAAGAGGTTATTAATATTTTTACTAAGGTTGGAAAATTATAATATTCTTGTCTAAGAAAAAACTTCTAAAACAGGACAAAAGAAATCCAAACATTAAAACCTCTTCAAAATTGAAAATTTCTTAGTTCAATAGGAGTAATAAGGTGTCAAGAAGTTGATTTTTCATCTTTACAAAATTTGTACAAAATTAATTTCTACAAAATTAGTGGCCAAAAGGTATACTCAGACAGAGGTAATTGACTATGAAGAAACATTCACACCAATAGCTTGAATGACTACTATCCAAATAGTTTGTGCTCTAGTAGTACATCAGAGGTAGAAACTTCATCAAATGGATGTAAAAAGTGCATTCCTTAATGGTGACTTAGATGAAGAATTCTATATGACACAACCTGAAGGCTTTGTCATTCAAGGACAGGAAATTAAGGTATGCAAATTGAATAAATATTTATATGGCTTGAAACAAGCTCCTAGAGCATGGAACATCAAGATTAATAATCATCTACTACATCATAACTTCAACAGAAGTACAACAAATCCCAGTCTATATATTAAGAAGATTGGAAATGATATCTTGATCCTCATAGTATGTTGATGACATAGTGATTACTGGAAGTTCAGAAAAGTTAATAAGTAATATCAAAAAGGATCTAGAAAAGGCTTTTGAAATGACAGATTTGGGCCTAATGAACTACTGCCTTGGTTTAGAGATTTATCAAGGAGAAGATAAAATAGTTATCACTCAATCAAAATATGCAAAATATCTTCTTGAAAAAATAGGATGATAGAGTGCAAGCCCAAAGATACACCAATGAAAGAAGGAATTAAACTATACAAAAATGATAAAACACCATTTATTTCAGCAAATATGTATCCTTAGTTGATTGGAAGTCTTCTATACTTAAAAAACAATCAACTAGACATAGCATTTGTAGTAAATTATCTTTCATGGTTCATGCAAGAACCAAGAGAAAGTCATTGGAAAGCTACGAAAAGAATATTACAATATATCAAGAAGACTACAGACTATGGACTAACTTATATGAAGAATGTCAAATACTTTTTTCTACAAGGATACTTAGATTTAGACTATGTTGGGTCTATTGATGACAAGAAATATACCTTAGGTTATGTCTTCTATCTCGGATCAGGACCCATATTTTGGCATTGCAAGAAACAACATACAAGAGCACAATCATCAACTAAAGCATAATACAAAGTAGCAAGAGATACAACCTGTGAAGCCCTATGGTTACAATACATACTATCTAACATGGGAATCAAATGAACTCCGACTATGATATTTTGTGATAATCAAGGAGTACTAAATTTGATCAAGAATCCAATCATACATAAAGAACAAAGTATATTGAAGCTCAAAGTCATTTCATAAGAGAACACTTTTAGAACAAGCACATCATCCTCAAGTATGTTCCTACAGAATATCAGTTGGAAGATATCTTTACAAAGGCACTCAAAAAAATCAAGTTTCAAACCTTCAAAAATCATCTTTGTGATTCAAGAGAACTTCATACCAAATAATGTAATACAGGGGGTGTTATAATATATTACATCATTTGGTTATGTTAGATTACTTTAGGGGGAAGTTATCTAGTTACTTCATGCAACATAGTAAATGCACAAGTGTCAATGTGCAAGTTGTATATGTGCAAGTTATCCCTTGCACGGTTAGGTAGAGTGTTAGCCAAGGAACCTATATTCCTACATAAAGGGTCTCATACCCTTACTCGAATGTATCAGTTTTTCATCCTCAATAATATATGTTTCTTTCTCTCTCTCTTTTTTCTTCATGATGGAATGGTGTTAAAGTCATCACCTTGTAGAGTTGTTGTTTGGATATGTTGTTATTTAGAGATACCGTATAAAATTGCTATAAAAAAAGGACCATCTAAAGTGAAGTTTGATCCTTTCATCTATTGACTAGACCATCTAGCAACAAGGTTATATGAAGATGCACAAGGACCATCTATTATGAATTTATCATCTAGTCAATACATGGGCCGTCTAAAAGTTAAATTCTAGTAAAGTGTTGTTGGTTGAAGGCTTGTGCCACAAATTCAAGAAAATAACACCTGTTACCTATAGTTTATTGGGAGGAAAGAGCTAATATACTACATGCAATGAATATGTCATCCATAAATGGAAAGGGTTCACCAATATATTTAAATAAATAATAAAAATCCTATATTCTTTATGGGAAGGCTTTTTGGAGGTTTTAAAAAATATCTTTATATTTATTGTTAATAATATAGGTGACAAGATGATGATTTGGCATTTTATTACCCTAGAATTTTGATAGAATATTTAAAGAATATTCCTTGAAGATTCAAGTTGGAGGGAAAATAACTCAAACCACCACACCTTATTTTTTCGAGCGAGACCTTATTGTTTTCTTGTAGTTAGAGGCATTGATCATTACATGAGAATAATATTATATATACTAATTAGAAAGCCTTTTTCAAGCTTGTTCAAGTGGAAGAATATTTTTAAAGGTTTATGAATATTTATCATGGCTATTAGTGTCCCAAAGATGCTATTACCCAATTCATAGTTTCTAAAAGGTGACAACTATTTTGTCTGAAATATAAAGTTGAAGATTCATCTAGAGTTCGAAGGCTTATGAGGGGTTGTTTTTGGTTCAATATAAAGACATGCTACTAACCTAAATGAAAAAAAAAATGATAAAGGTGGTTAGAAAGCCACATTAATCATACATATCTAATGAAATCCAATTATACATTTGTAATGTAACCACAGGGGATGCATGGGATAAACTTAGTACAATATTTAAGTTTAAGAACCATTATCAAATTCTACACCTACAAATAAATTGCATTTCTTTAACATGAAGAACGATGAGAAACTAGAAGGCTTTTGCAAAAAATTATTGAGTTGTGAGCCTCACTACAAGCATTAGGTAAAACTATTAGTGATGATGTGCTTGTTCTAGTAGTGGTACATGCACTACCACTAGCATTTGGTATTTTGGCAGTAACTCTGAACATGACAAATCGTAGTCCCACTTTTGTGACTTGTGAATTTGCTTCAATAGGAGGAAGTTATTTGAGAGATAGACTAAATATGAGCATGCTTTACTCATGTAACAAATAGCCAAGGAGTCAATATAGTAAAATAAAGGTGGTAGACCCCAACAAGCACTAGAACCAACAAAAAGGTAGAGGTAAAAATAGCAACAAGAACATAAAGAACAAATAAATATTATATGTTTGATTTGTGGGAAACTAGGATACATCCCTCAAGAGTGATAGTACAACATATTCTCACAAGGATAATTTAAGAATCCAATAAAAAATTCATTAGGAGGTAAGTAAAAGAATACTCATTGGCAAAGGAGGAATGCACCTCAATTCCAACATGATAATTTAGTTGAGGATAATAGAGAAGGACAAGACTATTTATGTTCTATTAAATCTTCTAAATTTATTTTATAATTAGAACTAGTTTGATAAATTTATTTATGAGCTATCATACACATTATAAGCCAAAAAATATGGTTTGTGAGCCTTGACCATTCATCTTACCATGGGAAAGTAACACTTGGTGATAATTCAACATACACCATTGTTGGAATTAGTGATGTTTGATTGCATCTTGGAGAGCATACCTATAACCTAACTAAAGTTATTTCATGTGTCTAGCCTCTCAAAGAGCATTATTTCTATGAATCAATTGCTTGAGCATAATTTATGTGTTGAATTTTTGGAAACAGGTGCAAAGAAACTCTCATTCAAGAGAAATTTAGAGTTTCAATGGTCGTTGCTCATGTTATTGGTATAGGCAACATGTTTCATCTTACAATTGTAATATGAAACAACCAATTATTTGTGGCAAAATCAAATTAAGTTATGATGCAGGAGCATCCGGTGGCAGCAGAGCAATCTTGCATCAATAAAAAAAAAAATTCTAAGTGTGCCTTGATGTCGCGATATCGCGACAGGGAAAAGTGTCACGATATCGCGACAGGGAAAAGTGTCACGATATCGCGACATGTCGCATTTTCGCGACTCAGGAAGGAGAGAGAAGGCACGGAGCAAAAATGTCACGATTTCGTGACATGTCGCGAAATCACGACCGAAGGAAGACAGGAAAGGCCAGAGGAGAAAATGTCATGATTTCGCGACATGTCACGAAATCGCGACCGAAGGAGCAGAAAGAAAGCAAGGAAGGAAATTGTCACGATATCACGACATGTCACGATTTCGTGACCCAAAACAGAGAAAGAAAGTAGAAAGCCAAGTTGTCGCGATATCGCGACATGTCACGATTTCACGACCCGAGAGGCGAGGAGGAGGCAGAAAGGAAAGATGTCGCGATATCGCGACATGTCACGGTTTCGCTACCGAAAAGGAGGAAGAGGAGCCGAAAGGGAAAGATGTCGCGATATCGCGACATGTCACGTTTTCACGACCAAAGGACGAAAGAAAGCGCAAGGGAGAACAAGTGTCGCGATATCGCGACATGTCACATTTTTGTGACCAAAAGGCGTGGGAAGGCGCAGGAGTGAAATTTGTCGCGATATCATGACCAAAAGGCAAGGGAAGGTGTAGGCGAGCAAAAGTGTCGCGATATCGTGACATGTCACATTTTTGTGACTCACACAGGGCAGGGAGGCTGAAGATCAAAAGTGTCATGATATCGCGACATGTCACATTTTCACGACTCGCAAAGGGCAGGAAGGCAGAAAGCAAAAAGTGTCATGATATCGTGACATGTCACATTTTCGTGACTCGCAAAGGGCAGGAAGGCAGAAAGCAAAAAGTGTCACGATATCGTGACATGTCACATTTTCATGACTCGCAAGGGGCTAGAAGACAGTGAAGCAAAAATGTCATGATATCGTGACATGTCACGTTTTCATGACCAAACAAAAGGAAAAGGCAGGCAGTTACAGGGACCGTTACAGAGGGAATCATCGAGCGATGGGTATCCCGAACGTCATCATGGGTTGACAAGCGGATAGAGTCTACAGTGGCAGCACTGGACGAGCACGTGGTACCAAGGTGCAATGAAAGTAGATGAAGACCAAGCGTCGAAAGGAAGACGTTTCGAAAGCCAAGACACCGAAGAGGCACGAGAATTGAAATGAAGGGTCAAAAAAGGGAAATGGAGAGTCACGCCAGAGATTTTAAAAGGGTGAAGCAAAGACATGGAGGGGGGTCAGAAAACTATGAAGGCAGAGTTGCAGACGTGAAGGCAAGAAGCCATTCTGGACCTGTTAGGCTATTTTTCTTCCAGACGGAAGATGTTGTAATAGAAACTATCTTTCGAGATAAAAGAGTTTATTTGGTAGACTGTTGCCATGACTGTAATATTTTTCTAATTTGTTGAATGTGAGTATAGAATTGGTATGAGCGATTTGGCTCTCGATCAAGTGGTATCAGAGTAGGAGTTCCTGAGTGTGTGAGCAGATCATCGAAAGTGAGGCAGTTTGCACCAGGATCTATGGAAGGGTTGTGAGAAGAGAGTGAGGAAGAATGCCTCCATGAAGAAACCATGGTGGTGGGAGGAATGTGGTACTTGAAGAAGATTTCAGAGCTTTGTAGAGGCAAGTGCAAGCCCTGCAAGAGGAGTTGCGAAGAGGGGTTGAACCAAGGGGAGAAGACCATAGTGAAGATGAAGCTTGGGAGGTTGATAATCCATCAGAGGAAGAGGAAGCAATGAATCCTGTAGAAGTCAGATTAGTTAAGGCCATAACTCAGATCGGGAAGAAGCCAAAGTTTGATGTCTCCACGTACTCTGGGAAACTCAATCCAGAAGAGTTGATTGATTGGATCAATGATATGGAGGAGTATTTTGAGTATGAGGAGGTTGTAGATCCAGATCGGATCAAATTGGCAAAAACAAAGTTGAAAGGCCATGCTAGCATATGGTGGAAAGAAGTACAACTAGAAAGAAATAGGAGAGGAAAGGAAAGGATAACCAGATGGGACCGAATGGTTGAGAAGTTGAAGAGGCAGTTTATTCCTGCAGATTACGAATTAGAGCTATTGAGGAAAATGCAGAGCTTGAGACAGTCAAGCAAATCTATCAAGGAATATACCGAGGAGTTTTACCAGATTTTAATAAGAACTGGACATTCAGAGGATAGTAAGGAGAAAGTAGCTCGTTACATAAATGGGTTAAGAATGAATATCCAAGAAGAACTCAGTTTGGTCAGAATTACCACCATTGAGGATACATATCAGTTTGCCTTGAAGGTTGAAGAGAAGCTGAACAGAAGATTTGAAGGCAAACAAAGAGGAAGAGGTCGAGGTGGAAGAACTGGTGGAAGGACCAGTGGAGGAAAATATGATGATCGAAATAAGACTGGTGAAACGAGTACTAACCAAGATCAGAAAGAGGAGAATACTTACCGCCCCCGTAATCAGAACAATGGTTACCAAAGGGGAAGAGGTAGATCTAGACGTGGGTATGGAAGAGGTGGATTTCGTGGAACCTATTTCCATTGTGGAGAAGAGGGACATCGGGCATATGAGTGTCCCCAATACCAAGAGAGGATGAATAAGCGACCTGAGGATCATGCCAGAGCTGCTGTAGCAGATGAAGGTGCTGAGTCTGAACATTCTGAAGAAGCAGAAGAAGGAGAAGTGTTGATGACAAGAAGAGCATTGATGAATGGAGGGAAAGATGTGGATCAAAGGAAGAGCTTATTTCGCATGAGATGCAAATGTGCAGGTAAGACCTATAATGTTATCATAGATAATGGTAGCACAGACAATTTGGTTTCAGGAGAAATGGTGGCTAAGCTAAAACTGGAGAAGAGGGCGCACCCGCATCCATATCGGATTGCATGGTTGCAAAAATATCATAGGGCATTAGTCAGTGAGCAGTGTTTGGTTAAATTTCATATTGGAACTTATCAAGATGAGGTTCTATGTGATGTTTTGCCTATGGATGCTTGTCATTTGTTGTTGGGGAGGCCATGGCAATTTGACAGACGCGCGGTGCATGATGGACATGCGAATACTTACTCTCTGACCAAAGGTGGAATGCGTCACAAGTTGAAGCCATCGAGGGAAGTGGATGAAAAGGTATGCAGTAGTGCAAGAATCTGTCTGGTAGATGGTAGAAAATTTTTGGATGGCCTGAAGAGGGAGTCTATGTGTTACGCATTAATTCCTACCGTTAAGAAGGAACAATGTATGGATATTCCAAGTAGAGGTTGAAAGTCTATTAGAAGAATTTCTTGATATTGTGTCCGATAATGTGCCTGAGGGCTTGCCACCAGTGAGAAATATTAGCCATCAAATTGACTTGATTCCAGGGGCCAGTTTACCCAATAAAGCAGCCCATAGAATGTCTCCCACGGAGAACGAGGAGTTGAACAGATAGGTTCAAGAGTTGTTGAGGAAGGGATTGATTAGAGAAAGTTTGAGTCCTTGTGCAGTACCTACAGTACTAGCACCGAAGAAGGATGGAGAATGGAGAATGTGTACTGATTCCAGAACCATAAATAAGATTACCATTAAGTATAGATTTCCATTACCTAGAATGGACGATATAATGGACTGTTTGAGTGGAGCTAAATACTTCACAAAGATTGATTTAAAGAGTGGGTATCATCAGATTCGCATCAGAGAAGGTGATGAGTGGAAGACTCGCTTTCAAAACCAAAGAGGGTTTGTACGAGTGGTTGGTCATGCCGTTTGGTTTAACCAATGCACCTAGTACATTCATGAGGTTAATGAATGAGGTGTTGAAAGAATTCCTAGAGAAGTTTGTTATTGTTTATTTGGATGATATTCTGATTTTTAGCAAGACATTGGAAGAACATTTGATGCAAGTTCGGATAGTTTTTGAAAAGCTGAGGGAGGAACAGTTGCTGATTAATTTGAAGAAGTGCAGTTTTGTGAAGAAGGAGTTGGTGTATCTGGGATTTGTCATCTCAGATGAGGGTCTAAAAATGGATCCAAAGAAGGTGAAGGCTATCATTGAGTGGCCTACTCCAAGGAACATAACGGAGGTAAGATCATTCCATGGTCTTGCAAGTTTCTATAGAAAGTTCATTAGAAACTTTAGCAGTATTTGCGCACCCCTGACAGAAACCATGAGAGGGGATAAGAAGGAGTTTAAGTGGACTACAAGGGTAGGTGCAAGTTTTGAGATGTTAAAAAGGAAGGTGATGGAACAACCCATTTTGATACTTCCAAATTTTAATAAAGTATTTCAGGTTGATTGTGATGCTAGCGGCAGTGCCATTGGAGCTGTGTTGAGTCAGGAAGGTAAACCTGTTGCATATTTTAGTGAGAAGTTAAATGATGCTAGGAAGAAATACTCTATTTATGATCAGGAATTTTATGCTATAGTTCAGGCTCTTAAGAAATGGAGACACTATTTGTTAGCAAAAGAGTTTGTTTTATATACTGACCATCAAGCTTTGCAGTATATTAATAGTCAAGGAAAACTGAATCAGAGACATCTGAAGTGGGTTGAATTTCTACAGAGTTATACCTTTGTTTTGAAGCATAGGAGTGGGAAGTCTAATAGAGTTGCAGATGCCTTGAGTAGGAGGCAAAATTTGTTGTTGGAGATGAAGGTGGAAGTCGTTGGGTTTGAAGAACTCAGGAGTTTGTATCCAGAGGATCCGGACTTTGCAGAAGCTTGGAAGGCATGTTTGTCTCCTATTACCTTGGATAGAACTAAATGGCTGGATTTCACAATCCAAGATGGGATGCTATTCCGAAAGAACCAATTGTGCATTCCTAGAAGTTCAATGAGGGAGAATCTGATAAAGGAGAAGCATAGTGGAGGACTAGCTGGGCATTTTGGTCGAGATAAGACCATTGCCCTTGTCAGTGAAAACTACCATTGGCCACAGTTGCAGCAGAATGTGACAAAATTTGTGCAGGGTTGCAGAGTGTGTCAGATGGCTAAGGGAGTGAGACAGAATACAGGATTGTATCAGCCATTACCTATACCAGAAAGACCATGGGAGGACATCAGTATGGATTTTGTTCTTGGCCTACCAAGGACCCAACGAGGAAATGACTCCATTTTTGTTGTGGTTGACAGGTTTTCGAAGATGGCTCATTTTATTTCCTGTCAAAAAATGAGTGATGCAGTTCATATTGTCGGCTTGTTTTTCAAGGAGGTGGTACGCCTTCATGGTCTACCCAAGAGTATCGTATCTGACAGAGATACCAAATTTGTGGGATATTTCTGGAGGACTTTGTGGAAGCAGTTAAAGATGGATTTGAAGTTCAGTTCTGCATACCACCCACAGACTGATGGACAAATAGAAGTGGTGAACAGAAGTTTGGGTAATCTTCTAAGATGTCTGGTAGGAGATAAGCCCAAGGGATGGGATTTGATTTTGCCACAAGCAAAATTTGCTTACAACAATTCTATCAACGAAGTATCGGTAAATCACCATTCCAGATTGTGTATGGGAACAACCCAAGGAATGCTTCGGAGTTGAGAACGATGGGTAAAGGAGAAAAGAGTAGTGTTGAGGCTGAAGATTTTGCAGAACACCTAAAGAGTTTGCATGAGGAGGTAAAACAACATATTAGTAAGATGAATACTCAGTACAAGGCCAAGGTAGATCAGAAGAGACGTTTCAAGGAGTTCCAAGTGGGAGATGAGGTCATGGTTCACTTGAGAAAGGAAAGGTTTCCTAACAAAACCTACAACAAACTAAAGATGAAGAGGTTTGGACCATGCAGGATCATAGGTAAAAGAGATTCAGGTAATGCCTATGAAGTGGAGCTGCCAAGCGAGCTGAATATATCACCTATTTTTAATATTTTAGACTTGGTAGAATACCATGAAGGAGGTGGTAGTGAGGCACCAAGAATGGATTTGTGGAGTATTCCAGTGACTGCGCCAGTCACAGATGAGATAGAGGAAATACTAGATACTCGAGAAGGCAGAAGTACCAGGAACCGACAGTATTCAGAATATTTGGTCAAGTGGAAAGGCAGGCCTATCGAAGATGCAACTTGGTTGTCAAAAATAGAGGTCGACCGCCTGGGTCTTCCTCCAATAGTACAGAAGTAGAGGACACTTCTCAATCCACCCCGGGTGTCTGATGCAGGAGCATCCGGTGGCAATAGAGCAATCTTGCATCAATAAAAAAAAAAATTTTAAGTGTGCCTTGATGTCGCGATATCGTGACAGGGAAAAGTGTCGGATATCGCGACATGTCGCATTTTCATGACTCAGGAAGGAGAGAGAAGGCACGGAGCAAAAATGTCATGATTTCGTGACATGTCACGAAATCACGACCGAAGGAAGATAGGAAAGGCCAGAGGAGAAAATGTCACGATTTCGTGACATGTCGCGAAATCGCGATCGAAGGAGCAGAAAGAAAGCAAGGAAGGAAATTGTCGCGATATCACGACGTGTCACGATTTCATGACCCAAAACGGAGAAAGAAAGCAGAAAGCCAAGTTGTCACGATATCGCGACATGTCATGATTTCACGACCCGAGAGGCGAGGAGGAGGCAGAAAGGAAAGATGTCACGATATCGCGACATGTCACGGTTTCGCTACCGAAAAGGAGGAAGAGGAGCCGAAAGGGAAAGATGTCACGATATCATGACATGTCACATTTTCGTGACCAAAGGACGAAAGAAAGCGCAAGGGAGAACAAGTGTCGCGATATCGCGACATGTCACATTTTCACGACCAAAAGGCGTGGGAAGGCGCAGGAGTGAAATTTGTCGCGATATCGCGACATGTCGCATTATCACGACCAACAGGCGAGGGAAGGCGCAGGCGAGCAAAAGTGTCACGATATCGCGACATGTCGCATTTTCGCGACTCGCAAAGGGCAGGGAGGCCGAAGAGCAAAAGTGTCACGATATCGCGACATGTCACGTTTTCGCGACTCGCAAAGGGCAGGAAGGCAGAAAGCAAAAAGTGTCACGATATCGCGACATGTCGCATTTTCGCGACTCGCAAAGGGCAGGAAGGCAGAAAGCAAAAAGTGTCACGATATCGTGACATGTCGCATTTTCGTGACTCGCAAGGGGCTGGAAGACAGTGAAGCAAAAATGTCACGATATCGCGACATGTCGCGTTTTCGCGACCAAACAAAAGGAAAAGGCAGGCAGTTACAGGGACCGTTACAGAGGGAATCATCGAGCGATGGGTATCCCGAACGTCATCATGGGTTGACAAGCGGACAGAGTCTACAGTGGCAGCACTGGACGAGCACGTGGTACCAAGGTGCAATGAAAGCAGACGAAGACCAAGCGTCGAAAAGAAGACGTTTCGAAAGCCAAGACACCGAAGAGGCACGAGAATTGAAACGAAGGGTCAGAAAAGGGAAACGGAGAGTCACGCCAGAGATTTTAAAAGGGTGAAGCAAAGACATGGAGGGGGGTCAGAAAACTATGAAGGCAGAGTTGCAGACGTGAAGGCAAGAAGCCATTCTGGACCTGTTAGGCTATTTTTCTTCCAGATGGAAGATGTTGTAATAGAAACTATCTTTCGGGATAAAAGAGTTTATTTGGCAGACTGTTGCCATGACTGTAATATTTTTCTAATTTGTTGAATGTGAGTATAGAATTGGCATGAGCGAATTGGCTCTCGATCAAGTTACCTCACTATGGAATAGGTGATTTTTACATCTAATCTTTGGCCATTTGAAGTCACTCCTACATTATGACATTGGACATGGACTTCCATCCTTGACAAAGCCTCATGACCTTTGTACGATATGTTTAGCTAAAAAGAAACATTAAGCTCCATTTACCTCAAGAAATATTAGGGTGGTTGGTCTAATTGACCTAGTGCATACCGATTTTTGTAGACCCATGGATTCAATTTTTAGTGGTTTTTGATGATTATAAATTATAGGCAAGGGTATTTCTTCAAGATAAAGGATGAAGCTTTCCCCTATTTTCAAGATATCAAAGCTTGTGTAGATAAAATGTTTTGGTTATCTCATTCATATACTCTACTCAGATCGAGAGTACACCAATAATCAATTTTCTATTATCCTATAGCAATATGGCATCAAAAAATAGTTTACAAATGCCTACATACCTCAAAAAAATAGAGTTGTAGAGAGGTAAAATGATACTATTAGGAGATTGTGCGATGCATATTGAGTGATGTTAATTTGGAGCTAGCATTTTGGGTAGAATTTATTCGTACTATGGTCTACTTGTTGAACCATGTACTCATAATTCCATTGAATGGTATCACACATGAAGAGGTATGGATGGGAAATAAACCTTCTATGTCATATCTCCATATGTTTGAATGCACTACATTCATGCACATTCTAAAGCAAAAATAGATGAAGCTAGAGGATAAATCCAAGCAATGTATCTTCATTGGATCTAGTAGTAGGTTAAAGGGATATCGTCTCATGGATTCTAACACCAAGAAGTTTTATATTATCATAGATGTGTTTTATGAAATTAATGAGTGTACCTCTTCTTCTAAGCCATGTGTTGTTGATAAAGCACCTATTACTTTTCTATTTAATAATGATAGGATGTTGTCTTTGATGAAGATGAGGGAGATGTTCCTGATGGAGCTAATGAAGTTGATGAACTAGGACCATCCACTTTAAGTACCACTTGTAGACCCAAGTGGCATCTCAATATAGTTCATGATAAAAATTTAGATCATGTTCTAGACACATCTATTTCTAGACCAAGAACTCAAATCAAAGTTCAAATTGACATCAACCTTTGTGGTGGACATATGAACCTTTAATGGTTTGTGAGTATATTGTGTTAAAGGAGTGGAAGGACATCATCAAAGTTAAGCATCAAGCATTGGATTAAAAAATAAGACATGATAACTAGTTGATCTTCCACTAGAAAAAATCCCATTGGTTGCAAGTAGGTATTCAAGACCAAACACAAAGTTGATAGGAGCATCAACAAACACAAAGAAATAATTATTGTAAAGTGTTATGTACAAAAGAAAAAAATTGACTATGACATAAGTGAATTCGAATATCGAGACTATTCGAATGGTTTTTACAATGGTTGTATAGGTTTTGATGGAAGTTGCATCAAATGGATGTGAAGGGTGTATTTCTTAATGGTGACATAAGTGAATTCTACATAACACATCCAAAGGTATTCATTATACTTGGTCAAGAGAATAAGGAATGCAGGATCATCAAATATCTACGGGATAAAGAAAGCACCCAAATATTGGTAGGTGAATATAAATAAACATCTCTGACGACATGGACTTCTTTGTAATCCATATGATCCAAACATATACTTCAAAATGCAAAGAAGAGAGGTCATGATCATCCTTGTGTATATCAACAACTTGGTCATCACTTGGATTTCATTGAATTTGATTGAAGAGACCAAGAAAGCATTGAAGCATTTGTTCAACATGTTTGATCTTGGGCTAATACACTATTGCCTTGGCTTGGAGGTATGGAAAACTAAGAACCATGTGTTTATGTCATAAATGAATTATGTCAAGACATTGCTTGAGAAGTTTTAGATGACAAATTGCAATATCATTGACATTCTAATGGAAGTAGAGTTGAAACTATCACGTTATGATTCATCTCCACATGTGAATGGAACTCTCTATCACTAGTTGATTGGAAGTCTCATTTATCTAACATACACTAGACTTGACATAAATTGTGCTATGAGTCATCTTTCATGGTTCGTGCAAGAACCAAAAGTGTCCTTAAAAAGTAGTAAAGTGAGTACTCAAGTATATCAACGGTACAACTAAGTAAGGTCAAAACCACAAGAATTAGATAAATTCTTCTTTATAAGCTTCATGGATGTAGACTATGTAGATTTCATTGATTATATGACATCCACTTCTAGATATGTATTCTTTATGAGATTTAATTATATTTCTTGGGGAATTAAGAAACATGTTGTTGCTCATTCTTCCACTAAGGTTGAATATTGTATTGCAGGAGCTGTCTATGAGGTGATATGGTTACATCACATCTTGTTGGGAAGAGACATCACATAGAATAAACCAATAATCCTAAGTTGTAATAGTTAAAGAGTGTTTAAGCTTGTTTGTAATCTATTTTTTCATGAGTGCACAAATCACATTGAGCTTCAATATCATTTCATTAGCAAATATTTTCAAAAAAACAACATAGAACTCTAATTTTATCCCACAAAGAAGCAATACGTAAACATTTTGATAAAGTCTCTTGCATGTGCAAAGTTTTGGTACTTTGAATGAGCATTGATGTAATAAGGGGAGAATGTTGTGAGTATTATGTCATGTTGATGTATTCACCTTATGGTTACAAAGGTTATAGGAAGTTGGAAAATAGTTGTAACTTTTGACATTGTACTTTCTTGATTACTCATGTATATATACTTATATCACATCAATGGAAAAGTGGACCATGGTGCATAAATTCATTTTATGTTTCTAATAGGTGGTATAAATAATTTAGTATTTATATCCCTTTATTTCAAACAATTATTCTATATCTCTTCTAAAGATATCATTTTTATAGTATTATGATGTTTAACTGGAAGAGTTCTCTCTTATTTTTGCAAACCATTTTGTAATATTTTAGTCAAATTTATTTTTAAATATTTAAGAAATGTGTCCTAGCTCCTCTTTCTTTGTAAAACATTATTGATTTTTTCTTTATTTCATGTTTCAATTTTTTTTCCTCTTTGAAGCTTATTCACAATATATACATCTTGAGACCCTTTTTTGGTGTTCCCTACTAGTCTTTTATTAGCTTTTATAGATTTGGATTCATTGACCATATTAATATGAACTTAAATGGTTGTCATTAGAATCAATACAAATTTTGATATCTAGGTAGTGATCAAATGTCATTCCATATGACAAACTATAATTTAAAGTACTCATGTTTCCAAACCAATCCATATTGTTCAAATATTGTATCCAATCTTTTGGAAAATATTTGATTGTTGCTCTATTATTATTCTAAGGAAATTAACGATTTTAAAAGTCACAGATTATTTAATTCCAAGATGGATTAATAGAGAAAACTAAGCTACCTAAATGTATGTTGGGTTTAAAACAATATTGAAGTCTTCTCCTAGCACCATTTTCTCTTTGGGTGGGAGTATCTTAATGTTCTTAGTTGATCCTAATAGATGTTTTTGTCATTGTTAGTTGGCCCATACATATTTGCAAGAATAGAGATTCGACCACTATGATGATATCTATTCAATCTAATTAAGATCCTAATATATTCCAATTATAATAAATATCTAGTGAAAGAGGCTAACATTCTAATAAATAACTAACCCTTAAAATTACATCACATTGACTAATTTTCTAGATTTATTTGGTAACATTAGCAATTGATTATTTTTCATTTCTTGGATCATTATAAAATCTAACATTTTGTTTACATCCTTTCATATTATATGCTTGTAAATTACATTCATACACTAAATATTTCAAGAAATAATATTCATTATCTCTTTTTGGTAACCTTAGCACCACTTCTCTAAAGAACCCTTGTTATATTCTCCTATATTGGTAAATTAATATTTTTGTATGCTTCCTTATTATAGCTCTCTATATTGGAAGGTTTTCCATGTTATCCTTTTCTTCCTACATCTAGAGTGGCCCTTGTATTTTGTATGTTATCTCTATTTATTTATTTAGGTACATTTGTAAATAACATTACTTGTAGAAGATTTGTAACTTCACTCATATTAACATTAACTATTTAATTCAATTTTTATCTTCATCTTCAATGAACTCACCTTAGATGAAATTATTAAAAACATCCTATTTCTTTAAGGTCAAGCAATTGATTGGTTATAAGACTTGTAGGGATTCAAATTTGTTGGTTATTAAAATTAAACTTCTTCCACCAAGAGGAGGTGACAAAGATATGATGGCACCTATGTGCCTTGTTTTTGTCAAAATAGTAATTGAAATGGGAAGATTAGAAATTAAATATTATAATCTAAGTATCCAAACTAGGGATTGGAAATGATGAAATCAAGGTGTGGTTAAACAATAGCAAAATCTCCTTCAAACCTCCAAAGGAGGTATCATGGAATGGTTTTGGAATATCATGGGAAGACCTTTTCAATGCAATATTTTCATGGAAGCATGTATTGTTTCTAATACCACCTATGTTCCCTTTGTTGATGTATGTGTTAAATGGGTTTATAGAGCCCTTGCCTATATTTCGTTCTAAAAATAAAATATTATATAGATAAATATACAACTTTGAATAGAAATGTAAGAAGAAATTAGGTTATATATCTATAAGTTCAAAAGCATTTATTAAAGTCAAAATAAATGGGTATTATTTTCCAATTTTTACCATATCTAGTAATGACTTAGTTGTTACATAGAAGTTGATAAGATGTTTTATAAACTATTTATTACAAGTTTGATACACTCTCACATTTAACAAACATGATATAAGCTTCCAAATTAGTTTTTCTTTTGAGACTCATAAATTCATCTAAGTTCATTTCCCTAAGGAAGCTAAATAGAATATTCAAAGTGTATCAAAAAGTCTTATGTATAATTTGAGTGGCAAGCCTAGTCTAGTTTGATTTATACATTCAAAATTAATTATATTGGTCGATATAAGATACATTTCTAATCATATTTACAAAATTGAATCAATAAATTAACAATTTGTTTGCTATTGAATAGAAAAAATACTAACTGATTGCAATATTTGAAGCTATTTAACCTTGTGGAAACATAATTATGTGGAATAAAGCATCTCACGCCTCCCTATTGTGATAATAATTATTATATATTTTTTAAGTTGTAAAGAAAGTAGTGCTTCATAGAAGTGTTGTACATAGCAATGACAAAAAAAATTATATATATTTTCCATTGCATTCACCCAATCTATACATGAGATTTTTTTTTATTAGGTGGATGAAGGAGTTTTGAAAGGACCTCCAAACCTTTTACAAAGAGAAACTAGTCATAAAAAGAGTGACAACGAACATCAACATAAAAAGGGCTACACCCAGGTAGACTCAGGTGACACTTACATCAGCATAATTTAAAATTAAAAAATTAAATTTTTTTCCAACCAAGAAAGAATCTGGTATACAAAATGAAGCAATTTAACAATCAAATGACCATCAAAAAATTAAAACTACAAATTTAAACGGGCTTCTCACCTAGCTGATCTAGAAACAAGTGCCAAAATTTGAAAATGGAAAACCACCAAAATGAAACCAAAATTTCAGCTTGGTTTAGAGCTTGGTAAAATAGTTCAAAAATCACAAGCTGCTCAAAGACCAAACCATCATCTGGAAAGATGATCCGGAAATAAAAATCCATAGCTCCATAAAAAATTAGGAGGATTTTAGACCCAACAATTGAGTCCATCAGATTCTAAACCTGAGGAAATAAATAGAGCCAAAATATGGTCCCCAAATAAGTAGGACACATATTATCTTCTTCTGACATCATTAGCTATTTGGATTAAGCCTTCCAAGAACCCCTTATTCCAAACTGTGATGCCATTTTGAGAGGTGCCCAAGTTAGCCAAAAATTTGGTTGATTTAAATGTTAGAAGAAGATAATACATGCTAGTACCAGATAATTTTAAATGTTTGGGCCAATTTATGCACTTCCTCCAATAGATTTGAGATTGTCCAAGTTGGATTCTACATCCCTCTAAATATATTAATGATGTTGAGTGAGTCACATTCAATTATAACTTTTCTAAAGCCCAGATATTTTACCTGCAAGAATACTTGAAAGAGAGCTCTAGCCTCAGCTGCATGGCTAGTTTGAGTTTCGATATTTTTAGCAAATGACAAAAAAATTTACCCCTTCGCATCCCTGATAACACCACCTGCTCCAGCATGACCTAGATTACCTTTAGATGCACCATCAAAGTTCAATTTTAACCACCCAAGAGGGGGTAGTTTCCAAATAGTGTCTACTCTTATGGGCTAATGAATTCTTGGGACCAAAGCAATAGAATATTTAAAACCCAAATTCTTTTCTATCCTAGTTTCCATACTAGCATTCCCCACATCTAGGGATATTAGATCAACATTCTCCACCATGGCAAGGATAAACTTAAAGAAAATTGACTCTAGGTGATGAGAAGTGTTCTTAAAAGATCTAGAATTTCTTTCCTTCCATATCTGACACCACATATAAGGGAGAATAAAGGATGTGAATAAATATTAGATGACAAATAGGAAGTGGTCTATTGCTCCACATGGGCATTTACCTCTTTAGAGGGAACCCAATCCATTCCCACCAAACGAAGTAGCATCCCAAAAACTTCTTTAGAATAAGAACATAGTGAGAACATATTCTTGAGAGATTCTTCTACCAACCCACATAGATAACATTTATTGGGTAAACTAAAACCTCTCTTCTATAAATTATCCAATGTTAATCACTTTCCCTACACAACCAACCAAAAAAATATATTCACTTTGGGTGTGAGACCTTTGCGCCAAATTTTCTTAGTTGGGAACCAAGCCTCTTCGTGATCATCAAGAAGTGCTATACCGATTTTATCAAGAAACATCCATTATTTTTAGCTCCCCACATTAGCTTATATTTTTTATCTTCAGAGACTATAACAATGTATTTTAGCAATTTTGAAAGATATTTACAAGAAAATTTCTCATCTTGAGACCAATCAGGGTTTCCAATATTTTTTTCCATTCACCATCTCAAATTAATCATAGACCCTTGATTCAAAAGCTTGTGTTGTGATAAATTCAGCTTGAGAGAAGGTAGGAATGGAGTTTAAAGGTCTATCTGCTACCCACCTATCTCTCCAAAAAGTGATCTTCTGACCATTACCTAGAAGCCAACAACCACCCTCCAGAACATCTGCTTGACATTTAACCATGCTTTTCCAGAATGCAAAACCTTGGTACGGACTGGGAGAGGAAAAATAAAGTCTCCATTCCCCAAGTATTTGGATTTTATAAATTTTACCCAATTTGTATTAACATTTTGGGTCAACTTCCACCTCTTCTTAGCTATGAGGGCCCTATTCATTAAAATTATTTTTCTCAAGCCAAGTCCTCCCATATCCTTGCAACTGCAAACTTGATCCCAAGATACTAAGGAAAATTTCTTTTTGTCCTAAGATATAGACCAAAGAAAGGAGCATTGAATCTACTCTATTTTTATGAGAATTGTCCCTAACACTCTAAATAGAAAAAGGAAATAAATAGGTATGCTTTGTAAAGTAGTTTTAACCAGAAGGGCCTTACCAGCTTGGCTCAAGAGTGCTCCTTTCCACCCCGCTAGCTTCCTATAGACTCTCTCCACCACCGATTCCCACAAAGAAGCTTTGACTCCACCTTTGAAGAGCAACATTCCTAGGTAAATAAACAGAAGGGAATAAATTGCACACCCAAAGATTTCAGCAATTTTCATATTTCTTCTAATTCGAGTGAAAAATAAATCTTACTTTTTTTGAAGCTAATCTTCTGCCCAACAACTTGCTCATAGTCAAAGAGAATGGATTTAATCGCTCGAGATTACATAATCAAATCTAGGAAGGACAATAATATATCATCTATGATTGATGGTGTGAAATTGGATCAAAATAACTTTTAGGGTTGATGCCTACTATAGAAAGGTCGACTTTGATAGCTCTTCCTAAGGATTCTACTAGTAGGATGAATAAATAAGGAGATAAGGGTTCCTCTTGATGAAGATCCATAAAACTACCAAAATAACCTACCAAGGTTCCATTAAAAATGATAGAAAACTTTGCTGATGAAATATAGGGTTTAATCAAAGTCAACCATTCTTGATTAAATCTAAATTTCTCCATCATTTTTAGAAGAAATTCCCAAGAAACCTAATCATAGGCCTTATTTATGTCAAATTTTAGAAGGGTACCTAGTCTATTGCTCTTATCCAAAGAGTGTATCAGTTCATGAATTTCAATTATGCCATTAAGAATTTTTCTTCTAGCCACGAACCCACTTTGAGGTAAATCAATAATACCTAGAATATGGACTTTCAATCTATTTTCTAATGTTTTTGTAAGAATTTTCTGCAATGTGTTACAGAGGCTGATGGGCTTGAAATCCTTGAATTATTTAGCATCTTTCATATTAGGAATGAGGAAAAGGAAAGTAGATTTGATGTTAGGTGAAATAAAATTTGATGCTTCAATTTCCTTCATGGTATTACAAATATCTTCTCCCAAAATATGCCAAAATCTCTAGAATAAAATGGGTGGTAATCCATATGGACCTAGAGATTTGAGGCCTCCCATCAAGAACAACGCCTCCCTAATTTTATCATCACTGAATGATGCACAAAAATTAGAGTTTATTTATACTGAAACTAAAGTAGGGATGTTTGGAAGAAGTCTCTCTCCTACGGGTAGGTCCTTGTCTTCAATGACACATAAGAGATCTCTGAAATACCTAACTGCTTCATTCCTAATGTCCTCAATATCTTTATACACTATCCCATTGGCATAATGAATTTATTTAATCTTGTTATTGCTTCTATACCTCAAGGTAGAAGTATGAATTTATTTTGTGTTTCTATCTCCTTCTCAAAGCCAGAGAGACCTAGATTTTTATTGTATAGCATTTCCTCGACCAATGAGTTATGATATTTTGATAACAATTATTTTTATTAGATTTGGTCCTTTTCCTCTACTTCTCTTGATGCTACATCAACTTCAAACTCCTTTAATTGCTTAGATATCTCCTTTTTCTTTGGAATATATCTCCAAAGATAAATTTTTCTAGGTTTTAAGATTAGCCTTGACAAATCTTAATTTAGATGCCACTTGGAAAATCAAAGGACCAAAAAACATTCATAGCCACTAGGATTTAATTCTAGCCTCCAGATCCGAGTGCTGTAGCCACATTACCTAAAATATAAATGGCCTAGGAAATTATTTTTGATTTTGAACTTTTTCCAAGACTAAATGGTTGTGATCAGACCCAATTTTAGGCAAGGAGCAAAGGAGAGCATCACCAAAAAAGGGGAAACCTTCCTTTAAAACCAGAACTCTATCCAATCTAATTTGAATGTTCTGGCTTCCCAATCGTCTATTAGTCCAGGTAAATTTGGATCCTTTCAACTCTACATCCATCAACTCTTGGTTGTTAACAAAAGAAGCAAACTCTTCCATGCTAATCAGAGTCCCCTTTCTTATCAAAGGGATAGAGTGGCATATTAAAATCCCCTGCAAGAATCCAATGCTCATCCTTGAACAAAATCCTCATGGCACTTAATGAATCCCAAAGTATCACCTTATTCAAACTAGTGTTAGGAGCATAAATTTTAGATGAGATCCACTTAAATCTTAAATATTTGTAGCAAGAAAGAATATTTATCACCCTTTCAGATATAAGAAGTACAGAATCATCCAATTTCATGGGATCCCAAAGGTATATGAGGCCTTCCAAAGATCCAATAGTAGAATTTACTGCAAACTCAACTTCCTTCAAGATGATGTCCTTGGTAATTTTTGCCTTGGTGCTATCCATTTTGGTTTCCTAGATAAATATAATGTACGGATGAAATTTTGCTCTGATAGATGCCAAAATCCTCTTCTTGGTCCATTTAGGCCTCTTATATTCCACCAGAGCATATTCATTTGTGTGGGTTGGGATATTTTTCCCCATTCGAGGATTGGGGGGTCCACAAAATGATTCCAGCTTGAGCTATTTATTTTTATTCGCCTTATCTTTCTCAAAATTAAGTCAAGTTTGAACTCCATCAGTGATATCTGATTACACTTCTTTGAACCTTACCATTATTTTTGAGGGTTTACCAGGATTTCAACTAGCCCACACACCCATCTAATTGTTTTTGAACTTCTGGTTTTGGGCTTGGACTTTAAATTTCTCGAAGATCCTACTCCCATACATGAGGATTTTTTTAGTTTAAGTAGATTTGGAGACTCTGGTTCGTAGGCCACCAGTTCAAAAGTCTTCTAAGGAGAATAGAGTTCCTCCTAGACTACAAGTTTAGAAGCCTTCCAAGGAGAACTAAGTTTCTCCAAAATTGGATCTTGAGAAGCCAGATATTTGTAGGAATTGTGAATAAATTCTAATGGAATACATGTCTCAGTTTCTAGGGTTATCACCTTGATAGGGTTGACCACTAGGGCTTGGACCACCACCTCAATGGAATCAGACACATTAATTGGGATAATTTGATCCACAATGGTATCTCCTATTTATAGCTCATTTAGGCTCGACTTAGATTTTCTTATTCCAGCAGGAATCATTTGTTCTTGGGTCTTACCAACTAGCTTTTTTGACTTGGTCTTCTTTGAAACTCCACTACCAGAAGCTTTACGAGGGCAAGACCCCATCACATACCTGAATATATGACATGAAAAAAACCTAATGGGTCGATTCTCATAGACTATCTACTGCAGCCAGGGACCCTACTTGGAGATAAGTTCAATGTGGTCTGGTAGGTCTGCTTCTGAGTCTGCCATTATGTACATCCTAGAAAATATCATCATAGGATTGGATCTAGCGATCAAGTCAATAAGAACCAGTTCCCCAATGGATTTGGCTATACCCCTTAGGATATATTCATATCATAAATGAAATGGTAAATCAAGTAGGCGAACCCAAAGGGGTGCCATATTAACCTTTTGAGCTATGGGGTTGAAGTTCAAACTCCATTTTTGTAGAAAAATCTCTCGTTTGCCCAAAAACCATGCCCTCCCAAGAATTCATTTTGAGTCCTCCTCACAAATCAACTTGATAAGAAAGAAAGAATTGGACAAAGCCAAAATATCAAGGGAGCCTAAGGGTTTCCATTTGAACAGAGCCCACTGTTGAATGAAATCAAGATCTAGTCAAGTTCCTGAAACTTCCCAACCAATTTCCATGAGGCTTCAACCATGGTAGCATCCTCCACCTCATATGGAATGACAAGTTTGTTTTTGATTTGAGAAAGGTCGAAAAGATGTTTCAAAGCTTGAGAAAATAAACTCTTTGTAGTAACTACAACTAAAGAAGACTCACCTAGGTCAAAGGTATGACCATTTCTCGGGGACCCTAGACCACTTGATCTAACTAACCACCAAATTTTCTAAGCACACCACCCACTTGCAAATCGCTCCCAAAACCACCACCAAAACTACCATCTTGAATGCCCACCTTCTTGAGTCCCCCATTTGCTTGTGATCCAACACTGAGACTACCATCGATACCACCACTGAGATCACCATCTTGATTGGTACCATCATAAATCAGATTCTATGGACCACCCTCCACCTTGCTCTTAGACACTTGGCCACATTGCATACTCACCTTCCCACCCACGCTCATGTTCAAACCCTATCAAAAAAATTATTATTTTCAATAATTTTAAATTAATTCTACTTTGATTTTCATCTTAATTTATGTGGCCTCCACAACCCTAGCACAACATCCATCCACATAGATTTGCTTCACAAACTAGATGTTCTAGCATAGTGCTACATAGATCCACTTCACAACTTGACCTCCACAACCCTAGCTTAGCACTTGGCTACATAGATCTACTTCACAAAATGGCTACCGTAGCATAGTGCTTCATAGATCCGCTTCACAACTTGGCCTCCACAACCCTAACACAACATCCATAATTTTTTGTTTGTCCACATAGATCCATTATGTGGCCTCCACAACCCTATAATAGCACCCTATGCACATACCTAATTCACAACCTAGCTATCGTAGCACAATGTTGCACATATTTGCTTCACAACTTGGCCTCCATAACCCTAATACAGCACCCATAATTTTTCATTTTCCATCCACACAAATTCGTTGTGACCTCCATAACCCTAATATAGCACCTATAATTTTTTATTATCCATCCACACAGATTTGTTATGTGGCCTCCACAACCCTAGTACAACACCCGTCTACACAGATTTACTTCACAACTTAACTGTTGTAGCATAGTGTTGCACAAATTTTCTTCACAACTTGGCCTCTACAACCCTAATACAGTACCCATAATTTTTCATTATCCATCCATACAGATCTGTTATGTGACCTCCACAATCTTAATATAGCACCCGTAATTTCTTATTTTCCATCCACACAGATCCGTTATGTCACCTCCACAACCCTAGCACAACACCCATTTGTATAGATATGCTTCTCAACCTAACTATCATAGCACAGTGCACAAATCTGCTTCACAACTTGGCCTCCACAACCCTAATACAACACTCGTTCAGTAAATAAAATATATTCTATACATGAGATATTATACAACATCAAGTAGGTTCATTACAAAGTTGTAATGGTATAACCTCCTTGAACCTCCATATAGGATTGGGATAGATAAATGTAACAAATAATATAAGATTACTACCACCCCTTAACTCCTAGGGTGGTAAAATGAAATTTTTATCTGGCTCTGGCTCTGGATCTGGCTCTGGCTTTGGATCTAGTACTAACTCTAGGTCTAGCTCTAGCTCTAGCTCTGGCTTTGGCTCTAATTATGGCTATGGCACTAGCTTTAGCTCTAGCTCTGGATAATATCTATTGGGTTTACCTTTGGATTGTCTTTGGGTCTACCTCTTAGTCATCACCTTTGGACTAGTACTTCTAGGTCAGCACCTAGGTCTTGTATGTAGGTCATCACCTATGGTATATTACCTCTAAATCATAGCTTTCATGTCAATCACATATTTAGAATCTTTCACATGGTGTATTATTGTAGGCCCTCTCACTATAAATATTTTTAGGATAGCTCAAATCATATTTTGATGCAAAATTCAAGCATTTAAATAATCCTAAGATTACATTGTTCCATGGGAAAAACTTACACTTGACAAATTATGGTTTTTGTCAACCAACAAACTCCACCTTCTCCTTGTTTTTTTTTTTAAATAAAACTTTCTTTTGTAGAATTCATTCAACATTCTTTTCATTTTATCTCATTCTATTACATCTATATGTTAGCAATTTAGCAATTTTTCATAATATTTCAAATTCAAATCCTCAAAATATTGACATACATTCAATGTACGATAATAACAAAAACTCAATAAATATTATTGAAACAAGTATTTCCTTGAACAATACAAAAAAACAATGTATTTGCAAGCTTCTTCTCAATCATCTATTACAATATTTTATCTTCAATAAATGCACATGGATATGAGACTCTTTATATTATCAACTCTTGAACTTTCTACCTACACAAACTATTCATCTCCTCAAACACATGGGAGATCTAACACTTCATATTTCACATCACATAATAAATCTATTATTGACTCCACATATCCACATAAGGAGAAAGACTCCAATAATTATACATATTGAATGACACACTCTTACATAACTCATAAATCCACACTTATTTACATGACACCTCAAATAACTCCACATTTACTTACATGGCACCTACTATATAATCAAACATTAACCATGCTCTAAATTAAACTATTTATATGGTACGAGCAATATTCTTGAAAGTTATCAAATAATGTAATACTTCCAACACCCTCCTACATTACATTATTTGGTATGAAGGTCCTTTGTCTTTATTCTAATTTTCTTGTTGTGCAAAGATGGCTTTGAAATAACTTAAACTTGTTTTGTCCAAGTGCTTTTGTAAAAATATTTATGAGTTGATCTTCAATAGAAACATATTTTATTTGAATATGATGATCTAGAACATGATCTCTGATAAAGTGACATTGAGCTTCAATATGTTTTGTTCTTTCATAAAACATAGGATTTTTAATTAATTTTTGAACTCCTTGATTATCACAATTTAATATTGTAGTTCTTTTGATCCCTATATCTGATAAAATATATTGTAACCAAATTGTTTCATATATAGCATCTCTTGTGGCACAATACTCTACTTTTATCAATGAGAGAGCTACTACATGTTATTTCTTACCATGCCATAAAATAGGTCTTGATCCAAGATGAATACAAAGCCTAATGTTGATTTTCTATCATTTATTGAACTTACATAGTCTGAGCCTGAATATATCTATAAATAGAAATTATTATTTTTATTGTACTCTAGACCATATTGTGTGGTCTTGCTAACATAATATAGTATCCTTTTATTGTTTTCCAGTAAATGTCCTTAGGATCTTGCACAAATTTGAAGAGTTAATTTATAACAAAAACAATATCTAGTCCAGTATTTGTTAAGTATAGAAGACTATTGATCAATTGATGATACATAGTAGCAGATATTTATGGAGATTCATCATATCTTGATAATTATAGCCCTTGTTCCATGGGAGTATCTTTAGATTTGTAATTTGTCATTTTGTACTTTTCAAGTAATGTTCTTGCATATTTAGTTTGAGTCAATGTGATACTATTTTCCTTTTGATAAATTTCTAGGCCAAGACAATAGTGTAGTAGTTTCAAATCTATCATTTCAAATTCTTTTGTCAAATCATTTTACACACATCAATTAATATTGTGAACTTATTGTAATTACTAGATCATCAACATACACTACGAGAATTATTATTTTTAGATCTAATTTTTTGATATAAATATTTGAATCAGATGCACTTCTTTAAAAAATGTATCATAGTAGACAGTCATTAATTTCAATATACCATGCTTTAGGGGCTTGTTTCAAACCATATAGTGAATTTTTTATTTACAAATATTTTTTTCATGTCCCTTACCAACAAATTCCTTTGGTTGAATCAAGTATACTTCCTCATCAAGATCACCATTAAGAAATACACTCTTAACATCCATTTGAAGTATTTTCCAACCAATACACTCTTAACATCTATTTGAAGTATTTTCCAACCAAATTGAGTTTCTAGTGCACACATTGTATGAATAATAGTAATTTTTATTATAGATGCAAATATTTCTCCTAGCCAATTCCTCTTTTTTGGGCATAACCTTTTGCAACTAGTTGTACCTTGTATTTATCAATAGAACCATCTACCTTGTATTTTATCTTGTAAATCCATTTACATCTTTTTTTTTAGGAGGGTAGATCAACTAAACCCCATATTTTGTTCTTTATTGGTGTTTTATATTTTGATTTCATTGTTGCTTTCCATTCTGGTTGTCTTATTGCATCTTGTATTGATGTTGGTTCTATTACTAAGCTCATTAGTCCCATATTTGTTCTTTCTCTTGTCATACTACAAGTTTGAGGTCTTGTAGTGGTAAGATCTTGTAGTCTCCCTAGTTTTGATTCTTTAAGAGTGTTTGTATACCATTTTACCTCTTTTTTTGTGATGAGGCTATGACTTCTCTATCCTCAACTGGTTCATTAAATATTTCTGATTTTTCTTCTAAAGAATCTTCTTTATATGGTGTAATATCTAAGATAGAAATTGGATTATCCTGTGGATGTTTAATATCTACTTTATAATCTTTATCAAATATCACATCTCTACTCACAAAGATTTTTTGTGACTGGATCAATTATTCTATAACATTTTGAAGCATCATCATATCCAAGAAATATGCCACATAAGGATATTGTATCTAGTTTTATTGTTTTTTCTTTAGGAATGTGTATGTATGCTTTACATCCAAATCATTTCAGGTGTGCTACTAAAGGCTTTCGTCCTGACCAAGATTTTTTAGGAGTAATATTTTTAAGAATTCTTATGGGAGATCTATTTTGAATGTATATTATAGTACTAATAGCCTTTGTCTAATATTGATGATCAAATTTGCTTCTTTAAGCATACAATATACCATTTTCATAATAAAACGATTTATTATTTCTGCTATACCATTTTTTTGTGGTGTATAAGTTGTAGTAAGTTTCCTTTTTATACCATTTTGTATTAGAAATTATTCATATTCTTTAGACATATTCACCACCCCTATCTGAGCAAATATTTTTGATTGATTGTCCAGTTTCTATTTCTACAAGTTGCTTGAACTATTTAAAATATATAAAGGTTTTAGATTTAAATTTCAAAAAGTAAACCCACATATTTCAAGAATAGCCATCAAAAAATAGCTAAAAATATTTATGTCTTCTAAGACTAGCTTCCATTGGTCCATATAAGTTTGTATGTACTATTTCTAGTGGTTCCTTGGCTCTATGTAGGCTTAATTCAAATGGTACTCTATGTTGTTTTCCTACTAAGCATTTTGGATAGATTATAGGTTGTCATGTTAGATTGGGTAAACATGTTACCATTTAATATTTGTTCAATTCATTTAATGATGGCGCACCTATACGCACTAACATCTTATACCAAATATATCTTTTTTCTGATGTTCTTACTGATAGAGCAATATTTGATGAAGTATCAAGTGCAAAAGGACCATTTATGAAGGATCCAGTAGCTATAAAAAAAATTTGTGTGGTGATGAAATATTTTTTTTTATTTTCAACAATTATGAATTCAACCATTATATTTTGGTCTAACAATTGAGATATTTATAGTAGATTAGTAGCTAAACCTGGTACATATAATACATTTTTAATCATGCATTTTCCATAATATAAGTTGATTGATACATTTCCTATACCTTTGACCTCATATATTTTATCATCTACAATTTCAATTGGTTTTTCATATTTTTATTGAAAGGAAATAACCATTGTTTGTTTCCAATCATATGTCTACTTGCCCCTGAATCAATGTACCAATAATTACCTTATGAATTTTTTGTCATATCCTTTTTTTAACTTTTTTTTTTAATACATTTTCTCATTTTCTTGTTGAAATAATACAACAGGTTGATCCATTTAACCATACTTTTTATGACTACAATATTCAAACATGTGAGTCATTGTAGAAGTAGTTATGATTTGCATAGACCTTGAATTAATTACCTTCATTATTGAAATCAAGGTTAAGAATAAGGGGTCAGCCCCAAAATCTATTTATAAAAATCAAGCAAATCAGTCTCAAAATATTGGCAAATCGTGTCCAAGGAGAAATGGTGAATTGCATTTATATTTCATAAAAAAATATAAAACTGTTGCAAAAAAAAATTGTGTTGGGGACTATACCTATCGGTTGCAGCAATACCAATATGTTGCAAGATTATTGATTTATTGCAGCTGTGTCGATCTGTTGCAACTATGTCGATTAGTTACAACTATGCTGATGTGTTGCATCTATGTTGATCGAACTATGTCGATCGGTTGTAGCTATGCCAATGTGTTGCAGCTATGTCGATCGGACTATGTCAATCAGTTGTAGCTATGCCGATGTGTTGCAACTATGTCTATTGGATACAACAATTTCTATCTAATGCAACAATACCAACACCATAAATATTGACCCAAATTCTAGGCTTGTAAGACAAAATCAAAGACCAATAGATTCTAAGATAGTCATTATATCGATCAGATATAGTCGATGTGTTGCAGTAATACTGATCGGATGCAGCAATGTTGATAGGATGTAGCAATGACAATCATATGCAGCAATGTTGATCTATTGTAACAATGTCGATCGATGGCAGCAATACCAATCAGATGCGATAATGCCAATCGAATGCAACAATTACGATCGGATGCAGCAATGTCAATCGAGTGCAACAATGATGATTGGATGTAGTAATGGCGATCAGATGCAACAATATCGATCTATTATAACAATATCAATTAGTGGTCGTAATGTCAATTAGATGTAGCAATGATGATCGAATGCAAAAATATTGATCGATTGTAGCAATGTCAATTGGGTGTAGCAATGATGATCTATTACAGCAATGTCGATAGGTGGTAGTAATACCAATAAAATACAACAATGAAAATCAGATGCAGTAATGAAAATCGGATGTAGTAATACCAATCGGATGCAGCAATACCAATCGGATGCAGCAATGTCGATCAGATGCAACAATGACGATCAGATGTAGCAATACCTATCAGATACAACAATGTTGATCTATTGTAACAATGTCGATCGGTGGCAACAATGTTGATTGAATGTAGTAATTTTGATCAAATGTAGCAATGACAATTGGATACAACAATGTCGATCAAATGCAACAATGTCAATCGGGTGCAGCAATGATGATCTATTATAGTAATACCGATTGAAGGTAGGAATGTTGATCTGTTACAGCAACGTTGATCATTTACAGTAATGTCAATCGGTTGCAGCAAATGGTTTTAATGTCGATGAGCTACATTTGTTCCACGTGTCAACCATGCATTAAATCTTTGCATGTAGATACCATGTGTTAATCATTTATTAAATGGTTACATGTAAAAATTATATATAAAGGTATAAATAGTCATTTTTTTGCTAAAGCACCTCACAAACCTTATGTTTTAACCTTTTTTAATGTTTTCCAACATATTTATAATACCTTCCACCCTACGCCTTGATCTAGAGTCCCTCATACCCTATGAAATAAACCAATGGTATCCTCTTCCACCCTTGTATTTTCAAAAATTAGTTTCAAAAACCTTGTTTGCCCCCTTATTTCCAAAATTTTAACATCGAGTTACGACATGTCATGGATCGAAGACTCTGGTCTTCAAGGTTTAGTTTCGATGTTGTAGTTTGACACAGATACCAAACTACTGCAGAGGATTATTGCATGTTACGACAATGATTTGGCCACTATAAATGTTGTTTTTGGCAACAAGAATGTCAAATTTTCTATCATAGCCTCAGACATCTCCATATTGACAGGATTACCTCACATCGGTTGTGATATTGTCACATTGACGTTCATTTTAACTAATGAAGAAAAATACTACCTGAAGTCCAACTTTGATGTCCCCTTAGAATCTTTTATAGGTATAACTATATATTTTTATATTAATTAAATTTAAAGTCTAGAGTTTTACAATTACTATTTTGTTTTTTTTGCAGTTACCGCTACCAAGTCCAGAAGGGGCTTGACTGTAGCAAGTATTCAAAACAATTTTCGTCGAGCATGTTGCGAATTCTTCATATCTAGACTCATTCTGCAAGGAATACCGATAAAAATTCTGATGTGGGTGTTGGCATATTTGGTTTGTTGTATTGCACACCAACAATTTGATTGGTGCACCTATGTATCGCATCGGATCAGAATGGATCTCCAAAATATGAAAACCCACACTTCTTTGACTCCAACACTCAACACATGCAACTACATTATTTGCTTCTTTTATGAATATATTATAATTTTTAAAATACTACAGTACTGACCTCATGGCACCCAGACATAGCCACTATAGCCATGATAGTACAATAGGTGCAAGTAAATTTCACTTAATATGAAACTAATATTTTTTATATTCAATATATTTTTCATTTTTATTATTTTAACAATTTATACATATATATAGAAAAGGGTGTCCTCTTCTACTTCAGAGCGGGATGCTGCTGTCAAAGGGTCATAATCCAGAGGAATCATGAGACTCCGAAACATTTGTGTAAATATCACCACAAGTAAGAAGAATATCTAGGAAACGCTTAAGATCTTCTAATTCTCCTAATCGTCAACAACCTCCACCTGGACATCCACTACCAACTACCATAGATACGCAAGAGGTCTCATCTTCGGCCAGTAAGTGTAATAAATTTACATTAATTTTTACAGTCTGCCTTCACAAAATTTGTTACCAATTTTATTGTGTTTTTTATTAATTTTTATAATGTGTTTTTAGATGTACAATGCACCAACATTCCATTTGCATTTGTAGTTGTGCAAGAGATATCATCTTCGATCGATAAGTATTATACATTAATAGTAAATTTTATAGTCTGCCTTCACAAATTTTGTAACCAATTTTTATTTTGATTTTTTAAGTTGCTTCACAACAATATTGTCAAGGAAGACAACAGTCGATGTTGCCCTCTCCTCCACCACGTCAACCTCAAATGCAAGGTCAACAACGTTTTATGGGTGGAAAACAATTTCTTCCATTTAGGCTACAGGTAGGAGCATCCAAGCAAATTTTAGGATTTGGTAATATGTCTTTTGATAATTTTACAAATGTATAGGAAGCTTCTACTATGGAGTTACCTTATCCTCCACTTGATGAGGATTACTTTTTAAAGGGTAACATGCCCTCTGTATTTCAAGCAACAGATATTCTTTGAGATCATATAAATGAAGCAAGAGCAGAATATTCAAGTGCATCTCCTATGGCCTTATATCCTCTGAAGGAAACTGGCACCCCTCATCCTCTAACAAAGGATGAGAAAGTAAAATTTTCTAAAAATGTTTTAGTTTCTAATAATTGTCAAGCCACCATTAAAGATTCGTTCATTCTAGATGTAAAATAAATGAAAAAATGGGAGTATTGGGTCAAAGTTTTGATAAAGGAAATAAATACCCGATTCAAAAAAAAAAAAAAGGGAAAAGTTTTTTTTCTTTAGTTGAAAATGAACTGAAAAAGCTTGATGCTCTACAACATCAAGCTAAATCTGGGATAGTGAAGTTTACAACATCTTATAATAATAAAATTTTAGGCATTATGTTGAATAGATTGAAAAACTTAAATGTTGAAGTCTAGGCTTATTTTAAAGGATAGGCATGTGACAAGAAAAAAGTTGTTGTAGCTACAAGGAATGTTGTCGAGGTTAGACTAATGTTTTCTAAATTTTGTTTGTTCTCTTTTTTAAAATGTAATTGTCTACTAACTACTTCTTGTTTTTCCTTTTGCAGACCAAATTTGATAATATGAGGAAGCATATTCAAAACCTACAAGACTATATCCAAATGGCAAAGGATTACTTAATGGTTTCTCTAGCAATGAAAAAAAGAGCTCAAGAAGTAGTTCGTCAAAACAATGCTTTTAGGAGGATATTATTCTAAACGGATTGGATCCTGATGTTTTGCTTAAGGAGAAGGGTAAATAAGTTCTTGTAGCTTGTAGCAGTATTCGAAGAAGCTGCAAGGAAAGAAAAAACCCTGCTCGAAGGCTTACAAAATATAGAGAACGTTTTGGTAAGATCTGAAGCAATGAAGAAGAGGACTAATAAGCAACCTGAGGAAGGACCTGTAGTAGAGGAAGTGGGGATATTAGATGAAGGATCTTGACCCCTTGAAATATGAACTATGGAAGCAGCAGAAAAGGGAAAAGAACCTAAAACTGCCTCTAGCCCCCCATCTAAGGAATGAAAAAGTGATTTTTGTGCTATTTTTTGACTGGATGTGTTATTGCAATTTAAAATTTGATTCTATCAAAAAGATAATTTTATGAAATGTTTTTGTTTGAAATCAAGACATTTACATAAATATTTTCCATTTATATTTTTTACATTATTCATGTGCTTTTTCCATTGCTTGAGTATTATGTTGTTTCAATTGTGCTTGAGTCCACGAAGGATACATCTATGCATGGGTTTAAATTTTCATTTTATTCAAAGCCAAACTTGCTATGATATAAAAATAAGTATTGTCTTGTGCCATTTCCATAACTTACATTTTATGCTATTTCCATTTATATTGTTTTGTTATTTCCATATCTTGAGTCTTATGTTATTTGCATTATGCATTCTAGACTACATACAACACTTTCTAAAAGAAATTTTTACTAATGATACATACATGCATGGCTTTAAAATTTTCAGTTTATTCAAAGCCAAAGCATAAATCATAATATTTTGTCAACATAGATAGTTAATTCAATAACAAAGTTATGATATAAAAATGAGAATTGTCTTGTGTTATTTCCATAACTTGGATTTCATGTTATTTCTATTTATATTGTTTTGTTATTTTCATAACTTGAGTTTTATGCTATTTGCATTGTGCTTTCTAGACTACATACAACACTTTCAAAAAGAAATATTTACTAATGATACATGCATGCATGGTTTTAAAATTTTCATTTTATTTAAATCCAAAGCATAAATCATAAAATTTTGTCAACATAGAGAGTTAATAACATTAAAAAGCTATGGTATGGAAAATAAATTCTTATCGATGAATACAAATGATATCAAGTACGGAAAATTGATACCCCTGCCTCCTTAGGTCTTACCCAAAAGTGGCATCCCTTCTGGGATATTTTCCACAAACAAAAAAAAGATATCAAATACGAAAAATTATTGATTATATATTTTTTTAAACCATTGAAATTTTACAAATGATATCAAATACGGAAAATCATTGATTATATGAATTTTATTAAATCATTGAAATTTTACAAATGATATCAAATACGAAAAATCATTGATTATATGATTTTTTTTAAATCATTGAAATTTTACATTGCTGGAAGTTGAAACAAAGTCTTTTCAACTTCTCCGAAAAAACTAAAAAGCATTTATGAATTGCGTCTCCATAATCTCATCACTACAAGCATCATTATCCTCATTATCAACAGTATTAGTGAGACCTCTTCTATCCGCTAGGGACTTCCAATATGCCAAAGCTCTATCATAGGGAAACTTATCCAAATCATACGATGACACATACATTCTCAAAAAATTCTCCAAATTTTTGTCCAACATATTACGAACTTTAGATTTCACAAAATATAGTGCACTGAAAACCCTTTCATTTTCAAAAGATCCCAAAATCATTATCTGACATAATTCATATAAAATAAAATATTCACTCATCATTTCTTGTAAGACATACTTAGATACAATTTTTGCCACAAACTTGTAATGGAACCAAGCTCATGTGGGTTACTAAAATGTGTAATTTGATTAACCATTGTTATTCCAAAATTTATTGATTTTTGTCTCAAAAGTTCTTTGTTTAGAATAACATTGATTTGAATACCATTTACTTCCACATATTTAGAGAAATGTTTTCATAAGAGTGCCCATATATTTTAAAAACAACTCATTTTACTATTGTGGTCAAGACAAGTATTCTAGAACATGGGGTTAACCACAACCATTGCCTCAAGCAGCTCATCACTATGAAGACGATCTCTTATTTCCCTTGTCAATGATTCTGCAATTCTTATCAATTTTTTCTTAGTACTGTGTAAAGCCACATCAAATTTGCTATGTGTTATGGGCACTTGTTCAACATCCTCTATAACTGTATCTAACCATTTTTCATAATGATATAAAGGAATCATATTTCCATTGATAGTAATACAAATATTATCATTGATGTTGAACTTCAAAACGTTGTTAGGATCATTGACCTTAACTAACATATTCCAACTATCAAACAAAGGATCCGTAAAATTTTCTTCGAACAAGTAAATCTTATCAATAAGCATACATATTTGTTTTCTCATCTTGATGAAATCGATAATATAAATTGCTCTTTCCTGTGCGAGTTTTCAAAGTATTTATTTCTTGCAACAATGGAAGAATACCACATAATATGAGAAGAGTTTCCAAGTCAAACATATGATATAGCAAATATTTTGCCTTGTCAACATCCCTATGATTGGCATACATAAACCCCAATAAGAATTGATATTCTAAAAAAATCCTTTTTGCAGGAAGAAATAGTGAAATCCACATGGTGTTCACATCTTTTAATAATTTTTTGCCCTTAGTTTCACCTAGATAAAACTGTTGAAACTTTGCAAATATTTTTGGACTGCATGAAATGTAAGTGTGTATTTCATGGATGAGATCTTCCACTCTGGCAACATTTTCAAATGTGCTCACAATTTTGTATGTAAGATTCATTTTATATGCCATGCACTGAATGGGAATCAAATATGGGGTAATTGATGTCTGAAGTCTAACACAAAGATCGTTCCTTTGTCCTTGCATTGTAGTTGCACCATCAGCTCTAACACAAATTAACTTTGTGGTCATTTCTTTTTCATCCATTCCAGCAATATCCTTTAAACTGGTTACAACAACATTGTAAATATTTTTCTCATTACAATTTTCCATCATCTTATGTTGTTCAAGTAAATGAGATTGTCTTAGATGATTTTGGAATGTGTAAACATGTATGGAAATTTAAGAAGTGTTATCAACCGTCATTACCTCATCAATGGAAAGTGAAATAAATTTGGCTTGTTTTACATTCTCTCTTAGGTCCTTCTCAACCACTGATAAACATTTTACCATTTTCCAACCACTTCAATCTGACCAATGGGAACTGGGAAGGTTCTATACATCAGCTAGTTGAAATAGTTGTTTATAATCAGAAAAATCAAACATGGATCGACCCTTTTTTAGAATATTGTATACAACAACAAACTGCAAATTTTTTTAGGTTAATATAGTTTTATGAATTTTTTGAAATTGGGCTTGGATTGTTCCACCCTTCTCAACAAGAGTTTGTTTGTGTTTCATTGATTTTTTGTATTCAAGTACATATCTAACATGCACACATTCTAATGCATCCTTCCACCTATGATATTTCTTAATTGTTCCATCACTTTATATTTCTTTGATATAAAATTTTCCACAATGTTTTTCTATTGTGTTTTTCTTATTTTGCAACGTATTATCCTTTTCCAGTTTCCAACTACAAATAACGCATCTACCTAGTTTCTATGTCTCAACTCGCTCAATAAAGGGGTATAGCCATGCCCATTCATTCTTAAAATCCCTTCTAATAGTCCAGTCATTTGTCTTTTGATGTTTAGATTTTGACTAGAATATTTCCCAAAGGTCTATATTTTAATTGTATTCTCATTATCTTTTTTGGTTGATATGTATGTATGAGGTATCTCGTGAAGTGGTTATTGAATTTCATTATTATGAAAATTATGTGTGGTCATATCTCATCCCTTGGAATATCTTCAAGTGGAGGCATATCAAGATCGACAGTGTTCACTGCATTCAATGTTTGGTGTTCTATATCATTTTTTGATGTAAAAAAGTATTATTTTAAAGAATTAACAAAATGATTTTTTACAAAGAATTTAAAAAGAGACAGATAAGTAGATACCCATTTATCTATTAATAAATAAAGGCTTTATATTTAATAATAACATAATAGAAAAAGTAATTATTTGATGGTAAAAGGTGTTTGTACCTTCAAGTTATGCAGATTTTGGATGCCTCACTACATTTGATATATGTGTAAAATATTTCAAAATTGTTTTTTTACCAGAATATTGGCCTCCATTTCCATCTTTAGTAGGTGAACTGTGACATTATACCTGTAAATGTTAGGAAATGAATATAAATTTGAAAGAAAATTGCATACTTTCCTAAATAATAATTTGCATTTCTAAGTAACCAAGGTTAAACTATAATTCCATAAATAATCTGAGTCTTCAGATGAACCTATGCTACCCTCTATAATTACTTCTGCATGTGTGCTCAGAGAACAACAAATCAAAGCAATGCTAAGAAAACCTAGTCTAATAGACAAGAAGCAGTCTTTGACAACAAAAAAATGCTCCTAACACACTACAATATGACATGGATACTTGTCTCTCACATTTGCATATAGTGCATCTACATTGCCTATGAAACTAAAGGAAAGAAGCTTTGGATAATAAAATAGTGGAAGAACACTCTTCCTAGTAATTCTAAAAAAACTATATAGTATCGCATCAACAAAGGTTAAAAAGAAGTAACAAGGCTACAACAAGAAGTAGGAATTAAGTCAAATTTATTGCTAGAGATTATCCAAAACAAAACAAGCACACTGATATTTTTGAAACTTTTAAAATACCTAGTCACAATCATGACAATTTCCTGTCATCGATTGTCACTTTTAAGATTTATGTAATCGATCGACCACGACCGATTAACAATACTATGCAATCGATTGGTTTATGTCGAGAGGCAGTTCTCTGCAATAAATCATCATACTATCAAGACATTTACAACCAATCGGTAATTGCCAATTGACAATCCTCTGTAGCCAATCGATATGTATTGAGAGGCAGACCTCTGAAACAATTCGTCACATTGTCAAGATATCTACAACCTATCGATAATTGTCGATTGATGATTCTCTGCAAGCGATCAACCATGATCAATTGACAATACTCTATAATCTATTGATATGTATCAAAAGGTAATCCTCTACAACAGATCATCACATTTTCAAGATATTTGTAATCTATCAGTAACTATCAATTGACAATTATCTGAAAGCGATCAACCACAATCGATTAATAATACTCTATAATCTATCGATTTAGGTTTCTAAAACCAATCGACAACTACCGATTGACACTCATCTGCAACATATTAGTTTATGTTGAGAAGCACTCCTCTACAACCTTTTTACGTTTGTGGAACCGATCGATGTCTTTCAATTGACAATCCCCTACAACCGATCAGCAAATATGTCTACTAAAAATAGGTTTTTCGTTGCTTCAGATATATTTTTGAGGATTTAAAGTGTTTTAGATGTATTTTTATTGGTACCCCGTTAGGTATTTATATAGGTAGTATATGTGGCAAATTGGGCAGGAAAAACAAAATTATTTATAATTTGAAAGCAAATGGTTCATGGATCTAGGCAAAAGTGGTAGGCGAATGAAAATAAAAATAGGATAATTACTATCACCATCGTCCGAACTCACCCCAAAAGAATTTTTACCCCAAAAATTTCAGCCGAATGGACCCTAGTGAAAGGTCCCAGAATTAGCAAAGTTAAAATTTTGAAAATCCTAAATTTCGTGCAAGGATTCGCACTTATGCATAACGCTGGTTGAAATCCTATCAAATCCAAAATTATTATCTCTTCTTCCATACAATTATCTTCTCTCAAATATTTTTTTCTTCAATCTTCAAATTAATTCAACTTTCTTATTCTTTCTTCAATAATCAAATAAAATCTCTTTCTTCAACTTCAATATTCTTCTTCAATTCAATTTTTCTTGTCTCTTTTCTTCAATATTCAACTTAATATCATTAATTTATTTCTTCAATTTAATATTCTTCCTTCAAATAATTTCTTCTCTTTAATCTTCTTCTTCATTTTTTAATCTTTAACAATTCTCTTCAATAATATTTTCAAATTCCAATCAAATAATATGTCTTTCCTTCTTTAATTCTTTTCACTTTCTTTAATATTCTTCTTCAATTCTTCAAATATTTATTTTTTTCACTATATTAATTTCTTCTTATAACTCCCATCAATTATAAATTTCCTTCCTCCAAAATAAAACTATTCTCTTTTTCAATTAAATAATATTTTACTCCTTTTAAATGTTATCAAACCTAATGCATAAATACTTCATTTTATCCTTTCAATATTATGAATTAACTTTGAAGCTAGAAAAATACCTTTTAACGCATTAATATCTTGTGTTTTGCATAAGCTCCTTGGCCTGGAGTATTCCTTCCTCTGTCATCAACGTATCATGCTTCTAACATTGCATCTTCTTCTCCAATTTGGTTGTTTTCTCATTCTTGTCTTCTTTAGGTGCTTGTAAATTGTCCACGTTTCAAAATTTTCCTAACTATCTAAATGTTATAATGTTCACATTACTTGGTATTGTCTTGCTACCAGTTGTTTCCTACACTCACTCAACTACTAGTTGTTCTAGTCCATTCTTTGGCTCTCTACAATTTGCTACTTCATTCTAGACTCCTTTCACTTTGGCTTCTCTCATGAGCTTTGCTCTATGGCACTCTCAACATAAGACTTGCACATTTTTCCTCCAAAGTTTCAACTTGTACTCTGGTCACAAAATGATCCTGCTTTTAATTTTATTTCCTCTAGATTTCACATAATGGCATGATTATTGCAAACCTCAAATATGTCACACTAGAGTTACAATATATGTTCATCATTTCTCTTCTCATAGGATATTTTGTTGCTTAATTCCTAAAATTTTCTTTATGAAATATTTATCTTCAACCTCTTCGATGCTTTGTCCTCTCCAACCTTATCCTATTCATAAATCACTTAGACATCTCTCAACATAATAACGATTCCTCCTAATTGTGATTCTTTGCAATGGTGGCTCCGATACCATTGTTAGCAATTTTACAATTTCTCATAATATTTTAAATTTAAATTCACACAATATTGACATGCATTCAATCAATGATAATAACAAAAACTCATTAAATATTATTGAAACAAGTGTTTCCTTTAATAATACTATATATATATATATATATATATATTTGCAAGCTTCTTTTAAATCATTTATGACAATGCTTTGTCTTCAACATATACACATGGATATGAGACTCTCCACATTCTCAACCCTTGACCTTTCTACTTACACAAACTATTCATCTCCTCAAACACATGGGATATCTAACACTTCATATTTCACATCATATAACTAATCCATTATTGACTCCAAATATCCATATAAGGACAAAGACTAATGATTACACATATTGAATGACAAATTCTTACATTACTCATAACCCCACACTTGTTTACATGACACCTCACTTTCATTAATTTCACACGTACATGACACCTACATATACTCAAATATTAACCATACTCTAAACTGAACTATTTACATAGTACTTGCAGTATTCTTGCAAGTTATTAAATAATGAAATACTTCCAACACTATCCATCAACAATATTTTCAAGGAAAACAACAGTCGATGTTGCCCCCTTATCCATCACGCCAACCTCAAATGCAAGGGCAACAACGTTTTATGGGTGGAAAACAATTTCTTCCATTTAGGCCACAGGAGAAGCATCCAAGCAATTTTCAAGATTTGGTAATATGTCTTTTGGTAATTTTACAAATGTATAGGAAGCTTCTACTATGGAGTTATCTTATCCTCCACTTGATGAGGATTACTTTTTATAGGCTAACATGCCCTCTGTGTTTCAAGCAATAGATATTCTTTGAGATCATAAAAATGAAGCAGGAGCAAAATATTCAAGTGCATCTCCTATGGCCTCATCTCCTCCAAAGGAAACTGGCACCCTCATCCTCTAATAGAGGATGAGAAAGTAAATTTTTCTAAAAATATTTTAGTTTCTAATAATTTTCAAGCCACCATTAACGATTCGTTTATTCCATATGCAAAAGAAATGAAAAAATGGGAGTATTGGGCCAAAGTTTTGATAAAGAAAATAAATACCTGATTCAAAAAAAATTAAAAAAGGGAAAACTTGTTTTTCTTTAGTTGAAAATGAACCGAAAAATCTTGATGCTCTACTACATCAAGCTAAATTTGGCATAGTGAAGATTACAACATCTTATAATAATAAAATTTTAGGCATTATGTTGAACAGATTGAAAAACTTAAATGTTGAAGTCTAGGCTTATTTTAAATAATGGGCATATGATAAGAAAAAAGTTGTTGTGGCTGCAAAGAATGTTCGAGGTTAGACTAATGTTTTATAAAATAAATTTGTTCTCTTTTTTAAAATGTAATTTTCTACTAACTACTTCTTGTTTTTCCTATTGCATACCAACTTTGATAATATGAGGAAGCACATTCAAAACCTGCAAGACTATCTCCAAATGGCAAAGGATTACTTAATGGCTTCTATAGCAATAAAAAAAAGAGCTCAAGAAGCAGTTCGACAAAACAATGCTTTTAGGAGGATCATTATTCTAAAAGTATTGGATCCTGATGTTTTACTTAAGGAGAAGGGTAAATAAGTTCTTGCAGCAGTATTCGAAGAAGTTGCGAAGAAATAAAAAACCTGCTCGAAAGCTTGCAAAATATAGAGACTATTTTGGTCAAGTATGGAGCAATGAAGAAGAGGACTAATAAGCAACCTGAGGAAGGACCTGTAGTAGAGGAAGTGGGGATATTAGATGCAGGATCTCGACCCCTTGAAATATGAACTATGGAAGCAACAGAAAGGGGAAAAGAACCTAAAATTGCCTCTAGCCCCCCATCTAAGGAATGAAAAAGTGATGTTTGTGCTATTTTTTGACTGGATGTGTTATTGCAGTTTAAAATTTGATTCTATCAGAAAGATAATTTTATGAAATGTTTTTGTTTGAAATCAAGACATTTACATAAATATTTTACATGTATATTTTTTACATTATTCGTGTGCTTTTTCCATCGCTTGAGTATTATGTTGTTTCAATTGTGCTTGAGTCCACGAAGGATACATCTATGCATGGGTTTAAATTTTCATTTTATTCAAAGCCAATCTTGCTATGATATAAAAATGAGTATTGTCTTGTGCCATTTCCATAACTTGCATTTTATGCTATTTCCATTTATATTGTTTTGTTATTTCCATATCTTGAGTATTATGCTATTTGCATTATGCTTTCTAGACTACATACAACACATTCTAAAAGAAATTTTTACTAATGATACATACATGCATGGTTTTAAAATTTTCAGTTTATTCAAATCCAAAGCATAAATCATAATATTTTGTCAACATAGATAGTTAATTCAATAACAAAGTTATGATATAAAAATAGGAATTGTCTTGTGTTATTTCCATAACTTGGATTTCATGTTATTTCTATTTATATTGTTTTTTTATTTTCATAACTTGAGTTTTATGCTATTTGCATTGTGCTTTCTAGACTACATACAACACTTTCAAAAAGAAATATTTACTAATGATGCATGCATGCATGGTTTTAAAATTTTTATTTTATTTAAAGCCAAAGCATAAATCATAAAATTTTGTCAACATTGACAGTTAATAACATTAAAAAGCTATGGTATGGAAAATAAAGTCTTATCAATGAATACAAATGATATCAAGTACATAAAATTGATACCCCTGCCTCCTTAGGTCTTACCCAAAAGTGGCATCCCTTCTGGGATATTTTCCACAAACAAAAAAAAAGATATCAAATACGAAAAATCATTGATTATATATTTTTTAAACCATTGAAATTTTATAAATGATATAAAATACGAAAAGTCATTGATTATATGAATTTTATTAAATCATTGAAATTTTACAAATGATATCAAATACGAAAAATCATTGATTATATGATTTTTTTTAAATCATTGACATTTTACATTGCTGGAAGTTGAAAAAAAGTCTTTTCAACTTCTCCAAAAAAACTAGAAAGTGTTTATGAATTGTGTCTCCATAATCTCATCACTACAAGCATCATTATCCTCATTATCAATAGTATTAGTAAGACCTCTTCTGTCCGCTAGGGACTTCCAATGTGCCAAAGCTCTATCATAGGGAAACTTATCCAAATCATACAATGACACATACATTCTCAAACAATTCTCCAAATTTTTGTCCAACCTATTACGAACTTTAGATTTCACAAAATATTGTGCATTGAAAACCCTTTCGTCTTCAAAAGATCCCAAAATCATTATCTAACATAATTCACATAAAATAAAATATTCACTCATCATTTCTTGTAAGACACTACTTAGATACAATTTTTGCCACAAACTTGTAATGGAACCAAGCTCATGTGGGTTACTAAAATGTGTAATTTTATTAACCATTGTTATTCCAAAATTTGTTGATTGTTGTCTCAAAAGTTCTTTGTTTATAATAACATTGATTTGAATGCCATTTACTTCCACATATTTAGAGAAATGTTTTCATAAGAGTGCCCATATATTTTACAAACAAATCATTTTACTATTGTGGTCAAGACAAGTATTCTATAACATGGGGTTAACCACAACCATTGCCTCAAGCAGCTCATCACTATGAAAACGATCTCTTATTTCCCTTGTCAATGATTCTGTAATTCTTATCAATTTTTTCTTAGTACTATGTAAAGCCACATCAAATTTGTTATGTGTTATGAGAACTTGTTCAACATCCTCTATAACTGTATCTAACAGTTTTTTATAATGATATAAAGGAATCATCTTTCCATTGATAGCAATACAAATATTATCATTGATGTTGAACTTCAAAACGTTGTTAGGATCATTGACCTTAACTAACATATTCCAACTATCAAACAAAGGATCTGTAAAATTTTCTTCGAACAAGTAAATCTTATCAATAAGCATACATATTTTTTTTCTCATCTTGATGAAATCGATAACATAAATTGCTCTTTCCTGTGCAAGTTTTCAAAGTATTCATTTCTTGCAACAATAGAATAATACCACATAATATGAGAAGAGTTTCCAAGTCAGACATACAATATAGCAAATATTTTGCCTTGTCAACATCCCTATGATTGGCATACATAAACCCCACTAAGGATTGATATTCTGAAAAAAAATCCTTTTTGCAGGAAGAAATAGTGAAATCCACACGGTGTTCACATCTTTTAATAATTTTTTGCCTTCAATTTCACCTAGATAAAACTGTTGAAACTTTGTAAATATTTTTGGACTCCATGAAAAGTAAGTGTGTATTTCATGGACGAGATCTTCCATTCTGGCAACATTTTCAAATGTGCTCATAATTTTGTATGTAATATTCATTTTATACGCCATGCACTGAATGAGAATCACATATGGGGTAATTGATGTCTGAAGTCTAACACAAAGATCGTTCCTTTGTCCTTGCATTGTAGTTGCACCATCAGCTCTAACACAAATTAACTTTGTGGTCATTTCTTTTTCATCCATTCCAGCAATATCCTTTAAACTGGTTACAACAACATTGTAAATATTTTTTGCATTACAATTTTCCATCATCTTATATAGTGCAAGTAAATGAGATTGTCTTAAATGATTTTTGAATGTGTAAACATGTATGGAAATTTAAGAAGTGTTATCAACAGTAATTACCTCATCAACGAAAAGTGATAAATTTGGCTTGTTTTACATTCTCTCTTAGGTCCTCCTCAACCAGTGATAAAAATTTTGCCATTTTCCAACCACTTCGATCTGACCAATGGGAACTGGGAAGGTTCTATACATCAACTAGTTGAAATAGTTGTTTATAATCAGCAAAATCAAACATGGATCGACCCTTTTTTAGAATATTGTATACAACAACAAATTGCAAATTTTTTTAGGTTAATATGGGTTTATGAATTTTTTGAAATTGGGTCTGGATTGTTCCACCCTTCTCAACAATAGTTTGTTTGTGTTTCATTGATTTTTCATATTCAAGTACATATCTAACATGCACACATTCTAATAAATCCTTCCACCTATGATATTTCTTAATTGTTCCATCACTTTGTATTTATTTGATATAAACTTTTCCACAATATTTTTCTATTGTGTTTTTCTTATTTTGCAACATATGATCCTTTTCTAGTTTCCAAATACAAATAACGCATCTACCTAGTTTCTATGTCTCAACTCGCTCAATAAATAGGTATAGTAGTGCTCATTCATTCTTAAAATCCCTTCCAATAGTCCAGTCATTTGTCTTTTGATGTTTAGATTTTGACTAGAAGATTTCCCAAAGGTCTATATTTTAATTGTACTCTCATTATCTTTTTTGGTTGATGTGTATGTATGAGGCATCTCGTGAAGTGGTTGTTGAATGTCATTATTATGAAAATTATATGTGGTCCTATCTCATCCCTTGGAATATCTTCAGGTGGAGGCATATCAAGATCGACAGTGTTCACTGCATTCAATGTTTGGTGTTCTATATCATTTTTTGATGTAAAAAAATATTATTTTAAAGAATTAACAAAATAAATTTTTACAAAGCATTTAAAAAGAGACAGATAAGTAGATAACCATTTATCTATTTGGTGGAGATCACGTTACACAAGCAACACCAAAAAAATGATACACAGGTATTTTTCCTTTGGACCAGTCAGAGAATCAAAGCTTTCATTACTTTCATGCCAAAAATAAGGATACAAAAGAAAAGACCCCTTTACAATTTCAAAAATTCCCTCAAATACCTTGTTTTCCCTTTTTCCCACCTAAAACCATTAAAATTCAAATTTGAATTTTGGGGGCAACTTGTCGAGGTCATAACTTTGCACTCGTTGACCCGATTGACTATTACAACATGTTTTTGGAAACGGCATGAAACGAGCTAAGCGGGGCAAAATCACATGTAGCCAAAAATTCTCAAATTCGACCTCTAAGACCTTCAAAAATCTCCTACAATTTAAACTAGTTTTACTAGTTTTACAAAATTAAACAATTATAAATTTTTTTTGGGTGATGCAAGATCACTCTTACACCACTAGATGCTCCTGCATCAGACACCCAAGGTAATTTTGAGAAGTGACCTTCACTTCTCTATTGTTGGAAGAAAACCAAGGTGTTCAACCTCAGCCTTCAACAACCAAGATGAATCTTCAACAGGTCTGTCTTTCCACTTAACCAGATATTCTGCATACTACTTTTTTCTGGTACTTTTGCCGATGCGTGTATCCAGGATCTCTTCTATCTCTTCCGTATCTGGATTAGATGCTGGAATATTCCACAATTTTGCTACTGGTCCATCACCATTGTCTCCTTCATGGTATTCTACAAAATCTGAAATGTTAAAAACAGGTGATATGTTAAGCCCACTTGGCAATTCCACTTCATATGCATTACTTGAATCCTGTTTTTCTATGATTTTGCATGGTCCAAAATTCTTCATTTTTAGCTTGTTATAGGTTTTAGCAGGAAACCTTTCTTTTCTTAGATGGACCATAACTTCATCTCCCACTTCAAATTTCTTAAATCGTTGCTTCTAGTCTGCCCTTGTCTTATATTGAGTATTCATCTTAGTAATATGCTTCTTCACTTATTCATGCAAGCTCTTCAGATGCTCTGCAAAGTCCTCAACCTCAAGACTGCACTTTTTCCCTGTATCCATCTTCCTCAACTCAGAAGCATTTCTTGGACTGGTCCCATATATTATATGGAATGGAGATTTGTTAGTACTCCTGTTGATATAATTTTTGTATGCAAATTCCACTTGTGGAAAAACCAAATCCCATCCCTTGGACTTATCTCCTACCAAGCATCTCAATAGATTACCCAAACTTCTATTCACCGCCTCTGTTTTTCCATCAGTCTATGGGTGGTATGTAGAACTGAATTTCAAATCTGTCTTCAATTTCTTCCACAAGGTTCTCCAAAAATACCCAACAAACTTGGTATCTTTGTTAGAAACTATACTCTTTGGTAGACCATGAATTCGTACCACCTCTTTGAAAAATAAACCTGCAACATGAACTGCATCATTAGTTTTCTGGTAGGGAATAAAATGTGCCATCTTTGAAAACCTGTCAACCACCACAAATATGGAGTCATTTTCCCTCTGTGTCTTTGGTAGGCCAAGAACAAAATCCATGTTGATGTCCTCCCATGGTCTCTCTGGTATAGGTAATGACTGATATAATCTAGTGTTCTGTCTCACACCCTTCGCCATCTGGCATACTCTGCAGCTTTGCACAAATCTCTTCACATCTTGCTGCAACTGTGGCCAATAGTAGTTCTCACTAACAAGGGCAATGGTCTTATCCCAACCAAAGTGTCCATCCAACCCTCCACTATGTTTCTCCTTGACTAGATTATCCCTCATTGAACTCTTTGGAATGCATAATTGATTTCCTCTAAACAACATTCCATCTTGGATAAGAAAATCCAACCACTTAGTCCCGTCCAAAGTAACAGGTGCCAAGAAAGCCCTCCAAGCCTCTGCAAAATCAGGATCTTCAAGGTACAAACCCTTAAGTTTGTCAAACCCTACAACTTACACCTTCATTTTTATCAACAAACATTGCTTTCTACTTAAGGCATCTGCAACTCTGTTTGACTTTCCACTCATGTGCTTCAACACAAAGGTATAACTCTGTAGAAACTCAACCCACTTCAAGTGCCTCTGATTTAGCTTCCCTTGGCTATTAATATACTGTAAGGCCTGATGATCAGTATATAGAAAAAACTCTTTTGGCAACAAATAATGCCTCCACTTCTTCAGAGCTCGAACTATAGCATAAAACTCTTGATCATAAACTGAATACTTCTTCCTAGCATCATTGAGTTTCTCACTAAAATAAGCAACAAGTTTACCTTCTTGACTCAATACAACTCCTATGGCACTACCACTAGCATCACAATCTACCTAAAATACCTTATTAAAATCTGGAAGTGCCAAAACAAGTTGCTCTGTGACCTTCTTCTTCAACATATCAAAGCTCTTATCTGCTCCTACGGTCCACTTAAATTCTTTATTATCCCCTCTCATTATTTCTGTAAGGGGTGCACAAATACTGCTAAAATTTCTAATGAATTTTCTATAAAATCTTGCTAGACCATGAAATGATCTTACCTCAGTTATGCTTCTTAGAGTAGGTCATTCAATGATAGCCCTCACCTTTTTTGGGTCTATTTTTATACCTTCGTCTGAGATGACAAATCCCAGATACACTAACTCCTTCACAAAACTACACTTCTTCAAATTAATCAACAACTGCTCCTCCCTCAGCTTCTCAAAAACCCTTTTGATATGCATCAGGTGCTCGTCCAAGTTCCTGCTAAATATTAAAATGTCATCCAAATAGGCAATGACAATTTTTCCTAATAACTCCTTCAATACCCCATTCATTAGCCTCATGAATGTGCTTGGCACATTTTTTAGTCCAAATGGCATGACCAACCACTCATACAAACCCTCTCTGGTCTTGAAGGTTGTCTTCCACTCATATCCTTCTCTGACACAAATCTGATGGTACCCACTCTTCGGGTCAATCTTTGTGAAGTACTTGGCTCCACTCAAACAGTCCATAATGTCATCCTTCCTTGGAAATAGAAATCTATATTTTATGGTGATCTTGTTAATATCTCGGGAGTCTGTACACATTCTCCACTCTCCATATTTCTTTGGTTCTAGTATTCCAGGTACTGCATATGGACTCAAACTCTCTCGAATCAGTCCCTTTGTCATAAACTCTTGGACTTGCCTGTTTAGCTCCTCACTTTCTACAGGAGTCATTCTATGGGCTGCCTTATTGGGTAAACTAGATCCTGGTACTATATGGTGACTGATCTTCCTCACTGGTGGTAAATCCTCAGGCACATTATCTGATATAATATCTAAAAATTCTTCTAACATACCTAAGACTTCTACTGGGGTATCTTTGTATTCTTCTTCCCTAACTCTAGGAATTAATGCATAGCACATATGCTCATGCTTCAAACCATCCAGAAACCTTCTCCCTTCAACTAAACAGATTCTGGCACTGCTACATACCTTTTCGTCCACCTCCTTGAGGGGTTTCAGCTTATGGTGCACTCCATTCTTTTTCAAGGAGTAAGTGTTGGCACGACCATCATGCACCGCACACCGATCAAACTGCCATGGCCTCCCCAAAAATAAATGGCAAGCATCCATAGGCAAGATGTCACACAGGACCTCATCACAGTAATTCCCAATATTAAATTTTACCAAGCATTGATCACTGACAAAAGCCCTATGGTCCTTATGTAACCACGCAATCTGATATGGATGTGGGTGTCTCTTGCTCTCTAATTGCAATTTAGTAACCATTCCTTCTGAAACTAGGTTATCTGTGCTACCATTATCTATGATAATATTACAAATCTTACCTGCACATTTACACCTTATGCGAAATAAGCTCTTCCTCTTATCTGGGTCTCTCTCCTCATTTAGCAAGGCTCTCCTTGTGATTAGCACTTCTCCTCTTTTTGCTTCTTTAGAGTGCTCAGATTTAGCACCTTCATCAATGACCACAGCTCGGGCATTACCTTTAGGCCTCCTATTTGTCCTCTCTTGGTGTTGTGGACACTCATATGCTCGATGTCCTTCTTTGCCACAGTGGAAATAGGTTCCACAAAATCCTCCTCTTCCAAACCCTTGTCCAGACCTTCCTCTTCCTCTCTGGTAACCATTGTTCTAATCACGGGGGCGGTAAGCATTATCTCCCTTTTGGTCCTGACTATTGCTAGATTCTCCATTCTTCTTATAATCTTCATTTCATCCTCCATTTGTTCTTCCACCAGTTCTTCCACCACGACCTCTTCCTCTTTGCTTGCTCTCAAACCTTATGTTCAACTTCTCTTCAACCCTTAGGGCAAACTGGTAAGCATCCTCTATGGTGGTCATCCTGACTAGACTTAACTCCTCTTGAATACTTGCTCGTAACCCATTAATATAGCAGGCTACCTTCTCCTTGTTGGCCTCTGAATGGCCTGTTATGATTAAAATTTTATAAAATTCCTCTGTGTATTCTTTGATAGACTTACTTGATTGCCTCAAACCTTGCATTTTCTTTAGCAGATCTAACTCGTAGTCACTTGGAATTAACTACCTCTTCAACTTCTCCAACATCCGCTCCCATTTTGTTATCCTTTCTTTTCATCTTTTATTTCTATCTAGCTGCACTCCCTTCCACCATATTCTGGCATGACCCTTCAGCTTGGTCTTAGAAAACTTGACCCTATCAGGATCTTCAACCTCCTCATACTCAAAGTATTCTTCCAAATCATTGATCCAGTCAATCAACTTCTCTGGATCAATATTTCTAGAATACGTAGAAACCTCCATATTCAGTATCTTTCCAATCTAAGATAAGGCTCTATATAACCTGGCTTGTGCAGGATCTACTACCTCTTCTTCTTCCTCAAAATGATCCTCTTCTTCTTCAACTTCATATTCACTACCATCTTCTCTCCTTGGCTCAAACCCTCTACGCAACTCCTCTTGCAGATCCTGAACTTGCCTCTGCAAAGCTCTTAAATCTTCCTTTGGCACCATATTTCTCCCACCACCACGGTTTCTTTGTGGAGGCATTCTACTCACTTCTCTCACAAACCTTAACCATAGATCCTGATGTAAACTGCCTCATGTCTGGTGATCTGTTTACACACTCAGGAACTCTCGCTCTGATACCACTTGGTGGAGATAACGTTACACAAGCAACACCAAACAAATAATACATAGGTATTTTTCCTTTGGACCAGTCATAGAATCAAATATTTCATTACTTTCATGCCAAAAATAAGGATACAAGAGAAAATACCCCTTTACAATTTCGAAAATTCCCTCAAATACCTTGTTTTCCCTTTTTCCCACCTAAAACCATTAAAATTCAAATTTGAATTTTGGGGGCAACTTGTCGAGGTCATAACTTCGCACTTGTTGACCCGATTGACTATTACAGCATGTTTTCAAAAATGGCATGAAACGAGCTAAGTAGGGTGAACCTTAGCTCTTCACGCCAAGGCTTACGTCTAGCCAAAAATTCTCAAATTTGACCTCTAAGACCTTCAAAAATCTCCTGCAAGTTAAACTAGTTTTACTAGTTTTACAAAATTAAACAATTACAATTTTTTTTCAGGTGATGCAAGATTACTCTTACACCACTGGATGCTCATGCATCACTATTAATAAATAAAGGCTTTATATTTAAGAATAACATAATAGAAAAAGTAATGATTTTATGGTAAAAGGTGTTTGTACCTTCAAGTTGTGCAGATTTTGGATGCCTCACTGCATTTTGATGTGTAAAATATTTCAGAATTATTTTTTTACCAGAAGATTGGCCTCCGTTTCCATATTTAGTAGGTGAACCATGACATTGTACCTGTAAAGAAAAAACCTTTAGATGTTAGAAAATAAATATGAATTTGAAAGAAAATTGCATACTTTCCTAAATAATAATTTGCATTTCTAAGTAACCAAGGTTAAACTATAATTCCATAAATAATCTGAGTCTTCAGATGAACCTATGCTACCCTCTATAATGACCTCTACCTATGTGCTCAGAGAACAACAAATCAAAGTAATGCTAAGAAAACCTAGTCTAACAGACAAGAAGCAGTCTCTGACAACAAAAAAATGCTCTTAACACACTACAATATTACATGGATACTTGTCTCTCACATTTGCAGATAGTGCATCTACACTGCCTATGAAACTGAAGGGAAGAAGCTTTGGATAATAAAATAGTGGAAGAAGAATACTCTACCTAGCAATTCTAAAGAAACTATATAGTACCGCACCAACAAAGGTTAAAAAGAAGTAACAAGGCTACAACAACAAGTAGGCATTAAGTCAAATTTATTGCTAGATATTATCCAAAACAAAACAAGCACACTGATATTTTTTGAAACTTTCAAAATACCTAGTCACAATCATGACAATTTTCTGTCATCGATTGTCACTTTTAAGATTTCTGCAATCGATCAACCACGACCGATTGACAATACTATGTAATCGATTGGTTTATATCGAGAGGCAGTCCTCTGCAAAAAATTGTCACACTATCAATACATTTACAACCAATCGATAATTGCCAATTGACAATCCTCTGCAACCAATCGATATGTGTCGAGAGGAAGACCTCTGAAACAGTTCGTCACACTGTTAAGATATCTACAACTTATTGATAACTGTCGATTGATGATTCTCTACAAGCGATCGACCATGATCAATTGACAATACTCTGCAATCTATCGATATGTATCGAGAGGTAATCCTCTACAACAGATCATCAAATTTTCAAGATATTTGTAATCTATCAGTAACTACCAATTGACAATTCTCTGAAAGCAATCAACCACGATCGATTGATAATACTCTGTAATCTATCGATTTAGGTTTCTACAACCAATCGAAAACTACCGATATTCACTTCTCTACAACATATCAGTTTATGTTGATAAGCACTCCTCTACAACCTTGTTACGTTTGTGGAACCGATCGGTGTCTTTCAATTGACAATCCCCTACAATCGATCAGCAAATGTGTCGACTGAAAATAGGTTTTTCACTGCTTCAAATCTATTTTTTAGTTAAATTGCTTTAGATGTATGTTTATTGGTACCTCTTTAGGTATTTATATAGGTAGTATATGTGGCGAATTGAGCAGGAAAAACAAAATTATTTATAATTTGAAGGCAAATGGTTCGTGGATCTAGGCAAAAGTGGTAGGCGAATGAAAATAAAAATAGGATAATTACTATCACCATCGGACGAACTTACCCTAAAATAATTTCTACCCCAAAAATTTCAATCGAATGGACCCTAGTGAAAGGTACCAAAATTAGCAAATTTAAAATTTTGAAAATCCTAAATTTTGCCAATTTGCGAGGATTCGCACTTATACATAACGCTGGTTGAAATCCTATTAACTCCAAAATTATTATCTCTTCTTCCATATAATTATCTTCTCTCAAATAATTTTTTCTTCAATCTTCAAATTAATTCAATTTTCTTTTTCTTTCTTCAATAATCAAATAGAATCTTTCTTTAACTTCAATATTCTTTTTCAATTCAATTTTTCTTGTCTCTTTTCTTCAATATTCAATTTAATATCATTAATTTCTTTCTTCAATTTAATATTCTTCCTTCAAATAATTTCTTCTCTTTAATCTTCTTCTTCATTTTTTAATCTTTAACGATTCTCTTCAATAATCTTTTCAAATTTCAATCAAATAATATGTCTTTCCTTCTTTAATTCTTTTCACTTTCTTTAATATTCTTCTTCAATTCTTCAAATACTTATTTTCTTCACTATATTAATTTTTTCTTATAACTCCCATAAATTATAAATTTCCTTCCTCCAAAAGAAAACTATTCTCTTTTTCAATTAAATAATATTTTACTCCTTTTAAATGTTATCAACCCTAATGCATCAATACTTCCTTTTATCCTTTCAATATTATGAATTAACTTTGATGCTAGAAAAATATCTTTTAACGCGTTAATCTCTTGTGTTTTGCATAAGCTCCTTGGCCTGGAGTATTCCTTCCCCTGTCATCAATGTATCATGCTTCTAACATTGCATCTTCTTCAGCAATTTGGTTCTTTTCTCATTCTCGTATTCTTTAGGTGCTTGTAAATTGTCCACATTTCAAAATTTTCTTAACTATATAAATGTTATAATGTTCACGTTACTTAATATTGTCTTGCTACCAGTTGTTTCCTACACTCACTCAACTACTAGCTATTCTAGTCCATGCTTTGGCTCTCTCCAATTCGCTACTTCATTCTAGACTCCTTTCACTTTGGCTTCTCTCATGAGCTTTGCTCTATGGAACTCTCAACATAATACTTGCACACTGTTCCTCCAAAGTTTCAACTTGTACTCTGGTCATAAAATGATCCTGCTTTTAATTTTATTTCCTCTAGATTTCACATAATGGCATGATTATTGCAAACCTCAAATATGTCACACTAGAGTTACAATATATGTTCATCATTTCTCTTCTCATAGGATATTTTGTTGCTTAATTCCTGAAATTTTCTTTATGAAATATTTATCTTCAACCTCTTCGATGCTTTGTCCTCTCCAACCTTATCCTATTCATCAATCACTTAGACATCTCTCAACTCAAGAACAATTCCTCATAATTGTGATTCTTTGCAATGGTGGCTCTGATACCATTGTTAGCAATTTTACAATTTCTCACAATATTTCAAATTAAAATCCTCACAATATTGACATACATTCAATCAATGATAATAACAAAACTCATTGAATATTATTGAAACAAGTGTTTCCTTTAACAATACAATATATATATATATATATATATATATATATATATATATATATATATATATATATATTTGCAAGCTTCTTTTCAATCATTTATAACAATGCTTTGTCTTCAACATATACACATGGATATGAGACTCTTCACATTCACAACCCTTGATATTTCTACTTACACAAACTATTCATCTCCTCAAACACATGGGATATCTAACACTTCATATTTCACATCATATAATAAATCCATTATTGACTCCACAATCCATATAAGGACAAAGACTAATGATTACACATATTGAATGACAAATTCTTACATTACTCATAACCCCACACTTGTTTACATGACACCTCACTTACATTAATTTCACACTTACATGATACCTACTTATACTCAAATATTAACCATACTCTAAACTGAACTATTTACATAGTACTTGCAGTATTCTTGCAAGTTATTAAATAATGAAATACTTCCAACACTATCCATCCACAATCCATATGTCTTTTATCTATCCTTTCATCTTTATGCGAACAATTTATCTGAGTAATTATTACCTCCACAAATTTCACAAGGATGCAAGTTCCAACACCTAGTTGTTACATGTTTGGATCTTCCAAAATGATTGCAACAATTCATCCTAGGAGTTTCATTCTTTGCACATGTTTCTCTTTTCATGAATTTAGTGTCACTACTTCTTTCTTGACCATTTTATCCAAGACCTTCATTCTTTTGCCTTATATATGGGGTTATGGCATTCTCATGCCTTGCCCATTTTTTCCCAATCCTATGCCATTGTATCCTATTTTTCTCATTAGTTTTAAACCAATTCCTTTAGTATGAGTACCCAATTTCTTCATCATCACTATGTTCTCTGTCACTATTCTCAGCAACATTAAAATACCCAAAAATGTCATCATCACAATGACCAACACAATTACAACTATCACTATCATCATCATCCCTAAAAACATGGTTTTGTCAACACAATCAAAGAAATCATGATGTTCTTCTTCAATACAAACATTGCTTTTATTATCAAGGTTCAAATTGTCAATATCAAAAGCAAAATTTGTCCTTTTGATAAGGTTGTTTATGTCACAATAAACATTTTCTACTATAGACTTCAAATCACCAGTATAGCAAAATTTATCCCTTTGACAAGGTCATGTGTCACAACAAACATTTTCACATGAAGCATCTACCATCATAGGCTTGACCTGTATTTCTCCTTGCTTTTTATGCTTGAAGATATCAAGAGTTATTAATGTCATTTGTACTATCCTCGCAGCATCTATAAAGAATGCAACACCATTTGCAAAACTATCTTCACAAGCATCAACTTCCTTGGGAATTGTTCGCAAGTAGCTCCTTAGTGTTAAGAATTTTCCATCTTCATAAAGAAATTTACTTTCTGGGAAACAAAGATCTTTATTTGGTGACACACTATTGAAATTTTGCTTGCTTGTCTCCACCTTCACTAACTTTTGGTGTCACACTTTGGGATTTCATATTGCTTCTTGATTTGCTTCCTTTTTTCATTTCCCATGCTTCTTCTTGGAGTCTTTTAAAATTCAACACAACAGTGAAGGGTTCCTTATATCTCCCAAAATGGTCCTCTTTTCTATATACCACCAATCCAATATACCAAACCTTTTGATATACTACCCTTCCTATATACTCATAGATACATGGAAGAAGTCAGTCCTCTTGATATATGTAGTAGGTGAGACAAACCTTAACGTACATGAAAGAGAGCAATACGTGGTACCAAAGTAGTACTAAAAGGGATTTCCCCTATCAATGACACTTGCTTAAAGAAAAATCCTCATACATGGGTGTGACTTCTCTATATACTTGGATTTTTTCTATTTCAAGATTTACATCCAATGATAATGACAAATAAGGTAAATAATGGAATGGAAAGTTTCACAAAACTATGGTGTCCTTATTTCTCCCTAATTATTTATAGACTCAATGCCTAGATGTTGTTATTGTAGTAGTATTAGGCTTTAAACGTAGTAGCTTAATGTGACAACATTACCTATAAACATAAGCTAGAGGCATCATTTATGCCAAATGTTGCAATTGTGCAAAGCATATGTATGAATTTTATGTATGTACAAAAATTTTTTTGATGCAAAATGTGTTTGAAGATAAGTTGTCGATTATTCCAAAAATACACCTTTTACAATAATAAATTTACTACTTGCTTGCAAAAGAAATCACTATAGTTTATTTCAAAAGAATTATGTAAAAATAAACTATAGGAAAAACACCAAAAAAATAAGGAAACCCACGACCTTGCTTTCAAAAGCTTATTCTTTTGTTTCAAACACCAGTTCTCCTCCATGCACTTTGTGACTTTAAAATAAGGAATAATAAAATTAATGCCTCGTCAAAAAAAATCTTCAATGTGGGAGTCTATTTTGTGTGAAAATCTTCCAAAAATACATGGCTTTTAGATTTATTGATCACCAATACTCCATAAAAGTAATTATCCATATTTATATCGAGTAATACCTCAAGTCATTTCTAACCACTTTGCAAATAAAACATGGTCAAGTAGTTTGACAAACCCTTCGTATTTAAAATTAACTTTTGTCCAATAGTTCCAACTTTCGTATGCTAAAGTTACCAACTCTTCAGTCTTTAAACGCCTATAGAACCGAATTTATGCTTTAAAAAGCAAGCTAACAATGGTTTTCATGTTTTCATATGCAACACGCTATAACAAAATCCTTTTAGAAACTCTTGTAACAAAATCTTAACATCCATAAGGTTTTCCAACAACTAGAACCAAGCCAAAGAGGATATATTTATCTTAGAATATCTTAGGAAATCAGTTCTATGCCATTATCAATGTCTTTATCATCGAATGTGTTGCAAGAATGTTCGATCAGCCCATCATACATTAATGTGAGGAAGAATGACTTCCCACTACTCTCCAATCACATACCCTCTCTCCTAGAAATAAAATAATGCTCTCTAAGATAAGACTTCATAGTTGGGCTTGGTTTCACTTCAAACAATACAAGAAGACTCGACATCCTAAAAAAACATCCAATATGCCTTTCTCAAATATCTTCATGTTAGATAACAAGTCCAACTAGCCCTTCAGAAGCTCCTAAGTACTCACACTTATTTCAACACCTTTTTCACATCTCAACACACCATGAACAAGCACTAAAACTAGATCTTACTTCATAGCCTATATACAGAATTGGATGGCCCAATTTGGTATGATGATAGCCCTTCCACTTCTCTAGACAAGACGTAAATTTTTTGAGACAATGCTCTTTCACTTTAGACAGCAATAAATTTTAGACAACTTGATGCATGTAACTTCCTTCTTGTTGGCAGCTTTGTTGGATAGCTCACATAATCCACTTACTTGATGGCTCTTCAACATCGGCATGAACTACACATTCGGGTTGGCATTTCTACAGGCTAAAGCCATGGAGGGCACTGCATCCACTCTAGTCCTGGATATGAAGGGTCAAATCCTCATATGGCATGATTATTGTGGAGACGTATTTTTAAATCTCATACTCATTTATGTGGCTTTTATCATCAATACTCTCAATTGAACGATGGCATAACCTCCTCCAATTTGATGAGGACATCAGGCATAGACATTATTATATTATTATTATTTTATCTAAAACATGAGATTCAAGATCACTTAGACTAAGTTGTTAACTGGTTAAGTTAGTATCTTAGAAGCTAGCTATAGTAAGCACCTTTAGTTAGCAATTGGTTGTCAGTTAACTTCTAAATATGTACTCTTGTGTTGATATTTAAGCACTCACGAATAATGCAAATGTGATCAGGATTCAAGATCCATATCACTAGTATTAGAGCAAGTTGCTCTACCCTGTGAGGGGTAATTTCTCTAGTGGAAATTCCCCTTCCTATTCTTTCTTTTTATCATTCTTTCATATTGTTTATGCAATGTGTTCCATTAGATTTAGGTCATTTTGATTTCTGTGTTCTTGTTCTCCTCATGGGAAGCTTGATAATGGAACGGTGTTCTGTTATGCTTTTGAAAAATGCTCCCTACATCTTGCTCAAGACTGGATCAACTGCACTCCATACACCATGCAAATGTTTTCCACTACTATGCCACCAAATTTTCAACTATGGTGCTCGAGATGATTTTTTCTCCTTTCATTGTGAGTGCATATGCAATTTACCTATGTCTTGTGGTTGATTGGTGTCTTTTGCTCTGTGACATGCCACCACCAACCCTTTTGGCATGGTTGACCCATCATTCATCAACTTCATCTTTTTTGCAAAATTTGCTCACGTGGATCTACGTAGTGATCATAACATTATTATCACCTGATATTGGTATTACCTAGCATGAATTATTTCTAACCTCCACATGTGTTTGGAGGAAATTTGAACCCAGAGGTGGTTACCTGCCTTCTATAATCGTTCATTAGTCATTGGTAGTTTGAACGTGATGTCAACACGATGTTCGATAGAGTGGAAACATAGGGATGATAATTTCACATCCAAAGTTTCGCTTCAGGCATTTTCAACTGGCTGGAGTCATTGCATGTTTAGCGAGTGATAGTTGTTTGCATAATAGCTCCATGTAGAGGGCGAAGGCAAAGTTGGAAGACATCTAAAATTGGCACCAAAACTCAAACCAATCATGTTGTTGGCATTTACTAACATGAGCTTTTTGTGGTTTGATAGATCGCATTGTTGTTGGTGCTTTTTAACAAATTGCACAAAGTCATGGTTCTTCCACCTTCATCATCTTTCCATGGTAATCTAGCCTCACAAACACAAAATTCATGGACAAATTCAAATTTGTCTCATTTTTTTTGGACTAGAGAATAATATGGGCTTTTCCCTTCAACTTCCTAGTCATGGTCGTATGGCTATACCTCATCCTCACTTCGCTGCTCCCCATAGCGTCACATTGTTAACACAACATTTGCACATGGCCCTCCACAATGGCACTAGATTGAAGGTTCATCTAAAGGATCATAACATGGCATTTGGTCCATAGCACATGCTCTTTTGCATGTACATGTGTTCTACAAACACATTTGCACGTCTCAAAAATCACACCCCTATTGCAGCTATAACCCATAGTTTAGGTCGCTATGTTCTACGAGATCACAAATCTCTCCCTACCAACCGCTCGAGTTGGCATTCAAAAATTAGGCACTTGCTATGTTGTAACAATGTCAATGATCAACTATGTCATTGTGATGTTGTTTGACCCATTATTATACCCCCTACCTTGAGCATGCCTCTTCGATGTGGTCAATACCTGCATTCCCATGTGGAGGGCATGTGTTGTCCTTCCTTTATCCGTGTTGCAATCTTTGGATGATCATTTGTGTTGCCACCTCTTATAGGTGGTGAACCCAAACCGATGGTCAAAGCAAGGTAAGTCTTCATATTGACTCTGGCACCCTTTCAATTGGTTGGTCCCCTTTGTGGATTTTTGACCAAGACAATGAAGGCAAGGAAGTCTTCTGCTTTTTTGGGAAATGCAACGAATGACACATGGTACGCTTTTGAGGCACCCTTTGACCACTTGGGTTGGTCTCCTTTGCATGGTCTAAAGTGGAAATTCAATTAATTAATTAATAATATTTTTGTAAGGTGTATAAAGAAATGATTTATAAGCACCCATTGTTCATTTTTCTAAGTTAATTGTTGGAAAAAACTTAGAACTCTCCTTTATATGCTTTATAAAGCATTTTTATCCACTTGTCCTTGTGGAATTCTACACTTCCTTGAAAGTGTTTGTGGATTTGTAATATGGAGTGCAAGATTGGTGGTATTTGACACTCCATTCTATTGTTCCAATCCACTTCTATGCCATGTCTTGGATCGCAAGGATTTGTGACTTTTTTCTCTTTGTTGTAAATATTTTCCATAGTGAATCGGATACAGTTCACGGTACCTACATGGCAAGAATGGGAATCGACTATTAGTTTGAGGCACATGCTTCCAGTTTTGAAGCATGAATGATGTGAGGAGCAAGCAACATTTTGTGAATAAAATTGAAGAACCATGGCCCTTTTGAGCATTGTTTGCTTTCAGGTACTCCCTTCACAATAGTAGTAGTGATTCCTTTAAGGTGATTTTATACAAAGTCTTCTAGAGGGTCTCTATCTTCTTCATTAGTTCAAGGATTGCATTTTGGGCATTTGCACACTGTCATTTTCTCTCCCACTTTCTTGTAAAAGCATTGGAGTCCAATGCTTCTTTGGTGGGGAGGAGTGATGAAGACAATAGGCATACACATTATTATATTATTATTATTATTTGATGTAAAACGTGAGATTCAAGATCATATTGGTTTGTTGTCAGACTGAGTTGTTAATTGCCTAAGTTAACATCTTGGAAACTAGTTGCAATTAGCATATTTAGTTAGCAATTGGTTATCAGTTATCTTCCAAATATGTATTTGTGTGATATTTAAGGACTCGTGAATAATGCAAATGTGATCAGGATTCAAGATCCATATCATAAGTACATCTTTGGATCAAGCGCTCTAATACCACATGTTGGATAGAGTAGTGACATAATAATCAATATGCATTTTCCTTTACATTCACCCAATCTATACATGAGATTTATACAGCAACAAGTAGATCCGTCAGAAAGTGGTAACGGTAAAACCTCCTAGAACCTCCATAGGGCATCAAGAAAGATAAATATAACAAATAATGTAATAGTTAATAGGCTAAAAATAAGGACCAAAGACATTAAGATCAACCATCATCTCATTAAGAAATATATTTAAAACAAATATCAATGAAAATGCTTTAATCTTTACATAAAAGCAACTTATAGATTATATGCATTAAGCCCCTCTTAAAGGCATAGTTTGCAAGATTAAAGATGCATTTAATGGAACATCCAATGTACATAAAATTAAGTACAAAAATGGTGTCCATAGAAAAGTTAATTTTTTTAAACCATTTACTATTATACTGAGATATAGGTCATGTAATTAACATGTCCTCTACCAAATGGTATGACCTAGTCACATAATTAAGATGTCCTCTATCAAATGGTATGATCTCTAATGGTTAAAAATGCAAAATCCCATTGTGGAGACCTAGGTTCAAATATGGCTAGGTTAAAATACTATGGTAACATGGTCATAATATAAGAGTAACACGATCATGACATAGTATGGGTGAGTCCCATTTCAATCCTACATAACCACTTGAAAAAAATTTCCTTTGATTGTGTAATGCATAGCATTTTAAAAATATTATTAGTATTTAATTTGGTATTAAATACTTTTTTTTTATGTTCTTAAATTTACTATCATGGAAAATGTTGAAATTATCGCAACATGTTTTTATTTAGTGATCAATTTTCTACTTTAATAACAAAATATTAAAAACTCTTAATGAATCGTTCCCAAGGTTTTTGATTTAAAGTGATAGCTCCTATTAAGATAGTTTTGTTGTTATGCATTGGCATTTTAATTCTAAATCTTTAAAATATTAAAGTTGATGTATAGCTACATATACTAAATTAAATTTAAGGAAATGACTCACATTGATGACTATATATACTTCATCTCACCCATGATGGTAGTGTACATTCTATTTCATGATCTTGTTTGGGTTTGGTGGAGAATTCCACATTATCTGTGACTAAGGGAATGGCCACTCATCATCACCCTCCATGTGGTGTCAAACAATATCTTGAAAAAATAGTTGCACGTGCTTGCATAGATTTTCTACATCTCTACAGCTTAGCGTGTATACTTTTTGGCTTTTTTCCATGTTGCATGCATTTTTACTTTTCTTATGTAGTCTCTCCCACATTTATCACCTGTCTTCTAGACCTACAATTCAATATATTGTAATTTATACTGAACAAAATATAAAATTTTTATTGGAAGTCATTATAATTAGGTTAGAAGTTGAATATTCAATAACGATTTGAAGATCCAGTTTACATGGTACCAAGATAATGTTTAATTAGGATAAAAAAATAAAATTCAATAACCATATGAAGATCCATTTTATATGGTACTACGATCTTAAATTCCTATCTTCCATCAAGAAATATTTCTCAACTAGATTGAAACTTTTATCTGTTGGAATATATTACATTATTTGGTGCATGCCAATGTACCACCTTGGGTACATAACTAGAGTAGGAGTTTGTCTTAGATTAAGGATTGAGTAGTTACTTCATGCAATGTAATAAATGCACAAGTGTTAGAATGTGCAATGATGTAAATATGCATGTAGTCCACATGTACATGAGTCATAGGTTAGGTAGATGAAGAGTCATGGGTAGATGAAAGGCCAAGGGACATATCTCCCTATATATATGCCTTTGAGAGAGTGAAGTAAATGTTGGATTACTAGCAAGATATTTAGGAAGTATAGTGAGTTTAGTAGGTACAATGTAGATCATGCATCATTTATGGAGTGTTTAAGTCCTCCATTATATTACATTGTACTATTTTCATGAGCTTTCATTAATGGCTATTTTTTTGAGCTATTGTAGAATTTTCTCATATATTTGTTTTACATATTATATTGCCATTATCATATAGTTAACATTGTTTGCTCATTTTATATCTTGTGGTTGCATTTCCTTAAATATAGACCCTCAAAAGCTAACAATGATATCAGAGCACAAGGTAGATTGATAGGAAATAGAAAGATCCACAAGAGAGATAAAGAGGAGATAAGAACTCTCATTTTAAGGATTTCTAAAATTGCATTTGGCTAGAGTCTTTGCACAGAGTTGCAAAAAAACTCGTGAAGACTAGAACTCAACGTTGATTCCACTAGATTGACAAATCAACTAATGAAGATTTATTATCTATTGATTTAAAGAAATTACTATTCTCATTTTCTAATACTTTGTTGCAGAAAAGAGGAGATTCAAAGGAAGTTGGGAAGCTTCCTACAAGAGCTAGGAAGAATATCTTCTTTAAAATCAACCCAGCACTTGAAGCAACAAGTTGAAAATTGAAGATCTGGAGGCCTAAGGAAAAGGTCCCATTGCAGGATTTGCAGATTAAAGATTCCAAGTAAAAGATTGAGAAGAGAGGAAGAGGCCAAAGAAGCCACATTGAAGACTGCAGATTAAGGAGGTCCAAGAAAGGCCGCATTGCAGATTGAATATTGAGAACCAAGAAGGAGGTCCTCATAGAAATCTAAAGATTGAAGACTTCAGAGTGAAGAAAGAAAGCAGCTTTAGAAGGAGGAGGCCCAAGAGAAATATTTCATTGAAGAACTTCTAGATTTGGAAGATTGAAGATAGAGGACTATCGAAGGTCTTTTTGCATATTTCAGAAGCGGTAAAATTAGGAGATCCAAGAAAGAGATATCATTGCAAAACTTCCATAGTTGAAGATTGGAGAGATCAAGGAAAGGTCTCATTGAAGTTTTGAGAAGAAGAGAAGCTGCAAAATTTAAAGATCCAAGAGAAGAGGTCTCAAGGAAGGATTGAAAGGAGAAATAAGAAGGCTAGGAAAGCCTCATTGAAGGAGACTTGAAGAAGTCCATTGGAGAAGACTTGAGGAGAACTCAAGGGAGAAGATTGCTAGCAAGAAGAAGTTCCTAACATAAGGATTTGGGACAATTGTCGCCATCTAACAAGCCCAAAAGAAAGAAAGAAAGATTTGGCAAGAAGTTTGCCAAACTCTGGAAAGGATTTCCAAAGACCTCAAGACATTCAGATTCTTGAGAACAAGGCCAGCAAATAGGCCAAGATTGAAGTCAAAATTTGACAAGGAGATTGAAGGAGAAAGGAGCTAGAAGAAACCACCAAACTTGAGAAGTTTGAATATTGTCTTTGAAGGATTTGAAGGTTGACTTGGAAAAAGGAGTTTGCTGATTTCTACAACAGAAAATTGAAGGTTTCTTGAAGGAAAGTTTCAGCTGCAATTTGGAAGAGTTTCCTACCAAATTTGGGAGATTCAAGGATAGCATATTGGAGGAGAAATTGACTGCATTATAATCTAAAAAATTCATATTTGAGGACAGCAAGAAAGTAGCAATTTGGGCAACATTAATAGCTGCTAATTTTCATAATTCAAGAAGGCTACTTGGAAGAGAGTTGAAGCCACAAAACCACAGTTTTGGACAGCAAGTTAAAGAAGTTACAAAGTTGCAAATTGGGAGAGTTAAGGAGCTAATTCAAACAAGAAAAAGAAGCTGCAAATTTATTAAACTCAAGGCAGCAATTAGGTGAATCAAATCACCAAGAAATCCATCACCATACGGAGGTTAAAAAGGTATGCAACATTGGTGCAAAAGGTTCATTATTTGAACATTTATATTTATCTTATTATTAAGTTTTATTAAGCACCAAATTCAAGATTTAAAGTTGCAAGAGGAAGGTTTCTAGTTTAAGTCTTCAAGGTAGTGCAGAAGATAGTTTTTACAAGGTTAAAACCTGCACATAAGAAATAGGAGTTAGATATATTTCAAGAGAAAGAAAAATATCAACTTCCTATTATCTTTTGGAAGACATTATTCTAAAGTAAAGGTTGCATAGACTATAGTGCATAATACAAGTTATTTCTAAGAGCTATTAAAGTGCATTAAGTATTAAGCAAGAAAGGAATATTAGTGCACAAAACAAGGTTGAGTTGAAGTGTCAAAAGACACCATTGAGCGCAAAATAACTACATCAAGTCTTGGTGAAGAGAAGCCACCAAAAGGAGCATTATAACTACCAAGGAATAGACCGAATGCCGCCATACTAGAGTCAAGAAAGAAAGCTAGATAAAGAGACTAAGGAGGTCTCAAAAATCCAAGTGCAACTAAGGTATTCTATCTTAGTTTATTGCAAATTTAATTCAGGTTTTAATAGCTTCATATTTATCTTTTACAAAGCAGCAAAAGGAAGACAAAGTTCAAGTGTCTTAAGACACCAAAGGAGCATGCAAATTACAATCACCAAACGACAGTATTAACCAAGTTAAAGCACAAGTTAGAAAGCAAAGGAGATAGAGCCATCTAAGGGATCAATATCATCCCATTCAAGGTGTCTAAAGACACCAAATTCGATGCCATAGTCTCATGAAAGCAACACCCACAAATGAAAGACACCTGCACTAAGGAACAAAGACTAAGGACAACATAGAACAAACAAGAAGAAGATTAATGCAAGAAGCAAAGAGAATAAAGAGTTACCCAAGCGAAAGAGGAAAGAAGCTTGGACAAACAACCACATTCGTTGGAGAGAAGCCACCATTCGTTGGACATCAAGAAAGCTTGTTGTTGCAAGAAAAGCTAAACAATCTTGCAAAGAAAGTTGGCAAGAACAGGTGATAAGAGAACGTAGACTGTTATGGAAATAAGGAACGTTGAAGAGATTGGTTGCATGCAAGGGAAGAAGCCTCCACTTGCCACACCAACCAAAGGAATCTTGTGCCACTTGGCACAAAGGAAGAAGAGCGCCTACGAATCCTCAATAACGTCTTAAGAATATAACACTTGCACAAAGGAGAAGAGCGCTCAAGTCTGAAATAACGCTCCATTCACGCAAAGAAGGAATCAATAATCATTATTGCACCGTTCAAAGCATAATATAAGGCCTGCACCACCTAAATTAATGACTTAAAAATATTGTAACCTCTCAATGCCACCTAACAAGAAGACCTACGTTCTAGTGCAATGTAAAGTGCCATGTGGCTTGCATTCCAAAGGGAGAAAGAGAAGTATTAATAACCCTGTCTAAAGAGAGCGTGCACATCAAGCTTACAAATGTCAAAGTGCATTGAAGGGAGAAGAAGACAGTATTAAGAGCACCATAGAACGTAGAGCATTTAATGTTCACTATCATACTTTGAAGACAAAGGGAATACAACATGGAAAAGCCTTGAAAGTGCAATCAAGGAAGACATCAATCAGCACGTAGTGCATCACATTCCATGAAAGGTATATTTACATTAAGTTAATATTTTTTTTCCATCAAGTGCAAGGAGATATAAGGTGCATTATATCTAAGGTTGAGTTTATTTAATTATTGCATTGGAGATATAAAGAAATTACAACCTTAGTGGATTAGAAAGCCAATTAAAGCAAGAAGATTATATCTTTAAGAGCTATTTCAAATTGCATTATTTGAGATTCAAATATTATCAAAGTATTTGCAAATAATTAAACTAGGATATATAAGGTTTTCTACCTTCAAAATATTGATGCATTATTTTTGCAAATATTATCATTTTCTAAATTTTTAAATTAGGGAGATATAAGGAGTACTACATCAAAATTTAGATCATTGAAATTTAGAAAACTAAACCATTGAGAATTAAAGGGTAAAAGAAGTTTTCATAGCATTGCTTAAAAGTTGGAAATTATTATTTATACTTGTCTCTTATACAAATTGAAGGGACAAAAGGAATCCAACTATAGAGTCTTGAAAAATAGAGAACATTATCAAATTGAAAGTGCATATATCAATAGGGAGAAATAAGGTGAGAAATAGGAGTTGGACATTATATTAAAATTATCTTCAAAACATTAGGGATTCAACTCAAAATTGGACATTATATTAAAATTGTCTTCAAAACATTATATCTAAAGAAAGCAAAGCACTTTATCAAGACTATAGTAGAGTCAAATACTTGGGAGATTTAAGGGATTCTACAAAACTTGAGAATTAGAAAACGCTTATCAAGTTTGATCACATACTTAAACTAGGGAGTCATAAGGTAGTCAACCTAGGTTTAGAAATTTTAAAATTCTATCAAAATTGTTTACTTTTAACAAGAAATATTACTTCAAACGAAACCATGGAAAAGCTTATTAAGTATACAGGTTTCAAGGTTGAGATTGCTAATGAAGTGTGATATGGAAAGAAATGTGAAAAAATTACAAATTTTTGAAGATTCCACTCTAGTCATCAACTGGATGAATACATCTACTCAATTACAAAATAATCTGCTTAGACCAAAGGGAGATGAACTACTAGAGGTGATTTCCTTTTTGAAAATATTTCTTTTACACATGTTTATAGGGAATTAAATCAAGAAGTAGATAGGTTATCAAAAGAAGGTCAACAGGTTCCAAAAGGTTTCTTGCAAATGGAAGAGAACAAGGATGGAGATTCTTCTTTCACCCACACATCATATCCCTAGTTTCTATGCTAGCTCTGGGTTTTTTTACTGTGGGCTTGTTTCATTTGATTAGAGCTTTATGGCAGTTTCTAACTATTTTCTTTTTCATTGATTTCTATCCAGGTTTTGGTTATGGAGGTTGTTTGGATGATTAAGTATTGATATATAAGGATATTTATCCTTATTATCCCCATGTTATTTCGAATATGGGCTTTTTTCCTCTCTGATCTGCCCGACTGTAATTATATCTTGACTCCCAGTAATCTTCTTTTATCTGGGTTTCTATTTGTGCTAAGGCACCTGAGAAGTGTAATTTTCTTTCACTCTTGAAATAAAATTACGATTTTTTTTCTTGTAAAGAAAATACAGGTTTCAAGGAACCAAAATGGTTCAAAGACATTTGATTCTAGAAATAATAATAAGGAAAATGCAATTAGAAGTGAAGAATCAATATTGTTTGGATAGATTTCTGAAAATTTGTCAAAAGTAAATTTTGTGGAAATATCTTCCAATGATATGATGAAAGGTATTGATGACAACTATATTATCAAAAACCATATTCAAAAGATAGAAAAGAATATTGATCAGAAAGATGTTATATAGATTTATGAAAGAAGTAAAGATAGAATAGCTTCAATTGTACACAGATGGTTTGACTATTTCATCAAGGAAATGGATGAACTTGATTCTCCTAAAACAAGTAACAAAGAAGTTGGGATATCTTATTGCAACAAATTTGGTCATGAGAAAGCAAACTACTGGAGTTTTCATCCATGTAAATATTGTGGAGGAAATTCTCATTCATCTTTCTTATGTTACTATAAAGACAAGTACTATAAAAGATTTGAAGAGAAGTTAATATTGAAACTACATTGTTTCTTTCTCATTCTTATTTCAGAAGCATCAACTAACAATGAATTCAAGTTTGAATCTTTTACAGAACAAGGAAACAGGTCATTCAGAAAACCAAAAGAAAGAAAATGGAGAAATTCCGATCCCCTTATGACTTGCAAGATTAAAAGATCTCTAGTTCATCAAGGAAACTTAGAAGACTTCAATAGCAAAGATTCTAGCAAACACTTTGAAATACCGAAAAGCAATGGAACGAAGAAAAGAAAAGACAACATGAAGACCGAAGCAGGAGGAGGACCATATCAAGTTGAAGAACATCTGAAAGACGAAGACCTATCTTCAATATCCAAATAATGTAATATAGGGGGTGTTGGAATATATTACATTATTTGGTACATGCCAATGTACCACCTTGGGTACATAACTAGAGTAGGAGTTTGTCTTAGATTAAGGTTTGAGTAGTTACTTCATGCAATGTAATAAATGCACAAGTGTTAGAATGTGTAATGATGTAAATATGCATGTAGTCCACATGTACATGAGTCATAGGTTAGGTAGATGAAGAGTCATGGGACATATCTCTCTATATATATGCCTTTGAGAGAGTGAAGTAAATGTCGGATTACTAGCAAGATAGTTAGGAAGTATAGTGAGTTTAGTAGGTATAATGTAGATCATGCATCATTTATGGAGTGTTTAAGTCCTCCATTATATTAAATTGTACTATTTTCGTGAGCTTTCATTAATGGCTATTTTCTGAGTTATTGCAGAAGTTTCTCATATACTTTTCCTGCATATTATATTGCCATTATCATATAGTTAACATTGCTTGCTCATTTTACATCTTGTGGTTGCATTTCCTTAAATATAGATCCTCAAAAGCTAACTTTATCCACTGCCTCTAAATTAAGAAAAAGACAATCTAATAGAACATTAATTCATGCATATCAATAACCATGGATATAGTTAATTACAATCAAATTAGTAACACTCTTGAACAAACATCCTCAGTATATGTACTCCAATAGCAACAGAATATTTGGCACTCAATTAACTACCTAAATTGCTTCTTGTACTCAATAAACACTACAAGTTGATATCCACTCAAACAAGCAAAATAGTAATGGGCAATAGGACACATTAAGAACAAAAATATAATCACTGCAAATAGTCAACCATCTCAAAAGAATAACAACTTTTACTAGTTTGAAAAGGGAATATGAAAAATAGATATTTTTATTGTTTCTGTTCCTTGTGTCTCATCTAACCTTCTGCCTAGAAACAGATTGAGAGTTGAGAAAAGATGAGACTGTTGTTCCTCGCTGTCGCTTTATCTGTACATAGAATGAAAATGTAACTATCAGTGTATTTTCTGGCTAAATCAAACAAAAAAGCAAACGCTTGAGTTTCCTGTAGATAATGCTGTAGGACCATATCAGATCACCAAAAGCCATACTCGGTCAGCATTGAAGAGGTCTTCTGCAAGAGCTTCAGTTTCTTTCCGCTTTTTCTCCTCCTTAACATACTCAGCCATTTCTCGTGCATAATCAGATTCTCTGTAGAAGAGAACAAAAAAAACACCAAACAGCCAACATTCTAATGATCAGTGAATAGAGTACTTCACCACAGCAACTCTGTACCAGTTAAATCGTCATGCAAGCTTATGAATCAAAATTTTATTTTCATGTTCAATAAGAAAAACATTAATTTCCAAAAGTGTTACACACGTGGCCTTACTTGTAAGGATCTCTAGCAAAGGGAATCAGATCGCTGAAGTTGTTTCCAGATATTACATTTTTCTGCAAACCCATTAATAAAATATGATGGCAATAAGCAAACAACCTAAGTGATTTGAATTTTATACATACAGAAAGCACATAAAAATTAAAATGTCTCATGCATACTAAGATATTCAAAATTCCTAAACCCTTATTATGCGGAAAGTAAATTAATATGTTAATATCTAACAAGCATGACTTATCAACTGTAAAGTAATTATGACTGCAAACACTATCCCAAATAAGTATGAGGATTACAAACATATGTTTCTAACAATTCTCTAAAGACTGAAGAACTACAAGTTAGTGGAGACAACCACCAACAGTTCTAAAGCCAGAAAAATTTTAAAAATAAAGAAAAAACTAAGATTGCAGAGGACTCTCGATTACAAAATCCACAGCCTTTAATCAGTCAAAAATAGTATTATTATTTTCTCCTAATATAGGCGTGGTTTTCAGACCCACCATATAACAGCCATCAAGGTCCTCTAATGAAGGGTTTTCTATGCAATCAAAAACCACGTATCTCATGATCATCTACAGGTTCTTGATTTATTTTCCAGGTTGTCCTATGTTTTCCACTGCAACTCTAGATTTTGGAATAAGGCCATCCATCCTCCATGTCCACCCTAGTGCCCATAATATGGTGTACAGTTGAGCTTGTAACTCAAAATTCAGTCAAAAAAATGATGGATGGTGTTCAGATTGTACTACTTAAGAAGACAGTCAAAATTAATCCTAATAAAAAGCAAAAATCAGAAAAAAAATATTTAAAATTTAAAATTTAAAATTTAAAAAAAAAAAAAAAAACAGACCCAACATACACAAAAGTACTAAAACGGGAGCAGAAACATAAGGAATCGAAGCAATCCAAGTACCTCCTTCAAGTCAACACTCACAATGGCTTAAAAAATAATTTGAGGGTCTATAAGAAAACAAGTTCATTTATAACACGAACTTTGACAGGTATGCTTCTAATTGAGGAAAAATCCTTCTAGGCATAATCAAATTCTCTACACATCTATGAGTCACTGCAAAGTAAAATAAACATAGAACTCAGCTGAAAGCTTGTTCTTCTGTATTAGATATCTTTCCTTTTATAGCAGTTTTGTTGCAATTATTTTGTACATACCCAGATTAAAATTCTGGTTTGTTCCCTGTATCCAGTGTAAAATCAGATTATCTCTATACACATTTGAGTTATAATGATCCATAAATGAGTGAGTTGTGGGTATAAGTACTTGTATCATTGACACATGCAAATTCCCTCTATCTGGCAGTTGTCCCACTGTGTCTCTGACACACAAACTTCTTATGATAATGCAAATTTTGTATGTCCTATCATGCATTGCATTTTGTAGGGCAGAACATTATGCCAATTTTATGTAGGAGCTTGCATTAATGTACATTGTATATCAATAGCCATTGAGTATTATTTATGCATGCTTAATGCACGAATTTTGGTTATTGAAGGATGACTACGGGGACTTGCATGGATAATGGTAATCCAACTAGAAGAGTAGGGACAAGCACAATGATTGATTTGACACTGACCTCATCATGCCTAGTGTGTCATGGATTTTGCTTTTTCCTATCTATTTATATGGAGAACTCAAAGGAAAAAACAGAAATCCTTAAGTGCCCACAGAGTTATAACAGACAGATTAAGCCACATGTGAGCTACTGTAGACAAGGAATGTAAGTGATGTCAAACTTATGAGTAGGGCTCCTGTGGAAGGTTTGAAATGGTCGTAGCCCTTTTTCTATTAAAGTGCTTTGTGGAAACATGTCGTTTGATGGGTCATACATCCTTAGGTCTCAGTAGGGTTGCATTTTCATAACTTGCTCTACTTCTAGATCCAAACTGTGTTCTATAATGCTGATCATGAATATTTGCTTCCTAGCAATGTGCTTTTCAAATACGAAAGACCAGGTAATTCCTGGAGTGTGCTCCTCAGGTACAAAGGACGAGGTTCCTCATCAAGTTGCTCATAGAGGTAATTATTCATAAGGGTATGTTTCCTCAACATGAAAAGCCAACACTGTAACATGTGGGTATAAATAAGCAATGAAGGGGGCTCACATGACCAGCATGATCCATATTAGATTAGTAAATCTTATGTCATAAACAGATCAGACAAATGCAGTATATCATCCTCAACACATCCTCTTGCCAACGGTGAAAACATAGTCGCTTCCATAAGGATAAGGTGTCTATATGCAAGCTTATATCTTATATGATTCATACCTAAAATAATGTGAATGCGTGATCACATAATATAACATTTTATAAAAGGATTTATCAATAAGCATCATGAGATATAATTTCAGCTTCAGGAATGATGCCTCATTATCATAAACAGCATCATCTCAAACATAATAATAATGATTTAAATTTCATTTAGCGAATTAAATATAAAAATCTGTGACAGATACCATTAACATGTGGCATGCTTTCATCTGAAGAAGTCCAACAACATCTTTTAGCATGTAGAATGGCTTCTCTTTTAGGCTTAGAACAGCTCCCACTGTGAATTTACAAGTAGCTTGAGTTTGAGCAATAATGGTCCACAATTTTAAAGTGACTACTTGGAGCCATATGGTATAGCATTTTAATATTCAACTACAACTCAAACTGACTGTTCTTTGCTTAACTAGAAATTACAGACCTAGAGGGTTCTTCTAAGCATGTATAGTCTACGCTGTTGAAAAAAACTAAGCGAGTAGTATGCTATTAATTGGTATTCAAAATCTTTCACAAGTTGAATATATAAAATTGCCATCCTTTGTAACTCTAAAGGCTTACAACAGCAAGAATTGTAGTGTTTGCTTCACGATGCTACGTTATGTAGTCTTCAAACACAAGCTACATTCCACCTAAGGTTAACTGCTACAGTTTGGAAGCTTTCCTTAGCCTTGTATCAAATTTCACTCCCTCTAAACTAGAAGAATCAGATGTGTACTCATTCTATAGAACAGTGCCCACACCACCTATTTGAGCAAGGTGGTTCTTAACCAAGGTTTCATGCTAAGATAAGCCAGTAACAAATGGGGATTCCCATGAGGCTCTATTCCTTCTAAACAGCTAAATTAATGCAGAGTTCCTTACGATTGTCTATGGTTCCAAGTGCCTTCTACATGGCCTCAAGTAATACATCTACAAAAATTAAAACAATGAATTTTTATTGATTAATATTACTACCAACCTCAATGGATCATGGTTTCTTTTGTGTGCCCATAGCCATCAAATATGATATTGTTACATTGCCATTAATCAATAAATCAAGAAACAAAAGAAATATGGTATCTGTTCAAGTCAGTGATTTTGTTTTATATGATATCTACATTCTATGGGGGCATATCCCTATGTTTGATACCCATGGGTACTCATCCATATGTCACCTCCCCTGGGGATGCATCCCCTTTATTTTCCATTCAAACAATGCTTTACTTAGCAATGGAATTTCAAATGTGGTTTCTGTTGTTCATGCAGTCACCACAAATGGTCATAAACCTCATTGTTCCTGTGGAAACTATCTCAGCCAAGCACAATGTGTAGTGAAACAAACTGTGTGCTTAGAAAGTTTGCAATCGCACACATCCATTCCCTCCATCATCCCCATTTTTTAGGGGATATGGGGGTAACCTCTCAACATCCATTTTTTGTATCCCCAACTTTCCTCATCTCTTTTAAAAGGGGATTTGGTGGAACATGTCTTAATATACATATGATTACTTTACCATTTTGCTAATGTTGGGTGGCTACATAAGGGATGTCCAAATAGTTGTCACGACTCACACCAACATAACCATCCTTGAATGCCCATATAGCATTCATGGAGTGGGCCCTCTCATATTCTCCTATTGCCATGCATCCAAGAGACCGAGCATTACAGATCATTATGGTGAGACATTAAAAATCATGACATTCCCATATATATTGTTTCTGATCAATGAGTTTTCCTATTAGTATGAATGGCACTTACTTCGTTTTGTATGTTTGGTTACATTGTGTATACCTCAATTTGTCTGTATTTTGACATCAATACCACATAAAGCCAGATCATAGACATCATGGTAATGCAATCATAAAATAACTGTCCACGGCATGAATTTGTAAGAGTCTAAAAGACCAAAAAAAATTTGAAAACGACAAATATTCATCAAGGCGTTGAGAACTTGGTCTGAGAGAGCAAATCATAGACAAAAGAATGATTTGACCTAGAACACCTGTAGCATGAGAAAAGGAAATCCATGCGGCTAGCAAAACAAAAAGAGAATTCAAGGATTGTGAAGAAGAAATGCAACAAATGTAGCTCAATATCTGGTAGGATTTACAGCTGACATGGCCAGTATTGTTTAGAGAGAATTCTTGTAAAACATGTCCCATAATATTCTAATAGGAATCTAGATTAATGCAAATTGACACAAATTTTTTGCTCAAAGTCCAACCAGAGTTAAGTGATGTGGCCATCAGTGTTGATGAAAGAGTTTCAACAAGCTCACATGCTATACTATTCTATCAAAAACAGAGAGGATTGCCAACTGATGAGCACATAGAAGGAAGGTCAGTATATTTAAACAAAAAAAATTAATAATGCTTATATATAAAATCAATATGCCCTCTGAATTTGCACTAGAAGTGCCATTTAAGTTTAGCATACAAAAAGGAAATTAACTTATTAAAAAGAAAGCAATAAGCGAAAAAGGAAATCTATATTAGGAATACTATTAATAAATGAATATGCCCATGGGATGTGGGGCAATCGGGTGCGATTGAAGATTTTTACCCCATAAACCAAGGTTCCAATCCCTTAGGTGAACCTTAGTGCTTTATCAAAAGGCATTACATCAAGTGGTTAAAAATGTGGATGTTCAATGAAAAGACCCAGGTTCAAATCTTGCCAAGTAATATAATGTCTACGTGTTTCATTGAAATACCATGGTAACATGGTTATGATATAATATGGGTGGGACCCACCCGTTTTAATCCCATATATTCAATTCATATATATATATATATATATAAACAAATACATATGGGCAAGAAAGTGCATAAGAAAGAGCAACAAACAATGAGTGTAAGTTCATCCTATGACATATATGTAAGAATGCAAGCAGATTGTCAAAGTACATGATAGCCCCATCCAACAAAGTAATAACTCAAAGTTGTTATGTCAAAGATGCTGATTAAGTAATCATAATGAAAGCAATTGTCCAACACAAATAAAGCCCTTGAAGCACATGGGAATGAGACATTAAAGCACATGCCCACAAAGCTTGAGACACTAAAGCACATGTTCACGAGCACAAGATCCTATAGCATATGCCTATGATGCTTCTAATAGTAAAGCACCTAATTATCAAGCCAAAGCTTGAGACACTAAAGCACATGTTCACGAGCACAAGATCCTATAGCATATGCCTATGATGCTTCTAATAGTAAAGCACCTAATTATCAAGCCTATGAAGTATGTGCTTGTGAAGTATATGCACATGAAGCACATGCCCGTAAAGCGTGTGTTAGAAAATATAGCAAAATTATGTGCAAGCAGAAAAACACAATAACACAGGAAAAAACAGTAACACAGATTTTACGTGGAAAACCTGCAATGTGCGGGAAAAACCACGGGGCAATGGCAGCTTGATCTTTTATTGATTTCGGCAGAATTACATTCAATCATCATTTACATGCAAGGGGTCATTCCCCTTTTATAGAAAAAACAAAAACTGTTCGTTTCCTCTTCCAAAGGAAGAGTCCAAAAACTGTTCGTTTCCTCTTCCAAAGGAAGAGTCCAAAAAACTGTTTGTTTCCTCTCCCAAAGGAAGACTACAGAATACTGTTTGTTTCCTCTTTATAAGCTGCACCACCATGCACCTCTCTGCTGAAGAACATTGGAGATCTGGATATTGACTTCACCTCCTAACATTCTCCCACTTGAAGTCGATATACAGGAATTCTTTGCCTATGTTTTTCCATCCAAGTGCCAATTGCCCAATGCTGCCCTTATCACATTTTCAGCAAGCCCAGAGAAGTTCTGCACCACTCAAACTTCTCTGTCTTGACCGACTTAGTAAGCATATCTGCAGGATTCACTTGAGTGTCGATTTTCTGCAACGGGATCCTACCTTCTTCCACCACATTTCTTATAAAGTGGTACTTGACATCAATGTGTTTCGTGCGATCATGGAATGTTGGGTTCTTCACTAGCTGAATAGCACTTTGGCTATCACAATGCAACGTAATTTTCCCCTGCATTACCTTGAAGTCACCCAACGAGTCGCTCTAGCCAAATTGCCTCTTCTTTGGCATGAGTCGTTGCAATATATTCTGCTTCAAATGGTTGATAAAGCCACCACAGACTGCAACTTAGAAGCCCAACTCACAGCTCCACCAGCAAGAGTGAAAGTATATCCTGTAGTGGACTTTCTCCCATCTCTATCTCCACCATAATCAGAATCCACAAAACCTTTAACTTGCAAACTATCCGATCCGTAGTAAATAGCAGCATCTGAAGTGCCTCTTAAATATCTAAATATCCACTTCACCGCATTCCAATGCTCCTTACCGGGATTTGCCATGTACCGGCTAACTACTCCCACTTGCTTGGGCAATATCCGGTCTAGTGCTCACCATGGCATACATGAGGCTTCCCTCTGGAGTGAATACGGTACACGAGACATGCTTGTCTTCTCCTTGTTCTAGGACACTGGTTGGAAGACAATTTTAAGTGTGAAAGAAGTGGGGTACTAACTGGTTTTGCATTCCGCATATTGAAGCGTTGCAGAATCTTTTCTATATATGACTTTTGACTTAACCAAAATCTTTCTTCCTTTTCTGTCCCTGTGTATCTTCATCCCTAAAATTTGGTTTGCTGCTCCTAAATCCTTCATTTCAAATGTCCTAGCCAAGCGAGCCTTAAGATCAATGATTTTCTTCATCTTGGGGCCTGCAACCAACATATCATCAACATACAACAACAAAATAATAAAACTGCCATCATCAAACCTCTTATAGTATCCACAATGGTCAGCTTCACTCCTGCTGAAACCTTGGCTCTTCATGAAGGTGTCAAATTTCCTGTACCACATCCTTGGCGCTGTTTCAACCCGTACGAGAGATTTCTTGGTCTGCAAACCGAGATGCTCTTTGCCTCTTTCCTCATAGCCCTCGGGCTGATCCATATAAATCTCCTCCTCGAGATCACCATGCAAGAAAGCGGTCTTTACATCAAGCTGCTCCAGTTCTAAATCTGTGCGGCTACAAGTGCAAGTAGAACTCTAATAGTTGTCATCTTCACACTGGAGAGAAAATTTCATTAAAGTCAATACCTGACTTCTGCACATAGCCTTTTGCCACCAAGCGAGCTTTATAGCGTTCCAACAGCCCATCGTTGTTCTTCTTCACTTTGTACACCCACTTGTTTCCAACAGTCTTTCTTCCAAGTGGGAGATCCACAAGTTCCCACGTTTTATTCTTGCGAAGTGCCTCGATTTCCTCCTCCATGGATTTCCTCCACTTTTCTGCATTCTCAGACTCTCTAGCTTCCTGAAATGAACTAGGCTCACCATCATCGGTTAACAAAGCAAAAGAGGACTGATAAACATGAGAATACCTTTCCGGACACTTTTGTGGACGTGTAGATCTTCTAACCCAATGATCTGTTGATTGTGGCTCTTGGTCTTGTGACTGTTGTGGCTGCTCTACTTGCTGTTCTACTTGCTGTTCTGCATGCTGGTCAAAAAATTCAGCATGCTGGTCAAAAATTTCAGCATGCTGATTTTCATTTTCATCTTCGTTCATGTCTACTTCAATTGGTACAACATTAGGTGTTTGCTGTACCTCCTTCCTTTGCATGGATTTTTCATCAAAAATAACATCTCGGCTAATAATTACCTTGTGGGCAGTAGGATCCCACGGTCTATACCCCTTTATTGCATCTCCATAGCCGAGAAAAACACATTTGCTTGACTTCGGGTCAAGTTTGGACCTTTTTCTTTAGGCACATGGGCAAATGCATCACAGCCAAAGGTACGCAAATGAGAGTAATCAAATGGCTTACCACACCAAACCTCCTCCGGAATCTGTCCATCCAACGCAGTTGTAGGTGACCTGTTAATGAGGTAAACAGCTGTATTAACAGCCTCTGCCCGAGAACCTTTTATCCAACATGGATGCGCTGAGCATGCTTCTTGCACGTTCCATGATTGTGCGATTCATCCGCTCAGCCACACCATTTTGTTGTGGAGTATATGGTACAATCTTCTGGTGCTTAATTCCTTCCTGCGTACAAAATTTATCAAATTCCTTGGAGCAATATTCACCCCCATTATCTGACCTAAGACATAAAACAGGCTTGCCCAAACTTTTCTCTACTCGAGTTTTGAACTCTTTAAATTTCTGCAAAGCTTCCGACTTCTTCTTCAGAAAATAAACCCACACTCTCCTAGAATAATCATCTATAAATGTCTGGAAAATAGATGGCACTATTTAAGGACTTGAGTGGGGACTTGGTCCAAATATATCCGAATGTATAAGTTGCGAGAAAATCAGAACTCTTACCGGGGCTTGCGATAAACTGAACCCTCTTTTGTTTACCAAAAATACGGTGCTCACACAAGTCTAAATTGCAAGACTTAATCCCAGAAAGCATACCTCTGTCATGCAGAATTTTCAGACCTTTTTCACTCATATGGCCTAGGCGTTGATGCCATAGCATTATTGCATCCTGAACTGAAGTTTCTACTGCTTGCATGGTTTGTCACCGTATCACCGCATAAACGATATAGGGTCCCATAAGATTCTCCCTTTGCTACTACAATAGCACCTCTGGTAATTTTGCAATAGTTGTTACCGAAAGTGACAAAATACCCTAGCTTATCCATCATCTTGATTGAGAGTAAACTCTTCTGCAAATCTGGCACATGTCGCACATCACATAACATCCTTTCTCTACCATCGTCCGACCTGATCCTTATGTCCCCTCTTCCCACAATTTCTAAAGGGTGATCATCACCCAAGTAGACCTTCCCACCACTATATGGCTGATATTTGTCAAACCGGTCTCTGTGAGGAGACATGTGGAAAGATGCACCCGAGTCCAAAACCCAGGTATATAAAACAGATCTGTTGTTGATACAGAAAGCCTCACATGTTGCCGTATCTCCAAAATTTATTATATTGGCCTCAGTTGAAGGCTGAAATTGCTTTTCACCATTTTTTCCTTTTTAACTGCCAACAGTCCTTCTTTGAGTGCCCTGGCTTCCCACAATGCCAACACTTCCCTTTCAGCTTGCGTCCTTTAGACTTAGATCTGGACTGTGATCTACTTTGTTGACTCTTCTCGAAAGATCGACCTCTCACAGCTAGGGCTTCATTGGTTGAGGGTTCCAAAGACGTTTTCCGCCTCAACTCTTACGCCAACAAAGCGGCTACCACATCATCAAAAGTTAGAGCTCCTGAGGTCATCACCAAATGATCCCAAGTCTCCGGGAGGGAACAAAGTAGGGTGATAGCTCTGTCCTCATCCTCCATCTTCACATTAATTGAAACCAGTTTACTGATAAGGGTATTAAACTCATTCAAGTGATCTGCCACAGATGAGCCCTCCTTCATCCTTAGGCTGTAAAGCTGTTTTTCAGAAAAACCTTATTTGTTGCCGATTTCGTCTCATACAACTTTTCAAGCTTCTTCCAAAGGGCTTCCGCGGTCTTTTCTTCAACAACATTGAACAAGACGGAGTCCGCTAGGCATAGACGGATTGTAGAAACCGCCTTCCTATCCAGCGTTGCCCACTCCTCATCTTTCATCTTCTGCTTGGTTTACTCGCGACCCCTTTCAAGGCTAGGGCTTGGTCATTTTGAACCAACAAATCCTCCACCTTCATCTTCCATAGGGCGAAGTTCCTGCCATCAAACTTTTCAATCTCAAACTTGGTTACACTTCCAGTCATTGTTGCAGCTCCCACTCGCACAAAACCCTAGGCTATGATACCAGATGTTAGAAAATATAGCAAAATTATGTGCAAGCAGAAAAACACAATAACACGGGAAAAAACAGTAACACAGATTTTACGTGGAAAACCTGCAATGTGCAAGGAAAAACCACGGGGCAATGGCAGCTTGATCTTTTATTGATTTCGGCAGAATTACATTCAATCATCATTTACATGCAAGGGGTCATTCCCCTTTTATAGAAAAAACAAAAACTGTTCGTTTCCTCTTCCAAAGGAAGAGTCCAAAAACTGTTCGTTTCCTCTTCCAAAGGAAGAGTCCAAAAAACTGTTCGTTTCCTCTTCCAAAGGAAGAGTCCAAAAACTGTTTGTTTCCTCTCCCAAAGGAAGACTACAGAATACTGTTTGTTTCCTCTTTATAAGCTGCACCACCATGCACCTCTCTGCTGAAGAACATTGGAGATCTGGATATTGACTTCACCTCCTAACAGCATGAGACATTGAAGCACATGCCCACAAAGCACAAGACCCTAAACCATATGCCTATGAAGCTTGTTGCAATAAACTGCATGACTGTGAAACCCATGAAATACATACTTGTGAATTACATGTTTTTGAAATGTGTGCCTATGAAGTATGTGCCGATACAATGCCTGCCAATGACACTCGTGACCTTGAAGCATGTACCTATGAAGCACGTTAAAGTGATACACACTCACATGAAGTGTGTACCAATAATGTGTGCACTGGTGAAGCATACAATTCTCATCATTCCATAATGCATGTGCCAATGTTGTATGAAGAATAAGGACTGTTCAAAACTCAAAAGCATTAGACAATGAATTAAAAAGTAAGCCCTATAAAACACCAAATCTCTATCAGCACAGGAAGACCTTGGAAGTATTACGCGCCGTTCTCAAGGCCAAGACCACTAGGAGAACCCATTTCACACAAAATTCAGCATATTTAAAATAATTTAGTTAAAAGTCTAGTGTTTTGGTATCCAAAAATCTCAATGGCAATTTGAAGAGCAAGTTCTATTTTTTTTTCCAAAAGATCCCAATGCTAGTGCTACTTCAGCCCACTAAAGGACCATGCTCAACTCTAAATTCATGTTGTTTGGAGTTAGAAATTACTGTCACAAACTCAAAGATGTGAGGACGTTATTGAGATAAACAAAGATAATTCTATTAATGTCCATGTATGACAAAAGTAGGCCAGTGGGACTCATAAAAAAGAAACCATTATAATGCATTGGAGTACAACCAAAAAAATTAAACTAGAGTAACTGCATTAAATAGAGCAGTACAATGTCTGGTCATGGCCTCAGGAGGTGGACCCAAAAATGGATTAAAATCTATTTTACATGGGGACACATCCCTAGGTTTGTGTAACTGCAGGAACACGTCCCTTAGATAGAAGGATGAGGAGACGTAGCAAAGATGCCCCAGCCATCCCCTTTGGGGGGTATCCCCACCATGTCTTCCTTTCCTCTCGTTTATGCAAGGACATGTAGGGGATGCCAATGCATCCCTTTGAGGGACAGGAAGATGCCTAGGCATCTCCTATGTAACTAACATACAGTATATGAAAACTTAAATATGGAAACTAGTTACAAAATACAAAGAGACAAGAATACAATTTGATGGGTGCCTACACAATTGAAATATGAAGAGTTGTCTGCATAATAAAAAGAGTTGTTAGATTAGATAAACAACTGAAATATGGAAACATGAATTCCCACATATTCCAAAACTTAAAGATGTTTCAGTGAGATAAGGATGAAAATATATGGGTGGCTGCATAGCTTCTGTTGAAAGTTGAAACACACAAATCCAGCATCTCTAACAGCAATCCATTTAGGCATATACATTGAATGCATCACATTGCCACATATTATTTTTGGATGTTTTGGGACAGTTACAGATAATCAAAAAAATAAGTCTGAGAGACGTGATGTTGAACACAATAGTTTGAAGAGCATCCTTGGCAGTCTAGTGGCCCAATCACATTGAACCAGTCACTATACTCTTCAAATAATACATCATTGTATTTTCATTTTGTCTATGATTGCTGATTAGTAATGAAAAAACCAATGATTAACTCAAAGTCGTGCATTTTAAAATGGTTTTTATTTGTAATTTTAAATTTTTATATTTCTCTATTTTTTAATGTTTTTATACAGTGGTCCCCTTTCTCGTCCCCTTCTTGCCAAAAATTAGGGGTGTCTTCTAGCCATCCCCTTTTTGGGTCCCTGCATTTCCCCATCCCCACCAAAAAGGCATTCCAAGTACCAAAGGTTAAAACCCTAAACATATAATAGTCAAATGAAAATAGAGAAATTAAGAGATTGAGAAATAGAGCAAAACTCAAGTGGATCTCAATCTGTGGTAGAATGTGACATAGAAGCAATGCTACCATCACCAACAATCATCCCAAAAGTGCCAACATACGATCTAATTGCTCTCCCAAAAGAGTGGCCAGGACTAAGGGGTCTCGTTGGATAATCTTAGGAAAAACAAAGAGCCTAACACGTGAAAACTTTCCTAACATACATTGTTGAAGAACCAATAAAAGAAGATAAGAAACTAGTAAGTTGTATCTGTCTGCAACTCTTAGACAAGTAAGACCAAGGTAAAACCCAACGTTGAAGAGCCATACCCCTAACTAACCTGTTGTCAGTTTTTGACACACCTTGTAAAATGCATGATAGAAACAGTTTTTTTGAAAACACTCATTGTAAAACTTCTCCTTTTTCCATAAAAAATGGTTAAGGTGTTGTTGTTCTTCATGTTTTCATAGGCTTTCTCTCATAAAACTCTGGATAAACTATTGCAGGTTTTTCTAAGCTTTTCTGTACTTTTCCTAGCTTTCTTGTACTTCTCTTACGTTTTAGCTTGGTATGTTGCATGCAAAATTGTATATGTTTTAGCATGAGCAATCAATTGTTAAGTTGTCATCTCCAGCTCATCAAGTTGGGTGGGTTTTCTTTCTAGCTAAAAAGTTATTCTCAAAGTTGGTATGGAGCTAAGTCAAAGTTGGTATGGAGCTAAGTCGGCAAAAGTTGATGAAATAGTTACGTAAAAATGAAATTGGCGCTTGTCCAACAGGAACTCCTCCCAAAGTGTCTCCAAAATGCCAAGTCTTTGTTTTAAACAGAAAGCGCTCCACTTGGGAGCCCTTTAGCTAGAAAGCGCTCCTCCAGGGAGCGCTTTAGCTAGAAAGCGCTCCACCAGGGAGCGCTTTGCTGAAAAGCGCTCCACAAGGGAGCGCTTTGGCTAGAAAGCGCTCCACAAGGGAGCGCTTTGGCTAGAAAGCGCTCCACCTGGGAGCGCTTTACCGAAAAGCGCTCCACCTGGGAGCGCTTTATCGAAAAGCGCTCCACAGAAAAGCGCTCCACTTGGGAGCGCTTTATCAAAAGGTATTTTACAAGACTTATCTCATAAATACCTAAAGGACTAAGTGGACAAGATTGATAAAGGGCTAAGTACGAGTGAAATCAACGCCTTGCAAAAGGGTTTTCCTCCCTTGTCTTAAAAGGTGCAAGTCTTCGCTTTGATAAAAAAGCGCTCCATTAGGGAGCGCTCTATCTAGAAAGCGCTCCACTTGGGAGCGCTTTGCTGAAAAGCGCTCCACAAGGGAGCGCTTTAGTCAAAAGCATCTTGTTAGAAGGAGCTAGCCATCTAAAGGAGAGGTTCACAATGCATCCTCTGTTACACCGCTCTGAAGTTATTCTTGAGACCGTCTGATTGAAGATCGCCGCCGGAAACTTCTAACTTCAATATCAAGTTATCTTTAATTCCGGCTCGACTATTTCAGGTCTTCACCGGAACCTTCTGCTTTTAATGCTAAGTTATCAGTAAGGATAAGATAGATTGTTTTTGGCTATCACCGGAATTGGATCAGCCCGTCATGAAAGTGGTTGGGCATTAATACTTCAAGCGGCAGCTTTCTCCTATATAAACTAACTTCTTCTCTGTAACACTTCATGGATAACTTCTGCTAGAAAAGCAGCTGTGTACTTGAAATCTGCTTCCAAAATAAAAGCTTCTGGCTCCGGTTCAGGTTCTTTATCTATGTATGACTTCTATTCTGTGATTTCTATTAAATTAGTGTCTTTATTATACAGTTCAATTCTGCTTTCTGGATTTTGTTGTTGATAGAATACTAGTCCCTGGAATACTTGTTGGAGTTTACATAGTTTCAAGGATTTTATACTGGTTTCTGTTAAAGGTCAATTGTTTTGATTGTTGTTGGTTCAAGTAACTAAGTTGTCTATCGTGCTTCCGGTCCATCACCCCACATTTCTGGCCTTTGGCCATTTCCCATTCCTTTTAGTAATTTCCCATTCCTTTCAGCATCTTTCTACCCCTTATCTCCAATCCCCCATTTTTTATTTTCGGAACCAGCCCTACTGGAGATTGCCACGGAGGACATCCCTTTCCTTCGGGCATTCAATGCTTGGCAACGGGCCTAGGGCGCTGCAGACTTAGAAAACCTGTATCTAGGCCGGTTTGATTGCCAACAGTTTCTGGCACGCTCAATGGGACGCAAACGTTCCACGTTAAACAGTATTAAGAAGTGATGTTCATCTTATTGTTGTCCATTATGAACATCTGGTGACTCTGCTGAACTCAAATACCTCCAAATTTCGTAGACCAGTGTAAAAACTCACGCCTTCATGCGTACGAGGTGGAGAGCTAGAAATACAAAAGAAGAACCCGAGTTCTATGAGCTTGACATCGACACTTTAGGAGAACATCCTAGGGTGGTCGGGTCAAACATTCCGCTTGTCGGAACATCATCACAAGAAGCTATTCTTGATTCACAGAATCCGACTCCTGACAGCACAGCGACCAGCTTGCCTCCAAATCCGCCGAATTCTCCGAATCATCAGTATACTCCGGCTCCACCGAACGTTCAACCAAGTGCTACGAGAGGTCCAACTGTTCCGACTCAGCAAGTTCTACCAACTCCACCGCTCCATACCAATCTGCCTCCCCAAATGGCACAACCGGCTCCACCTAGGCAGTTCCCAGTTTGGAACCATACGGGACTGCTTACCTTACAAGCTCAGCACACGGTGCCGCCCGCGGCTTTGAAAGCTCTACCTACTTACGACGGCACTAGGAAGACGGCACAAGAGCACATCCAAGACGTCGCAGGACTGGCAACCATCCATCAAACCACCAACGAAAACGTCATGGTGAAGTTGCTGGTTCTTTCACTGAGAGGTAAGCTTCTTTACTGGTACCGGTCGCTCCCGCCCGACACCATTACTACATGGGATCAACTGGCCAGACAGCTGATAAGGGGTTTCAATGAACAAGCGGACCCCTTCTCTCTGTTACACCAGTTTACTACTATTCAAAGGCATCCTCAGGAAGAAATAGCCGACTTCAATGTTAGGTTTGCAAGAACCTGGCAAAGATTCACAGACGGCCTTCGGCCCACACCTGAGCAGGCCGCTTTTTATTACTTAAGGGCTTTCCACTCAGATATCAGCATAAGCATCCGACATGCTAATATCAATACATTCCCTGCTCTCTATGAGCAGGCCCAGAAGGCAGAGGCCGACCTAATAGCTATCGGGAAGTTACCTCCCAAGGCGACGACCCCGATTTATCCGAATTTTCCGCAAAATATGTACCCGAGCGCATCCTCTCCGCCAAGCATCCTAGTCAATCTTGGAATCCGCATCCCCAGTATCAACTTACGCCTATGCCACAATATCAGGCGCCTATGGTACCCCAACTTCCAGCTCTGGTCCAATACCCAACGTTACCGGCACCACCGACTTTAACGCCACTACCCTTGAGCCAGGTAAATGCTAATCAAGCGGTTGTGATTGAAGCCCAGGGCAAGGAGCTGTTGGAAGTAAAAGCCTACATGAAGACCATGGCGAATCAGATGAACGCCATGAGGAAAAGACAAGATGACCAAGGTTTCCATCAAAGGAGATTCCCTCCTCCCCCAATTACTAAGGATCAAGCGGCTTTCGATGCTCTCAAGCAGCCCGAACGAAAGTCGGCGGTAATGAGCAGGGAAGAGGCCGGCACCTTTGATTCCTTATATTGGTGTACCACATGCAATGATCCGCACAATGAAGAATACTGTATCGTACATCTTAATTATGTTCAGACCCTGGCTGGAGGTCCCTATGAGCAGGTTAATATGATCAGGGAATCTGGTCAGAATTTCATGATGTCATCGGCTAAGCAGGTCTTTGTTCTCACCAGAGCAGGGAAGAAGCCAATCGAGGTAGATCCAGTTCAAATGGATCCGCTGAAAGTGCCTCCAGCACCTAAGCCAGTAGATGAACCATGGACCGAGAGAGCTCAGCCTCAAGCAAAAGCTCCAAATTCGACGGCAACCGCTCAACGGTTTGACTTATTGAAGGACCATTTACCACCTCGTGTTAGGGAAAGAGTCCTTCAGCCTAAAGCTTCAGCTTCTCAGCCACCAGCCGAAGCACGAGACCAGGCGAGGGAGAAGCTCCGATATCCCTCGCTGACTAAGCGCCAGCAGGTGGATGCAACGCAACAATATCGAAAAATCTGTGAACCTGCAAGAGGAGCAGGAGAGCCCGCCGCTTTGACATACAGTATAGTCGAAGAAATGAAGAAGGCTCCCGCTAAGGTAAGCCTATATGACGCTCTTCAACTCCCAGGTCAAGTTGACCTATTGCAGGAATTTCTCAAGTCCGCTCAAGACAAGGAAAGCAGGCCAACTCAGACCGTGTTTTCTCAGCCATTAACAACTTCAGCCACAGGAAAAAACAGGCCCCCGCCATTTTACCTTTCCCTTCGGATGGAGGGGTGGGTCGTACATAACTGCATGATCGACTCTGGCGCCGCGACAACCGTCATGCCTAAAGCAGTCTGCGAAATCATGGGCATGGAGTACACCCGCAGTAGCCCTGGAGTACTGCAGTTAGACGGGACTCCAGTGATGTAATCTCTTTTTCTAGGCAGTCAATGTGCAGAGCAAATTAGCCTATACATGAGCTCCCGTAGGCTAAATCGGATGTAGGGGATCCTTTGGAGATATCAAAATCTCTGACTGTCGTTTGGGCTTGTTCGGAGGTCGTTTGACGGGATTTCTATTTTTAGCAGTGGTCGTTTTTAGGGTTTCGATCAACGGGTCAACTGCAGGATTACACTTCGGCAAATGGGGTATCCAGAACTATTCACAGTTTCTCATTCTAACAAGCGGAGGTCCAGTATTTTAATGGCCAAAGTTAATTTCATTAAGTGACATTATTTTAATCTTTATAAAGTTTTTACTTTATATTATAAAAGGTCACTTATAACGTTGTAAAAAGGGGCCACTTTGTAAAATAACTTTAAGTGGTTGAACCTAGTGCACAAGGGGGCCTGTTGAGGGAAAATAAAAGAAAATTAGAAATTAAATTATTTTGTGTGCACAACCCTAATTTTGCCCTAATTTGGGAGAACCCTAAAAGGAAAGATTAAAAAGGCTTTTGGGAGATCATTTGGATTATGCGTGGATTATTTTTTCTTCCTTCCCTCTAGGTTTTTTGGAGAACTCTCTAGCAGAGACATTGCAGAGATTCTGGAGCTTGTGAGAGTCGGTAACCTCTTACAGGGACATTGACTTTGGGGTTGAAATATTACCCTCAGGCCAATCAACGGTATTTCCATACAGGGAATACATTCAGACTTCATTATTCAATCTTCTGAAGTTGGGGTTTCCACACAGGGACACAAAGCTTTATACAGGGGAATATCTGGAGCGGGGACACCACACAGAGTTCCAATCTGAAGGGCTGAGCCTTCATATTTATCTATACAGAGATCAGATCAGATAGGGTTTACAGAGGTATTTATTTTATTGTATTGATTTAGTGTTTCCAGAATTGAAATCATTGTAATTGTTGTGCCCTAGTTTAGTATTTGAAATTAAAAACAAAATACCTCTATATTTCTGGATTGTCTGTGTTTTCACACAAATTGTATCAGTAAAATAAAAAGATTGAAAATTAGACCGAGGGAGGGACATTACAATGGTATCAGAGCGCAACTCTTCCTGCCATCCTGTGGTTTATGACTCCAGAAGATAGGCAGTATATTACATACAAGTGGAGAAAACACCATTCAGTTCTCTCTGAATCCGAAGAGGAAGAGGATATGGGTGATAACAAAGATAACAGGGAAAATAAAGGAGAAAGAGAGCCTACCGACAGAGAAATGATGAACATATTACAGAGGGGACAGCGTGATATCCAACAGAACATGGCTCAACTTCTAGCTCTAATAACACAACAGATGCAGATGATGAACGATGGAAACAACCAAAATAATAATGGACAAAATGGACACAACCATCGAAACATTGGGAATGGTGATGGTTCAGTAAACCAAGGTGGAGACCAAAACTATAGAGCTAGGGCAGCGCGTAGTAGACCCCTTATTCCCACAATTCCACCACCCAGAGTTGAGGCACAACCTAAGGCAGAAGTATCTCAATAGGATTTCCAGGAGCAGATTTTACATGACTGGGAACATGCTAGTATTGAGTTCAAGACAAAGTGGTCTTTTAGAGATTATGCTCACTGGAGGGCACAGAATAGACCTCAGAGACAGAGACAACATAACCATGAGCTTCAGAGGAGAGTTGGCAAACTTTCCATTCCATACTATGATGGCTCGGGTAAGAGTACAGCGAGAGCATGGGTCCAGAAGTTGGATACTTATTTCCATCTTAACTCAATGCCGTAGGTGGAAGCTATCAAATTCTCAGCTTTACACCTAGATGGATTAGCACACGAATGGTGGTATCAGAGCGCAGCTTATTCTGCCAGCCTATTTGGGTTCATATCTGGTGTGTTTTTTCATAACCTCTTCAGAGCTAAGAGTTGGTTAGTCCGGTATGAAGATGGAGCCACTCGGTGATTGGAATAAGTTTCAGCGTTCAGAGAGAGTTGCAGAAATCCATCAATCAGTTGGCTGCTATGATGACAAATTCTCCACCTACAATTCCTCCTTGGGTAAAGGTAGAGCCTACAGTCACTGAATTACTTGATCAATTCTAGCAGGAGTGGAAGGCTCATGATGATGGTTTTCGTGCCCTAATGACTTGTGAAGATTACATTGATTTACATATGAGACAACAACCAAATGGAGATGAAAAAATGAAACTTCTTGAGAAGATGAACAAGAATCTAAACACAATGATGATGAAGCTGAAGTTTAATTTACACCCCACTTGGTTGAGTAGCGATCACTACTACAATCTAGTTATGATGATGGACGCTATCTTTTCAGAGGATGCTTTGTTGGTTGTAGTTGATTTTGGGACATGGGATCACCCAATTTATGTCCGATGGACAAGCGTTGAGTTGAGATTGTTAGATGGTGATTATGAAGACAGTTTCAAAGTTGTTCTTGTAGTTGCCTATGATGGAGATTTCACAGATATTACTTGGCGCGAGATATTTCATTCCAGCTTAGACAGGCATTTTATTTTCGAGTTGGAGAATGATCATATTATGGGGTTGCAGTTTAGCCTTGAGCTAATTGTGCACAGTGGATTTCCAGATGTGATCAGAGTGGCGCAGCGTCAACATGGTGGTTTCTTTTTGAGGATATTATGGGATCCATGGATTTGATGGACCTCGACCAGGATGCAGACACTTGATCGAGTATGTATGCATATTGCTTGAGGACAAGCAATCTTTGGGAAGGGCGGATCGTAATGTCCCATTTTCTAGGCAATCGGTGTGCAGAGTAGATTAGCCTATACATGAGCTCCCGTAGGCTAAATCGGATGTAGGGGAGCCTTTGGAGATATCAAAATCTCTGACAAAACCTAGAGAGCTCTTGATTGACTGTCGTTTGGGCTTGTTCGGAGGTCGTTTGACGGGATTTCTATTTTTAGCAGTGGTCGTTTTTAGGGTTTCGGTCAACGGGTCAGCTGCAAGATTACACTTCGGCAAATGGGGTATCCAGAACTGTTCACAGTTTTTCATTTTGACAAGCGGAGGTCCAGTATTTTAATGGCCGAAGTTAATTTCATTAAGTGACATTATTTTAATATTTATAAAGTTTTTACTTTATATTATAAAGGGTCACTTATAACGTTGTGTGAAAGGGGCCACTTTATAAAATAACTTTAAGTGGTTGAACCTAGTGCACAAGGGGGCTTGTTAAGGGAAAATAAGAGAAAATTAGAAATTTAATTATTTTGTGTGCACAACCCTAATTTTGCCCTAATTAGGGAAAACCCTAAAAAGAAAGATTAAAAAGGCTTTTGGGAGATCATTTGGATTATGCGTGGATTATTTTTTCTTCCTTCCCTCTAGGTTTTTTGGAGAACTCTCTAGCAGAGACATTGCAGAGATTCTGGAGCTTGTGAGAGCCGGTAACCTCTTATAGGGACATTGACTTCGGGGTTGAAAGATTACCCTCAGGCCAATCAGCGGTATTTCCATACAAGGAATACATTCATATTTCATTATTCAGTCTTCTGGAGTTGGGGTTTCCACACAGGGACACAGAGCTTTATATAGGGGAATATCTGGAGCGGGGACACCACACAGAGTTCCAATCTGAGGGGTTGAGCCTTCATATTTATCTATACAGAGATCAGATCAGCTAGGGTTTACAGAGGTATTTATTTTATTGTATTGATTTAATGTTTCCAAAATTGAAATCATTGTAATTTTTGTGCCCTAGTTCAGTATTTGAAATTAAAAACAAAATACCTCTATATTTCTGGATTGTCTGTGTTTTCACACAAATTGTATCAAGAAATAAAAAGATTGAAAATTAGACCGGGGGAGGGACATTACAAGTGAAGATAGTGGGGGTTATCAAGGATGTTCCCATCCAACTCCATAAAATGCCACAAGTCACTATCATACAGGAAATCATGGTGGTTGACTTGGAGCCATACTTTAGTATGTGCCTCTCACGAGAATTCATAGCAAATATGGGAGGCTACCTCTCCCTCGACTACACCCACCTAGAGATCCCTTTCAAAGGAAGAAGATTCAAGCTCTTCAATGAGAAGCCTACTGGTTTTCACATGGAGAAGCTTGAGGATGAAGAAAAGGGATCAGTCTCTATAAATTTGATGGCAAAGAAAATTCAAGTCAACCTAATGGAAGAAGCTCTCGATGAAATCCAATTGGAAGATGACTTCTCCTTAATAGATTTCAATGCGGTCAATGGTACGGACTTAGGATGCTACACGCTCACTAAGCCTGAGAAAGAAAAGCAAGCACACCTAGAAGCGCTCTCAGCCTCAGACCAGCTTTGGAAGCTATACTTTGATGGTGCCCGATGTAAAAATGGTGCAGGCGTGGGAATTGCCCTCATCTCCCCAACCGGTGAATAGAAGACTTACTCATACATACTAGCTTGGAGCTGTACGAACAATGTAGCTGAGTACGAGGCTTTGTGCCTCGGACTCAAGAAGGCTAAGAAGCTAGGCATCAAACAACTACAGATATTCAGAGATTCCAAGCTAATCTGTAATCAAGTTACCAACAAGTGTGTCAGCAAGAAACACTACCTAAAGGTGTATCGCAACAAAGTATGGGATTTGCTTGATTCCTTCGACGTGCTAAATATCAAGTCTATTTCAAGGGAATGGAACAAGTTGGCCGACATTCTAGCTTCCATTGGAGCCTGATTTTCACCAGCTGACGACATGATGCACAAACCAAAGATGGTAAGATTGATTTACCGACCTTCTATTCTCGATAAAAAACTCCATTGGTAGGTGTTCGACAATGATGAACAGCTCATTAATTTCTTGGTCCATGAAGCGTCAACCATCAAGGAGCGAACCCTGAATGAGGAAGACCATGAAGGTTTGATCCAGTTGAAAAACAATCATATCCCGAAAGGCCTAATCACGCTAGAAAGTATTTTTGATAGAAATGATAGGCCTATCAGTCATAAGATCAAGGTGGACCAGAAGGAGTTCATCAACTTAGAGTTAGAATCAAGGAAGGTCATCATGGTAGGGACCAATTGCACAACCGAAGAGCTTCACCAGATCCGGGTTCTGTGTAAAGAATATCCTGACATCATCGCCTGGTGTTACCAAGACCTAAGAGGGTATGATAAGAGTATCATCCAACATACCATCGAGTTAGAAGAAGGTGTCAGACCCTTCAAACAGAAGCAACGACCCATGAATCCAAAGGTCGAAACTCTAATGAGGGTCGAGCTATTGAAGATGCTTGAAGCTAAGATCATATACCCGATTAAGCATTCTTCCTGGGTGGCTAACCTGGTTCTAGTGTAGAAGAAGAATGGTGATATCCGTTTGTGCATAGATTTCTAGAATCTGAATCAAGCGTCGCTCAAAGATCACTACCCGCTGCCTCAGATTGATCAAATCCTTCACGTGGTGGCAGGAGCGCAAAGGTTCTCCCTACTGGATGGATTCTCAGGCTATAACCAGATATGGGTTAAATATGAGGATCAACATAAGACTGCATTCACAACCAAGTGGGGAACTTTTGCCTATCAACGGATGCCCTTCGGCCTCTCCAATGCTGGAGCAACTTTCCAAAGAGCGATGGACCTCGCTTTTGGTGAACTACTGAATCATGTCATCGTAATTTATTTAGATGACATGACTGTCTTCTCTCATAAAAGAGAGGAACACGACTTACATTTGCGGCAAGTTTTTGAAAAATGTTGGGAGTTCGAAGTCTCCATCAACCCCAAAAAGTCAATCTTTGCGGTGAAAGAAGGAAAGTTGCTCGGACATATTATCTCTGAAAAGGGATTAACAATCGATCTAGCTCGAGCAGAAGTGCTTCTCCGACTTCCACCTCCCACAAAAAAAAAAGCACTGCAGTCCTTTTTTGGATAGATAAACTTCATCAGGAAGTTCATCGCCGATTTTGCCCAAGTAATAAAGCCAATGGCCCAACTCTTGAAAAAGGGAGTTGAATTCAAGTGGACCGATGAAAGGAAACAGGCTTTTTAGGAAATTAAAGAGCGGATTGCTCAAGCTCCTATCCTTATCAACCCCGACTACTCTCAAGATTTTATCTTGTACGCGGTCGGGGAGCCTGAAAGCTACACAGTCGTTCTAACCCAGAAAGGCGAAGATGGAGATGAACGATCGATCATGTTCCTCAGCCAGATCATTCAACCTCACGAAGAAAAGTTCAATTTCATTGAGTGATAGGTACATGCAGTGATGAGGTCGCTCCAAAAGTTTCGGCACTTCGTGTCTCAAAGCAAAACAATAGTGTATGTGATACACCCCGACGTCCGAAGCTTCATCATCCAAGGTGAGTTGGGAAATAGAAGGGCGGGGTGGGTTACCAAAATCCAAGAGTTTGATATTGAGGTATGCCCTACCAAGCTAGTCCGAGGCAGAGCGCTCTGCCAAGAGTTAGCCAAGAATGTTCCGGCAGAAGCTGTGAACCCTGACTCGGAAGACCAAATTCCCAACAGTAACTCGGCGATTCTATCCGCTGGCGACTCAGACTGGACTGAGGACCTGATCAAATTTTTTGATACAGGCAGATGCCCCTCTCACCTTAATGCTTCACAAAGGAGAAGGTTTCATCTACAAGCTAGTAGGTATGTCCCGATGCCCAATGGACTTTTTTATCAAAACATAGATGGAATCCTTCTAAGATGCATCAAAGAGTCCGAAAAGGCTAAAATCTTGGAAGAATGCCACTCTGGGATTTCTGGAGGGCATTTTGTTGGTAGACCGATGGCGCTAAAAATTATCAAAGCGGGTTACTATTGGCCCACCCTCTTTTTTGACGCTTTCAAAGTCAGCCAGTGTTGTGATAGTTGCCAATGCTACTCGGGAAGGGTTAGGAATGCACCGCTTCCTCTTCACCCCATTCAAGTGGAAACCCCATTTCAATAGTGGGGTTTGGATTTCATTGGGATCATCAATCCCAACTCCTCTACAAGCCACAAATATATCTTAACTGCTATGGATTACTTCACCCGATGGTCAGAGGCAATTTCGACCAAACAAGCGAACCAAGAAGTGGTCATCTCCTTCCTTGAAGGTCTGATCACTCGTTTTGGAATCCTAGAATCCATTGTCTCAGATAACGGTTCTCCGTTCACTAGTGCAAATATTTGTGAATTCATGGTCAGGTATGGAATCTATTTAAAAGCTTCATCTAACTATTATCCGTAGGGAAATGGGTTAGCTGAATCCACGAACAAAAACCTGCTACGAATATTGAAGAAATCCTTGCAAAGGAACAAACGAAGCTGGCACCTACTTTTAGATCAATCCCTATGGGCTGATCGTATTTCCATCAAGTGGTCGATCAAGACTTCTCCTTATTCATTGGTGTATGGCAAGGATGTAGTCCTACCTATGCACATTGAGCTACCGACGTTACAACTCCTTAAGTGGCTTGACATTGAAGTAGGCCAATTCACTCCGATGGATACGAGGCTATCGCAATTGTTAGAGTTAGAAGAAGAAAGATAAAAGGCATATGAAGTCTTCGCCAAACATGCCAAATCCACCAAGAGCTGGTTCGAAATGAGGACTTTCGATCGGGCCTTCGATGTTGGAGATTTGGTTTTGAAGTGGAACGTGAAGAAATCTAAACCAGGGAACCATGAAAAATTTGATGCCTTTTGGGAAGGTCCATTTCGAGTCTCTGGCGTTCATCAGGTGAATTCATTCACGCTGGAAGACATGGAGGGTTTTGTACTCCCAATTCCAGTAAATGGATTTCTATTGAAAGCTTACTACCCACCAGGGCCCAACGCTCTTCTCTAGTCTATCAGGTATTGCTCATGTATAGTTTCTTTTAAAGTTTGTATATTTTGTTGTTGCTTTGCTTTTTGAGCATGCCTTGAGGGGTGAAAGGAGATGATCTCCTATGTCTGGTAAGCGCTCCTTCAAAAGATGCTCCTTTTTGAGATGATTGGCTTCTAGATGAAAATTTACAGCCAGGATGAGGTAGTTTGTAATAACCTTGCATCCGAAAGGGGCGGGAATAGTTTCCAAAGGAGCGGTCTCTTTTTGTTTACCTTCACTCGGCACCTCTCCTTTTTTGTTTCCCATCCTTTTCTCTTAAAAAAAAAAAAAATCTTTTGAAGAGTCAAAGGAAGCGCTCCACAAGGGAGCGCTCCAAAGACAAAGCGTTCCACTTGGGAACGCTTTGCAAGGAAGCGCTCCACAAGGGAGCGCTCCAAAGACAAAGCGTTCCACTTGGGAACGCTTTGCAAGGGAAGCGCTCCACAAGGGAGCGCTCCAAAGACAAAGCGTTCCACTTGGGAATGCTTTGCAAGGGAAGCACTCCACAAGGGAGCGCTTCAAACTTAGAAGCTAAGACCCAAGAGAAATAAATAAATGGGTCGTAGGGGGCGCTTTATAGGGAATCGCTCCCCTTTATAGCTATTTTTAAATTCCTTGTCAAAACCATAGTTTTATTTCCTCGTTTTCCTGCCTTTTTATTTTAAAATTTTGGCTATCCGCTTGGATCTTGCCAAGTGTCCGGAGGGATTCTGCTCATCATTAGAAAGTCATTTTCAAAGCCCTAAGCTGGCACAAGTTTTAAAAAGGAAGGGGTCGTACGTTCTATCAAATCAAAACATTCCTCATCCTCCGTCAGCCAAAATTGATCTTTTAGCTCAAGTCTACGGAAACCCCTACCAACCAATGACATTATACCCCATGGAAGCATCCTCGTCCACCACCGCTATTTAGTTCTTCAAGAAGGATCCACCCGCATGGAGGAAATCAAAGACACCCGATTGCATGCACGTTCACCCTGACATTAACTATGGGTGGTCTGCATTAAAGGTGGTGGATTCAGGTAAAGGTATTATAAAGGCGGAGTATATCCAGCCATATTTAAGCTCAATCGAATCATCTCTACTGTAACACATAACCAGAAAGTATTCAAAAGCACTCAAATACCATGGGTAAAAAAGGGAAGGAAGCAATGGAGGATACAGTAATTGAAGATGTGCTAAATGAGAAGAAATACTAGAAAAATGCTCCAAATGATAAAAAACTGAAAGGTGAGGTTGTATCTACAGAACCATCGGATTTGAAAAAGCTTAGGAGAAAGAAGAAAAATAAAAATAATGAGGAGCTGGTGGCTCCACAGCACCCTTTCCTTCGATACAAATATTGCATGGTGATGAATAGAGATATGGAGTAGCTACGCCAAGACATTGAGGAATCTTACAGTAAAAGCCCAGTTGAGAGCCCATTGGCCGTCGTATACCACTCGCACTTGTCATTTTACATGTGCACCCATGTTCACGCCTGTCCCGAATTCATTCACGTAGTGGCCAGGTTTTATGATCCTCTATCACGGATGGTTCGGGATGCTAAGGGAGCTCCATTATTTGCCATTACTACTGAGTCAGTCTGGAAAGCTTTCACCGATGGGAAAGAGCACCCTTCCAAAGTTGCTCTGTAGAGGTTGTACACTAATGAAGAAGCTACTAGATATTAGCCTACAACTTGGATGAAGGATTTTATGATGAGCCAGTTGAAGGATACAACAGTATTCGGTAACCTTCCTGTACTCCCAAGGTCCTTGGCTGAATTTTCTCATCCTAAAATTTACTCTATCCTGGCATGGGTGATAGGGCTGGTGACCAATGAATGGGTCACTGATTGGAAGGTGGCCATAGCACAGGCAATTTTGGACAACCAAGATTATTTTCCTTCCAAGGCCAGGCCAGGATCTAGTCCAATTTATTATGATTGGGCAGAATTTATGTCACGACAGCTGCATGCCTCTTTGGATTTTCTCCATGATGACTAGGCCCATCAGTTCAGACTCTCCTCCGTAATGGTGTGGTTTTTCTTTTGGAATCTGCACGAAAAATTTGGTTTCGTCACAAAGCAACAGACAAACTATGAAGGGAAGCCGCTGCCAGTTTACCTTTGGACCGACAGTTTTGTTGTAAGTAAATCCTATTATGTTTTTAATCAGATTTTTCTTGGTCCAGCATTGAGCTTGATTTATGGCCAGTATAAGCTTTTCCCAACAAAGCTGAGGGAACAGTTGGTTGAACAGCGTTTGGGAGACACTTTCTTTCTTACGCAAGGTTACGTCATAAGAGTTTATGGTTTTTCAGAAAAACCTTTTTTATTGCCTTTTTACACCACTCCATTTCAATTCGCTTTGGAGGTAGCTCGCCAGCTGGATTACACAAATCAAGAGTATGGAAAGGGTCATGGGAGAAAAGTCATAGTATCTACCCCTTTTGACTTTGGAGGAGTTAGGATAACCCAGTGTGGATAGAATGCGGTCCTCATGGTAACACTTTCTCAGTTTGGGTTGGTTGAGCTTCCCCACCGATGGAAATGGGACCCACTGGGTATAATACAGAAAAATCTTAAGGTGCAAGCTTTCCACTCTTGCCCACGCTCAGATATGGAAAGACAGCGCAATAACCCGCTTGGCTTGGAGCTTGAATGGCATGTGGATGAAATGGAGCCTCTGCCGCCTTGGCTGGATTTTTATACTATGGAGATTGAGTACAACCCCGTAGTAAACCAAGAGCAGAAGCTGACCAGATCCATCATAGCTAGCATAAAATTTAGGTACCCCAAATGGTCAGACCATAAAATACAGCAATGGTGGATCATGAGGGTGCACCATGGCAAAGCCACAACTAATAAGTTGGCAATTGATGAGCAGTTCTCAGTCATCTATGATGATAGCATTCGTACTTATCAGTATTTTTCTTTCGCTGATCTTGTACCCAAAGGGGGACGCAACCCTGATGAAGTGGATGACTTGGTACACCCGCGACATGAACTTCTAGGAAAGGGCAAAACTATTATGGGTGCTCCTCCTTTTGTTGAGCAAGAACCTAAAGAGAAGAGCGCTCCGTCAAAGAGGAAGACTGAAATTTCCCTTCTACAGCAGATCGTGAAGAAGCCACGTATTGGGCCTCAAAAGCCTTTTGGGACCATTATGCATCCAAGCGCTTCAGCTCCTCCTTCAAACCCTAAAGAAGTATATGTAATAGAGGTAGCTGCAACTGTACAGATGGAGGAACAAAAGTCTGCTGACATTGAGCTTGTCGCTGCTCAAGAAGATCCGAAGAGCGAAATAGTTGGAGAGCTTGTAGTTGAAGTATCTATACCTGAAGTGTCCGTAGCTAAAGCGTCTATTCCAGAAGCGGCTGTAACAAAGCAGATTGAATAACAGAAGGTTGTAGTTGAGGTGTCTATTCTAGAGGCTATAACAGAGCAAATTGAAGAATAGAGGGTTGTGGACGTAGAGCAAGTTGCTACTCAAGAACATCCGAGTGATGAGAAAACAAATGAAGTCAGCCCCGATGCACCAGATAAAGAAGAAGAGGGGAAACATGTGCTAGAATAATCTCTCACGACTCCTTCCTCCATGGGGCCCAAAGGTATGTTTTCATCTCCTTCTCCTATTTTGTTTCCTCAGCCTTACCATTACATTTCATACCTCTATTTCTAGCCTGTTTAGTCCCTGACGTACCTATGATGATGCCAGTATCGGTAGCCTCTACAACAACAGTCTCAGCAGTCTCCACTATACCTTTTTTGGTGGTCCCTGCGTTGAGTTCATCCCCTATTCCCACATATTCCCCGTTCACATTTTATGTAGGAGCTCCTAATCCTTTCTCGATCTCGACTACTACTAGTTCTCCCCCTTGGTTTTCAAATATTCCCCTCACCCATGTGTTTGGCGCTACCGTCTCCGATGTTCCATCCTCCCCCATTATAACGTCTGATTCATCAGCTTTCATGACTCCCAAGCCCACTATTTCTGCTGTCCAAACTCAAACTCTTCCAAGGGTTAGCGCAATCGCTTCCCCTTCAACTTCCTCTATGCTATCAGACCTACACTCTATTTTCCCTTTCCCCCCATCTACGCCTATCCTTGGATTAGGGGTCCTAGAGCCTTTAGAAGCAGAGCTCAAAATGACGCAGTAGATGGCTACAGCTAAGAGTGTTCATCGGGCATGGAGAAACTCTACACAATGGCTCAGGGACCGTAGAAGGAGAGATGCTTTAGCCTTGGCACAAACACACAAGGCTTACATTTTAGATCTTGAGTCAATGGAGCTGCATACGATCAAAAGCATACCACTGGTAAATAAGCCTTTGGGGGAAATGACCCCAAATGATTACGCTCGCAAACATACAAGGCTGAATGTAGCTGGAATGAACATCGAAGAAAAAATGGAGGAGGTTCAAGTCGGCATAGGCACCATCTATGCACATGGAGAACACTATAAATTCCACTACTTTAGAGCCTAGTCCAAAATTGATGAGCTTCAGGAAGCTTTGGCAGTAGCAAGAAGACAGAATGAAGAGCTGGAACAAAAGTATCAGGGCCAGGTTAAAGCGCTCACCTCCAAGGTTGAGCAGCTAGAGGAAGAAGTGCAAAGACTCAATCTAGAAAATGTTGAGCATGAGAAAGTGACCGATCGCCATGTCCGGAAAATTGCAGAGGCAAATAAGATAAATCAACAACTTATAGTTTGGATTAAAGAACTAGAATCCAAGTAGGCAGTAGGGGTTGGGCCACCTGGCTTACCTTCTAAGGAGCGCTTGCAAGAGATGCACTTGCACTTCTTACAATATTTTCCTGAAAGAGTTGTGAAAGGAATCAAAGTTCTCCAATTCTTCAAGGAAGCGCATGATGCTATTCTTGTTGGAAGCCCAACTCTAGAGTTAGCCCAAGCAAATCTTAATTACTAGCTAGACTTGGCTACCCAGCTTAGGAAAATAGAGGATGTACCTATTCGCTTGGAACCCATGAGTGATCTGGCCCGATCATTATCTAATGCTAAGACCACATTGCAATATTATTTCACAAAGGTCGAGCTGGCCAAAAAAGCTCGCTTGATTTCAGATGCTCTTTTGCAAGAGCGCCAAGTTGCACTGCGGTACTTGGACGCCCTCATCGACATTGGAGTTCCAGGTTTCACAGATCCAGAGCGCCCTTTTCTATCAATAGAATAGTTGGAGCCCATGTGGGCTGATTTTGTAAATCCAGCAAGTATTCTAGGGATTAGTAAACCTCTCCTTTAGATGGCTAGCTCCTTCTAACAAGATGCTTCTGACTAAAGCGCTCCCTTGTGGAGTGCTTTTCATCAAAAAGCTCCCAAGTGGAGTGCTTTCTAGACAGAGCGCTCCCTAGTGGAGCGCTTTTTTATCAAAGCGAAGACTTGCACCTTTTAAGACAGGGGAGGAAGACCCTTTTGCAAGGCGTTGATTTCACTCGTACTTAGCCCTTTATCAATCTTGTCCACTTAGTCCTTTAGGTGTTTATGAGATGAGTCTTGTAAAGTACCTTTTGATAAAGTGCTCCCAAGTGGAGCGCTTTTCAGCAAAGCGCTCCCTGGTGGAGCGCTTTTCAACAAAGCGCTCCCTGGTGGAGCGCTTTCTAGCTAAAGCGCTCCCTTGTGGAGCGCTTTTTAGCAAAGCGCTCCTTGGTGGAGCGCTTTCTAGCAAAGCAAAGCGCTCCCAAGTGGAGCGCTTTCTGTTTAAAACAAAGACTTGGCATTTTGGAGACACTTTGGGAGGAGTCCCTGTTGGACAAGCACCGATTTCATTTTTACTTAACCATTTCATCAACTTTTGCCGACTTAGCTCCATACCAACTTTGAGAATAACTTTTTAGCTAGAAAGAAAACCCACCCAATTAGATGAGCCGGAGATGACAACTTAACAATTGATTGCCCATGCTAAAACATATACAATTTTGCATGCAACATACCAAGCTAAAACGTAAGAGAAGTACAAGAAAGCTAAAAAAGTACAGAAAAGCCTAGAAAAACCTGCAATATTTTATCCAGAGTTTTATGAGAGAAAGCCTAAGAAAACATGAAGAATCACAACACCTTAACCATTTTTTTATGGAAAAAGGAGAAGTTTTACAACGAGTGTTTTCAAAAAAATTGTTTCTATCATGCATTTTACAAGGTGTGTCAAAAACTGACAACACATATGGCGGCTCGCGGGGTATTGAGCCTGCCTCAATGCGAAGATCCCAAACTTTATCCTTGGGCTGCAGAGTCATCTTCCCCCCCTGAATCTTTAGGCTCTTCTTCTAATTTTTTCTCGCTTCCACTGGACTCCCTATCCTCTTGTTCCTCGCTGTCTTTAGACTCTTCATCTGTTTCTTCTTCTTGCTCATCTAAATCTTCATCCTCTGAACCCGATTCGCTTTCTCTTTTACTTCCTTCATCCGGCGGGGGCTGCTGAGGGAGAAACTGGTCCAATGACCTGTGGAACACATGTTTATATATAGTTGAAGCGTCAACCCAACAGTCAAAAGAATATGGGGGATGCTTTTGGAGCTCAAAAGTCAGACAACGGTAAGTGTCAATGCGCTCCAGATCGGCAAACACCAACATCTTGTCAAATTCCTTCAAACAAGATTCAATCTGAGCATACTTGGTCATGAGCATAATGATCTGTGCATCTGAACTCGAGGCGTTCAACGTGTCTATATCAGCAGGATTGTCAACAAAATCAGCCCACATGGGCTCCAACTCTTTTATTGATAGAAAAGGGTGCTTTGGATCTGTGAAACCTGGAACTCCAATGTCGATGAGGGCGTCCAAGTACCGCAGTGCAACTTGGCGCTCTTGCAAAAGAGCATCTGAAATCAAGCGAGCTTTTTTGGCCAGCTCGACCTTTGTGAAATAATATTGCAATGTGGTCTTAGCATTAGATAATGATCGGGCCAGATCACTCATGGGTTCCAAGCGAATAGGTACATCCTCTATTTTCCTAAGCTGGGTAGCAAAGTCTAGCCAGTAATTAACATCTACCTGAGCTGACTCTAGAGTTGGGTTCCCAGCAAGAATAGCATCATGTGCTTCCTTGAAGAACTAGAGAGCTTTGATTCCTTTTGCAGTTCTTTGAGGAAAATCTCGCATGAAGTGCAAGTGCATCTCTCGCAAGGGCTCCCTAGAAGGTAAGCCAGGCGGCTCAGCCCCTACTACCTGCTTGAATTCTAGTTCTTTAATCCGAACTGTAAGTTGTTGATTTGTCTGATTTGCCTCTGCAATTTGCCAGACATGGCGATCGCTCACTTTCTCATGCTCAACGTTTTCTAGATCGAGTCTTTGCACTTCTCCCTCTAGCTGCTCAAATTTGGAGGTGACCACTTCAACCTGGCCCTAATATTTTTGTTCCCGCTCTTCGTTTTGTCTTCTTGTTGTTGCCAAAGCTTCCTGAAGCTCATCAATTTTGGACTAGGCTCTAAAGTAGCGGAATTTATAGTGTTCTCCATGCGCATAGATGGTGCCTATGCCGACTTGAACCTCCTCCATTTTTTCTTCGGTATTCATTCCAGCTACATTCAGCCTTGTATGTCTGTGAGCGTAATCAGCTGGGGTCATTTCCCCTAAAGGCTTATTTACCAGTGGTATGCTTTCGATCGTATGCAGCTCCATTGACTCAGGATCTAAAATGTAAGCCTTGCACGTCTGTGCCAAGGCTAAAGCATCTCTCCTTCTGCGGTCCCTGAGCCATTGTGTAGAGTTTCTCTGTGCCCGACGAACACTCTCAGCTGCAGCCAGTTGTTGCGTCATCTCCAGCTCTATTTCTAAAGGCTCTGGGACCCCTAATCCAAGAATAGGCGTAGATGGGGGGAAAGGGAAAACAGAGTGTAGGTCTGATAGTGCAGAGGAAGCTGAAGGACAAGCGATTGTGCTAACCCTTAGAAGAATTTGAGTTTGGACAGCAGAAACAGTGGGCTTGGGAGTCATTAAAGTCGATGAATCAGACGTCATAATGGGAGAGGACGAAACGCCAGAGCTGGTAGTGCCAAACACACGGGTGAGGGGAATCTTTGAAAACCAAGAGGGAGAACTGGCAGTAGCTGAGATCGAGAAAGGATTAGGAGCTCCTGCATAAAACGTGAATGGGGAAGATGTGGGTATAGGTAATGTGGCAAGAGACGATAAAGGTGGTTGGGGAACTAAAAAGCTCTGCTGACTTGACTTGGGAACAGGGGATGAACTCAACGCAAGGACCACCGAAAAAGGTATAGTGGAGACTGTTGAGACTGCTGCTGTAGAGGCTACCGATACTGGCATCATCATAGGTACGTCAGGGACTGAACAAGCTTCGAGCCCTGTGGAGGAAGGAGTCGTGAGAGATTCTTCTAGCGCCTGTTTCCCCTCTTCTTCTTTATCTGGAGCGTCGGGGCTGACTTCATTTGTTTTCTCATCACTCGGATGCTCTTGGGTAGCAACTTGCTCCACGTCCACAACCCTCTGTTCTTCAATCTGTTCTGTCACAGCTGCTTCTGGAATAGACACCTCAGCTACAACCTCCTGTTCTTCAATCTGCTTTGTTACAGCCGCTTCTGGAACAGACGCTTTAGCCACAGACACTTCAGGTATAGGTACTTCAGCTATAGACACTCCAGCTATTTCGCTCTTCGGATCTTCTTGAGTATCGACAAGCTCAATGTCAGCAGACTTTTGTTCCTCCATCTATACAGTTGCAGCTGCCTCTGTTACAGCTACTTCGTTAGGGTTTGAAGGCGGGGCTGAAGCGCCTGGATGCATAATGGTCCCAAAAGGCTTTTGAGGCCCAGTACGTGGCTTCTTCGCGATCTGCGGTAGAAGGGAAATTTCAGTCTTCCTCTTTGACGGAGCGCTCTTCTTTTTAGGCACTTGCTCAACAGAAGGAGGAGCGCCCATAATAGCTTTGCCTTCCCCCAGCATTTCATGTCGCGGGTGTGCCAAGTCGTCCACTTCATCGGGGTTGCGTCCTCCTTTGGGTACAATATCAGCAAAGGAAAATGGCTAATAAGTACCAACGCTATCATCATAGATGGTTGAGAACTGCCCATCAATTGCCAGCTTATTAGTTGTGGCTTTGCCCTGGTGCACCCTCATGATCCACCATTGTCGTATTTTATGGTTTGACCATTGCGGGTACCTGACTTTTATGCTAGCTATGATGGATCTGGTCAGCTTCTGCTCTTCGTTTACTACGGGGTTGTACTCAATCTCCATAGTATAAAAATCCATCCAAGGCGGCAGCGGCTCCATTTCGTCCACATGCCATTCAAGCTCCAAGACAAGCGGGTTATTACGTTGTCTTTCCATATCTAAGCGTGGGCAAGAGTGGAAAGCTTGCACCTTAAGATTTTTCTGTATTATACCCAGTGGGTCCCATTTCCACCGATGGGGAAGCTCAATCAACCCAAACTGAGAAAGTATTACCGTGAGGACCACATTCTGTCCACACTGGGTTATCCTAACTCCTCCGAAGTCGAAAGGGGTAGAGACTATGACTTTTCTCCCACGACCCTTTCCATACTCTTCATTTGTGTAGTCCAGCTGGCGAGCTACCTCCAAAGCGAATTGAAATAGAGTGGTGTAAAAAGGCAATAAAAAGGGTTTTTTTTGAAAAACCATAAACTCTTATGACGTAACCTTGCATAAGAAAGAAAGTGTCTCCCAAACGTTGTTCAACCAAGTGTTCCCTCAGCTCTGCCGGGAAACGCTTATACTAGCCATAGATCAAGCTCAATGCTGGACCAAGAAAAATTTGATTAAAAACATAATAGGATTTACTTACAACAATACTGTCGGTCCAAAGGTAAACTGGCAGCGGCTTCCCTTCATGGTCTGTCTGTTGCTTTGTGACGAAACCAAATTTTTCGTGCAGATTCCAAAAGAAAAACCACACCATTATGGAGAGTCTGAACTGGTTTTCCTGGTCGTCATGGAGAAAAGGTAAAGAGGTATGCAGCTGCCGCGACACAAATTCTGCCCAATCATAATAAACTGGACTGGATCCTGGCCTGGCCTTGGAAAACAATCTTGGTTGTCCAAAATGGCCTGTGCTATGGCAACCTGCCAGTCAGTACCCATTCATCGGTCGCTAGCCCTGTCACCCATGCCAGGATAGTGTAAATTTCAGGCTGAGAAAATTCAGCCAAGGACCTCGAGAGTGGAGGAAGGTTACCGGATACTGTTGTATCCTTCAACTGGCTCATCATAAAATCCTTCATCCAGGGCATAGGCTGATATCTATTAGCTTCTTCATTGGTTTACAGCCTCTGCGGTGCAACTTTGGAAGGATGCTCTTTCCTGCTAGTGAAAGCTTGCCAGACTGACTCGGTAGTAATAGCAAATAATGGAGCTCCCTTAGCATCTCGAACCATCCGTGATAGAGGATCATAAAACCTGGCCACTACGTGAATGAATTCGGGACAGGCGTGAACAGGGGTTCACATGTAAAAGGACAAGTGCGAGTGGTATACGGCGGCCAATGGGCTTTCAACCAGGCTTTTACTGTAAGCTTCCTCAACGTCCCGACGCAGCTGCTCCATATCTCTATTCGTCACCAAGCAATATTTGTATTGAAGGAAAGGGTGTTGTTGAGCCACCAGCTCCTCAATATTTTTCTTTTTCTTCTTCTCCTAAGCTTCTTTGAATCTGACGATTCTGCAGATACAACCTCATATTCCGTTTTTTTATCTTTTGGAGCCTTTTTCTTATGTTTCTTCTCCTTTGGCACCTCTTCAATTACTGTCTCCTTCGCTGCTTCCTTCCCTTTTTTACCCGTGGTAGTCGAGTGTTTCCGAAGGTTTTCTGGTTATGTGTTACAGTAGAGATGATTCGATTAAGCTTGAAATTTGTTGGATATACTGCGCTTTTATAATGCATTTACCTGAATCCACCACCTTTAATGCAGACCACCCATAGTTAATGTCAGGGTGAACGTGCATGCAATCGGGTGTCTTCGATTTTCTTCGTGCGGGTGGATTTTTCTTGAAAAACTAAATAACGGCGGCGGACGAGGACGCTTCCACGGGGCGCACTGTTGTTGGTTGAGAGGGGCGTCCGTAGATTTGAGCTAAAAGATCAATTTCGGCTGACGGAGGATGAGGAATGTTTTAATTTGATGGAACGTACGGCCCCTTCCCTTTTAAAACTTGTGCCAGCTTAGGGCTTGAAAACGACTTTCTAATAATGAGCAGAATCCCTCCGGACACTTGGCAAAATCCGAGCGGACAGCCAAAAATTAAATTATAAAGGCAAGAAAACGAGGAAATAAAACTATGCTTTCAACGAGTTTAAAAACGGCTACAAAGGGGAGCGATTCCCAATGAAGCGCCCCCACAACTCATTTATTTATTTATTTCTCTTAGGCCTTAGCTTCTTAGTTTGAAGCGCTCCCTTGTGAAGCGCTCTCCTTGCAAAGCGTTCCCAAGTGGAACGCTTTGTCTTCAGAGCGCTCCACAAGGGAGCGCTCCAAAGACAAAGCGTTTCCTAACATACATTGTTGAGGAACCAATAGAAGAAGATAAGAAACTAGTAAGTTGCATTTGTCTGCAACTCTTAGACAAGTAAGACCAAGGTAAAACCCAACGTTGAAGAGCCATACCCCTAACTAACCCCATACAACAAGGCGGCACTAAGCCCAAGTAGCTATTCTCGTGTACTGGCAAAGATGCACAAATCTGCCATATCATTCTAGCAAGTCAGCCTCAAAAGGGTTCTTATGGCTCCTAATGGAAAAAACAATGTGAAATACTTCTATAAATGTCCACAGAGACCAAAGTAAGCCAATGGAACTCATCAAAAAAGAGCTATTACAATGAACTATACTAACCAAAAAGTACCACAAAAGCTAGGCTAAACTGTGGTAAAGAAGTTAGGGTAAACTACACTAAAGTGGAACACTTATATGGCGTTAAATTACAGCCTTGAGGGTTGTACCCAAAATAGGTAATAAACTCTTAACATGCTATATGTGATGACAAAGAGAAAGCCTGCAGTCAAGTTCAAAGGGAAAGAGAAAAGAGCTCCAATGGATCCAAGCGCTAACACGTAATTGTAGTTGGATATAGAGTAGAAACAGAGTCATCGTCATCACAACCATCTCAAAAGGGCCAATATAGGATCTGATGATGTTCCTCAGAGAATGGCAAGGCCCAAGGGGCCTAGCTTGATAATCTTGGGAGGACATGGAGTTCAAACCCTAAAGGATCTCCGTTCAAACCCTCAAGGATCTCCTAGCACCCATTGTCATGGAACCAATAAAAGAAAATAGGAAACCACTGATTTGTGTCTAACTACAATGTTTGGGTATGTAAGGGTTGGCCAAAACCCGGTGTCAGAGAACTACAGTCCTGTCTAGCCACATGCAAGAAGAAGAAAGCATGGAAGGCCTCGTAGGAACTGTTGTATGCAAACATGGGCACATATATTTGTTACTAACATTTTGGAGAGACGTAGCATCAAATGAGTGCTTGTTACTTTCAACAGCAAACCAAGGGTGAAAGAATGTGATGATTAGTCAAGTGGCAGTCAATCTCCCTTATAATAATCAACAACAAAGAGTGATAGACTGTCAAAGGTATAAATCCAAGCATCTTTGATCAAGATGGCTGAAAAAAATGGCAAACGATCCACCTAATTATCTATGCAAGCAACAGTACCTCCCTCAATCTTGTAATAAATAGAACACGTGAAGATGAAATGTTCCTTAGTCTCTACCTCCTGGAAAAAGCAAAGGCAACATACAATATTCTCTCGAGGAATGATGGTCTGTCTCTACCCACAATTGATGTGAGCAGCTATAGGCTGACCAAGAAAGATACTAATGTTGTGTCTGCAATGTCTTTGGATATAATCAAGGCAAGCAATAATGCCATTCTCAATGAGCCAATGATATCATCCCTGACTGCTTGGTGAATTAGCTTCTTATTGGAGAGAAGGTGGGAAGGAGCATTCAAGAAGTAACTGAATGTAGATAGTTGATCTATAAAGACGCCAAGTAATTGACAAACGGAAGTAGCCTCCAAATACTAGTTCCTAAGATGTCTAGAGGTGTTCCTATAAGAAAGTCATTTAGAGGAGCAAAGCGCTTAAAATGGATCTCTCTCTCAGCCTGATATGCCGTCATCCATGGATATAAGGCGATGATGATGAGAAATAATTTTGATATACGCTCAAGGAGAAGAGGATGAGTGTCAAACTCAGTTTGGACAAATACCATGGGGAACTGTTCTCTTACATTGGATAAGCCACTGGAACAAAATAATTTGAATCCTCTCAAAACAAACCCAACCAAAACACGCTGGACTTGGGGGCCAAATCTCAAATTCATAACGGAATGTAGGATTAATAATGCAATCAAAGAGGCACATCTTTGTAGGTATATCCTAGACGTGCAGCAGGAAACACTGGCTTTCTAGGGCTGAGAGGAAGCATATCCCTTGCAAAGTCATGACTGAGGCTAGCCGGAGATTAAGATGAGGACCAGCAAACTGAACCCCTAGGTATGTGTACATAAAAGTGATCTCAAATGGGTTTGCCCTTATAGAAGAACTTTGACACCTGGTCTCAAATGCTAGGGAAAACCTACAATACAATATTGTTTTGCTCTTACTTTTACACCTCTCCATATTTCTCATTGATTCATTTAATAATTAAATTCTCTACATCTCCTAGAGGTTTTCTCTTTTCACCTTGAAATTCTCTCGATTCAAAATCTGTTGGAAGAAGGTATCAAAACTATATACCATGCTCAATAAAAGTATCTACGGCTGAATGCTTATTATTTTTCTAGGCATCCTCCACAACCAGAAGTCCTTCCCACAAGGTTTACTACACTGCTAGACATGCCATTAGCACATGTTTGACTTTATTCACTCTTTTAATATACTTATTTGATTGTGGATGATCACCATGGTTGAAATTTAATAGAGTTGCATTGTCAAACAAGTCTTTTGAAAAAAGTAATGACAAACAAAGGCCCTAAATGTCTGTTAGATTTTAAGAATACCTTATTAATCAGAAAAAGTGGCAATCATTTGCCTTGTGACACATCATTCATTGGGTGAATATAAACACATAAATCACCCATCCCTATGTTATTGCATACTCACCTTCCTACATATGTAATCTACCAGATACAACCCCATACATATTTGTATTTGGATACAGACCAATTAAAGAGGTGATACAAATGGGATGTGTCTAGTAAAAACCAAAGTTGTGCCCCACAATTTGGTCTTTTTGAAAGAAGAAAAAAAAATTGAAAATGAAGATGAAAAAAAGACATCTAACCATTATAAATACAGGCAAAAGATGATTTCCTCAAACATAGCACTTGTCTTTAAGCTTGCCTATGGAGTTTTTAAACAGCTTATTCTTGATTGTGGAAATTCTAACTTTTAAATTAGATTTCCAAAATTAATATATATATAGAAAGATAGAGAGAACCTTGTGATGATATTGCTAGGATTCAAAATATGACACACACACATATATAGACATGTATCCTTTTATATGTGATATTTTGGATCTATTCAAACTTCACCATGTAATATCCAAGGTTTACATCTATATAGATGTTTTATTTTATACCTAGCCATTATCCAAAGATTTCAAAAAAACATGCATATGCATATTGGATACTGTACTCTTATCTATGTCTCCCTCCATAAGAAGCAAGTTAGGCCCATCCACTACCACCAATATTTAATCATTTTTTTGACAAAGCAATAACAAAATCCATTGAGATAATTTCCTATTAAGATTTGCTTAAGGATTCATTTCTGCTGTATTTACTTAATAGCTCCTCCAAATACTTTACTGTAATGTCCTACCCCTTTCGAAGGCAAATAAATTTGCCACCCAAAGAGCCAGGTTCCGATCTTGGGTTCCAAATTGAAAACTTGAATGCCTTGTTTTCTGATTGCTTTGATATCACGTGATTTATGCAAATATGAATTTTTTATACTTTTTGCAATAATACAAATTCTGGAAATAAAAATAACAACAAACTAGAAATGCTTGTATCTTAAAAACTACTCCTCCAATGACTACAAAATTTAAGCACAAACTTCTTCTAATGATATTGAGCAAACCCAATGAAGGAAATTGTACAAGGATAAGTGTACCCAGAGATCTAAAGGCCTGATATAATTCTGGAAGTTAACACCAACAACAACAAACTTATATATTTATTAAATATGCTTGTAATACAATTTCTCCAGCATACTAATTGTTTTTTGGCTGTCCAACAAAGAGAAGACCTCATACAACACAATGAATGCTCCAAATGGGAGGCGTTTGGCCTCAATAAGTGCACGCCCTTCACTGCAACTGGTACGACCTGTTAAAAACCCTTCACAAATGACATAGATCCCTTCCAAACTGCTGAAGTGTACGGCTGATAAGCTGATCAAAAACTATGAATAATCAGCAATACAAGCTTCTTCAAAACCCAAGCAATCTAATTCAAAATAGCCTCTAATGGTTTGGCCTCACTGGAAACATCTGCAATCCGAAGTAACTCTAAAAATGGCACCAAGTGCACCCCAAAACTCATCAACAACCTGCCACTTTGAAGCTCAAATCATTCCCCGTCACGAAAATGCCACAATCACTCCAAGGATATCTTGCAATCCCAAAAGTGATGTTCCTGCTGGAGGGTTTCGTCTCCAAACAAGCCAAATCTGCCCTTGCATGTGGTTTTTCGTCACAAACAAGCTGGATATCTTCCTGCAAACTCTACTGCAAGCAAGATCCTTTCTCCAAAAATGAAATGTAATAACCAGAGATGTCTTCAAATGCTCTCACAACCTCTATTTATTCTTTTCTCGAGCCGGTCGATCCAATGTGGGTAGAATGTGGGATTAAACTTCTTTCTTTTTTACTTGCTTTATGTCAATAATTCATTTACTAATGAGCATATATAATGACTTAACTCCACAATATCACTTAATCATATTATAATCTCCCAAAGTTGCGTCCAAGCTAGGCATTAATAAAACCACATTAAAATATACATTATTTCCTTCAAAATGAGTACTCATAAGCCCCCTAACAAATTATAAAGTCATACTTAGGAGAATAATATAATAATTTAATGACTTTATAATAATTATAACTTTGACGATTAAAAACTCCATGACTGCTCATCCAAACTCACATCCGAAGATAGAAATGAGTACCCATTTGGCCAAACTAGCCACTCGTAGGACTTCCGCTCCGCCAAAACCAACTTACTAAAAATAGTAAGTTCCCTGCACTGATAACCAAATGGGTCTAGTCAATCAACTGAAGATATATCCGGATACCCAATTCGACGAAGAACAACATTCTGTAATCAATTCGGCTAGAAACCTGAATCACCGACTTACTATAAATAGTAAGTCCTCCCTCAAATCTCAGAATGTCCTCGAAAAACTAGCATCCAAAGGCATACAACCATCTAGCGAAACCCCAACATCCTATGAGAGCATTATCACAAAAGACAAGCCTAGAAGGGGACATTACAGTCCTCCCTCCTCGAGATTGCTTGTCCTCAAGCAATCCAATCTCAGAACATGACAATCTCAAAAATAATTGCCATGCAATCCCTGGATCCTAGATGAACCGATGAGCTTCATATCTCCAACTGAGATAAATCCTGCACTGCTGACCCTCTACAAGTGTCATCTCGTGTAGTCCTCTATCCAAAAGTGCAATCAATCTCTAAAATAGTTCAACCAACTCACAAGTAAACTGCTCTCCACAATCCCGGTCAAGCTCTATCACCACACTGAAACCAAGCATATCCTCTAAGTCCCAAATCAACATCCTGTCAGAACTAACACGCTGACGCTGCGCCACTCTGATCAAAACCAGAAGCTCATAGTAACACAGCCGCACACACCTCATTTGTATTCCCAGAATGACAACACCCCAAACTAGACTAAAAAACCGATGTGAGAGGACAAGTAAATCAAGGACGGTAAGTTGAGGAGATGCTGGAATCAACCCCCCAACAACTCCCAACAACCAAAGTAACCGATACCTGACCAAAAAATCTCTCCAATATTTTTGTTGACATAAGATTGGAGTTAATCGGTTGCTAATCCACAACCGAACAATAATGACCCATCTGGGAGTCTGAACTAACTCCCGCCACCAAATAGCCAACGAAAGTGACATCAAGGCACGATCTCCACAGATCATTGACCTCCATGGGCACACACCTCCCGGATCCCATGGGCCAAAGGATATCCTAGCAGTCATGTCAACTACCAACTCGGTGAAACAGCAACTAAACCACTGATAACTACCTGGATCCCAAATCCATATGTGGTCCTCTGTCATATCGTCCGAACCAAGGAAAAATCCAAGATCCAGCACCAAAATATCATAACTGCATACAAGCAAAGAGTTTTTCAGCCATCACCTTGTCTCTGCACTACATCCATCATGTTGAGCCAAACAATCATCCCAACAATGAATCACCTTACCCTCTAATGAAGAAGGCATCTCATACCCCAGTGAAGTATACAACCCGCTATAACCATATTTCAACCCACCACTATGTGTCATCCGAAAAAAGGTCCACTCATCTACATGTGGGCTGAAATCAAAATGACTAGCATACCTCACTATACAATCCATATGAACCTCACCAACTGAACCCCTGTGAAGCTCCAAAGAATCCCCTGAAGTATGGCTCGCATCATCATCCTCAGGATCGGAATCAGGTAATGTACCATCATCTACTGCACCAAATGAGGAAGTAACATCCATTAAAGAAAGCATATCATCACTCCGCTTATGCTCATATTGATCGACTTGAGTGAATGTGGAATCATTATTACTAATCAATCCTTCCTCACGTCCAATCTCATGTATCCCCTCAATCAATTGCTTAACCACCATAGTATCCGAATTAGTCTCTGAATCATGTGAAGTGGATGCAATAAATGACTGACTTTTCACTGTGAAAAGGGAGTGATAAGCTAAACTCAACTCAAGACAAAGCTCATCAATCTCCTCATCTTTTCGAGTGAGCTCTCGGGAAGTCTGCTCTACAAACCGCATAACCCGATCCCTATCAAATAATAGCCTCAAGTAATCTAATTTGATTACCTCTAATGCTCGCTTGATGGCCTGCAAATATGTAGCAGTAGCTCCAACTGTCAACTGGTGTCGTCTCTCTCCAAGTTGGGCTGTCTGATAAAGGCATTCAACAAACTCATGTGTGCTATTCAAATGTGTCAATGTGTGGACAACCTGCTCATCTGTAACCTGTATGTGATCTTGCAATGAACTGGAATCATCAACACAAAATAAACTCTCAGGTGTATCCTCTAATGCACAATGATCAATCTTAGGCCCTTTCACTGCACTGCACTCACCAACCTCATACTTTGAAGTGATGACAGAACTATGCTCATCCTTTGAATCACCAACTACATCAACAACTGAATCCTCAACCACAAGATCAGCGTGCTCATCAATACACACCTCTCCAATATCCAACACATAAGATGAAGTGACCTCATCCTCATCAATTACTACTGCTGCTTTGTTTTCCCCATCAATACAAGAATCAACCTGAACCTCGGTTATGCATGAAACATTCTCTAAATTTTCAACCTCCTTGTTGTCCTCTTCATTGTCCACAACTGTGCTTGGCTGCAATGAGTCATTTCCCTTTGTCCATGTTTTTATTCCAACTGCTAATGGAGGCTTCAACCACTTAGGATGATGTTCTATTATTGTTGTAAAAAACTCATTTTGTTCTTGAAATTTTTGCATCAGCTCTATCATGAGTTCCTGGATAGTAGCCATTACCAACACACTACTGCAACTTTGTAACCCTCAAGCTGGCAGGATAAGTTGAGCTCTGATACCATTGTAATGTCCTACCCCTTTTGAAGGCAAATAAATTTGCCACCCAAAGAGCCAGGTTCCGATCTTGGGTTCCAAATTGAAAACTTGAATGCCTTGTTTTCTGATTGCTTTGATATCACGTGATTTATGCAAATATGAATTTTTTATACTTTTTGCAATAATACAAATTCTGGAAATAAAAATAGCAGCAAACTAGAAATGCTTGTATCTTAAAAACTACTCCTCCAATGACTACGAAATTTAAGCACAAACTTCTTCTAATGATATTGAGCAAACCCAATGAAGGAAATTGTACAAGGATAAGTGTACCCGGAGATCTAAAGGCCTCGATATAATTTTGGAAGTTAACACCAACAACAACAAACTTATATATTTATTAAATATGCTTGTAATACAATTTCTCCAACATACTAATTGTTTTTTGGCTGTCCAACAAAGAGAAGACCTCATACAACACAATGAATGCTCCAAATGGGAGGCGTTTGGCCTCAATAAGTGCACGCCCTTCACTACAACTGGTACGGCCTGTTAAAAACCCTTCACAAATGACATAGATCCCTTCCAAACTGCTGAAGTGTACGACTGATAAGCTGATCAAAAACTATGAATAATCAACAATACAAGCTTCTTCAAAACCCAAGCAATCTAATTCAAAATAGCCTCTAATGGTTTGGCCTCACTGGAAACATCTGCAATCTGAAGTAACTCTAAAAATGGCACCAAGTGCACCCCAAAACTCATCAACAACCTGCCACTTTGAAGCTCAAATCATTCCCTGTCACGGAAATGCCACAATCACTCCAAGGATATCTTGCAATCCCAAAAGTGATGTTCCTGCTGGAGGGTTTCGTCTCCAAACAAGCCAAATCTGCCCTTGCATGTGGTTTTTCGTCACAAACAAGCTGGATATCTTCCTGCAAACTCTGCTGCAAGCAAGCTCCTTTCTCCAAACATGAAATGTAATAACCAAAGATGTCTTCAAATGCTCTCACAACCTCTATTTATTCTTTTCTCAAGCCGATCGATCCAATGTGGGTAGAATGTGGGATTAAACTTCTTTCTTTTTTACTTGCTTTATGTCAATAATTCATTTACTAATGAGCATATATAATGACTTAACTCCACAATATCACTTAATCATATTATAATCTCCCAAAGTTGCGTCCAAGCTAGGCATTAATAAAACCACATTAAAATATACATTATTTCCTTCAAAATGAGTACTCATAAGCCCCCTAACAAATTATAAAGTCATACTTAGGAGAATAATATAATAATTTAATGACTTTATAATAATTATAACTTCGACGATTAAAAACTCCATGACCGCTCATCCAAACTCACATCCGAAGATAGAAATGAGTACCCATTTGGCCAAACTAGCCACTCGTAGGACTTCCGCTCCGCCAAAACCAACTTACTAAAAATAGTAAGTTCCCTGCACTGATAACCAAATGGGTCTAGTCAATCAACTGAAGATATATCTGGATACCCAATTCGGCGAAGAACAACATTCTGCAATCAATTCGGCCAGAAACCTAAATCATCGACTTACTATAAATAGTAAGTCCTCCCTCAAATCTCAAAATGTCCCCGAAAAACTGGCATCCAAAGGCATACAACCATCTGGCAAAACCCCAACATCCTATGAGAGCATTCTCACAAAAGACAAGCCTAGAAGGGGACATTACATTTACATATTAAGGTACATCATTTAGTTATATGCTTCAAGTTGTTATGCAATAGCAGCAGTACTAAAGCAAGTAGACAAGCATATTTAGTCCAAACACATCCAAGGATACCTATGTGATCCAAAAGATTTTTATCAAAAGAATTTTTGTAAACTTTATCTTTTATTGGAGTTTATTTTGTTCTCGCTATGCTTTGAGGTCGAAGCATTCTCTAAGAGATGGGAAGATGTTATGAATCTATTTAACTAATTAGGAATATGAAGCAGTTTGTCCCCTGTTCCTGTCCTATGGGGTGTATGTATTCCTATCCCCATATTGTCTTTATCATAATCTTGTATCAATTTTATTAATCAATATAAATTTAAGACATTTGCCTATCTGCACCGCCATGTATCATCTTATTTACCAAGACTTGTTCACATATCTCAAATTGATATAAGCAGTTCTTTTTTGGAATTGAACCCCAACATTGATAATTTCCAGTAGACCTGCTCTGGCAAACAGAACATAGCAGGTCATCAAGTAAATTCCCAGAAAAAAATGTAAGAGACTGACCAGATGTTTTAGGTGCAGAGCGTCCAGGGATTGCTTACATCAGTCATTGAATCATACCTCTAATTTATTTTTCTGACTCCATAGCTTTCCCTGTATGTTTAAACAAGTGCAAATTCTGGACATAATGTCGGGGCAAAACCAATGATGCAAAGTTAAAAGTGGTTTTAAATTTTGATTTATATGTTTTTATGGTTGTCTAATTCATCCTTCCTGCATGGCTGCACTCACATTTTGAGATTGGATGTGTGTAAATGGACTAGCTATTATGATTTTTGAGAAAATGTGTATCATCATGTTTTCAGATTGAGTAGTTAAATGAACTCAGACTGAACTTCTTTTGCTAAAGCTGTCTTCTGACTTTATTAACCTGGTTGCCTTCCTTTCCCCAGCCTTGATGTTCGTGTGAGGGTTGGCATCAGGTTGGTGTTAGAGGTTGCATTCAACCCATCTATTTAGAAACAGGCGTTGCAAAGAATCTATTAAGACTTGCTATTGGAGCTATCTGCATGACTTTGAAGTATTTAAGAAATTATTTGCAAAGGATATAGAATCTCCAGCTTAAAGAATTGTCTATCTTTTGCTTTCAAATTGTGTTCATTCAAATCGAAGCACAGCAACTTTGGCTTTAATTTGATAATTGCAACAAATGACAACCACAAAATACTAAGATTGTCTGGAAATGTAGAATCAAACGGTCAACTAGATATGTAGAGAATAAATTAGAGAACCAGAAAAACAAATTTTAAATATTACCCTTCTGAAGCATTTGAAATTTGGAGTGGCTTCCTGTGAAGACGATTGTGTATTCCTGTAATTCCCATTTTTCCTGATAATCAGATTTTTATCATATATTATGTCAGATTTCTGAAAATCACTAGCCTCAGAACTATCGTTTATTTCTTCTCTTTTAGTATGGATCTTTGCTTCATCTTTAGACTCCAATGTATTTGCAGGTCCTGTTGTCTCATGGTTATGTATTTCAAGTGACTTTCTACCTGCAGATATGCAGTTCTTATCTCCAATAACTGTTTTAACCTGCAAAACAGTTTCATTTACAGACGATTCTCCTGAAGACCGTGTCAAAGAGAACTGAACTGAGCTAACTTCTGATACAGACTTAAATTTTATTGTTTTATTTGCATCTGAAACAATTTGCCTCTGTCCAGAACTTGGAGAAATTTTAGTATCATTAGACGTTAAACTTGTCCCTCTGGATTCCATTGCCTGCATCATGACAGTTGGGGGCATGTGACTGATTAATTAATTTGAATCTTCAAGTATGCATGCAAACTGTCTGATTAGAAAATATGATATGTCTTTACTCATAAAATACTTTCAAAATGATTTTGGATACTTTCAAAATGATTTTCAAGTTAAAGTCTACTTATTTTAGTTCCATGACTGACCTTAGAATGGTGATGCATCTTGGTAATTTCAACTTCATTTTCAGAATCAGCCACATCCACAGTTTCCTCAGTCCCAGAAGATGATGCAGGGCCTGTCGGCAAAAGAAGATATAATTTATCCATTTATGATTTATCTATCAAGGTATGTCTCCTTGAGTAGTTGTTTCAGAAAATAAAAATATCAAAAGTTCTGAAAAGAAAAATAGCTCACTCGAGGGGGTTCTTAAGGCAGATGCATTAAACTCTCCAGCCAAAACGGCTTCAATTATTTTATCTTCACTCAGTCTGGGGATTTCCTTCAAGTGACGAATTTTATCAGAGCCCAGCCCTAAGTTCTTTTTTGCATCTTCGTCTGGAACTATCAGAAATTCATGTTCTGCTGATATGTCTCCTTTCTAACATAGAACATAACAATTAGGATCAGTGCTAAACTTTAAACCCATGTAAATCATTTAATCCTTTAAATTCAAAAGCCAACACTGCACTACAGAAAGGTCCATGCTGTGGCTGCAAAAGCCAATGAGATAAAACTGGCAGTGGAAAACCCATTTAATTCTATGATAAGGTATGAGATCTGCAAGAAGTACAGAAGAGGATATCTTGACTGCCTTTTGGATACTTTTAAAAGCTCATTCTACTTTTAAACATCACAGTAGGCTTGCTTAATGATTTATGTGAAAATTAATGTAAGTGAAGATACATACAAAGAATGTGGACTTTAAAAAATTATGAATGAGGGAAAGCCAATTCACATCAGGATGAGGAAACAAAAATCCATAGTTATAGGATGCAGGTACCTGTATACTTTCACACTTCTTAAAAACAGGAACTACAGTTGCCCCACAAATTTCCAGAAGAAGCCGCAACCTCTCTTTATAATGGTACTGCAAGAAACCATTCCTCTGAAGAAACAGCTAGATGGTAAAATAAATTGCAAAAGTCAGAACACTACCAAAGCATTACCAGATGTAATGGCCCAACCACAAATGTAAATCTGGATAGGCATGTTTCTCGAAATTTTGAATCTGCAAGCTTGACTGGTACAGCTACATGCCCTCGTCTTAGTGTCAAAGTAGGAGCAAAGCTGGAGAGAAAACACACATTATTCTCTGAAGCTGCTAAACAAACAGCAGAATGGAAGATTAAGATGTAACATAAAATATTGAAGATAGATTTACAAGCACAAAATTAAGATGCAAGTTTGTCTGAACTGGTAGTTCATCAAGGGGGGGGGAACACATTGAACACCTTGAGCAGCTCGGAATCTCTGATATTGGAGAAGCTTGCCCCATCATAGCCTGGTATGAAGATACAACCCACCATGTTAAAAAGCCACTAAGTATGGCTTGCAGAAAAAAATAGGCATTAAGGAGAATGCCAACCCATAATCACAGCAAAGTAAATCCAACTCATGCACAGTACCTAACTTAAAAGGGACATAAAGCTATCAGGACCTTGCATTTCCTTGTTCTAGCCAATACAAACCTAGAGTAGTATTCTTCACAAAAAAGATGTAATGCTTTGTAGTATAAATGGTATACCCTATAGAGTAAGCAATTGTTTTTGTAGCGAGTACAGCAAGCCCAACAAGCAGGCTTGACTGACCACACTAACAGTCAATCCTTTGTACCAAGTGTTCAGGCTTGACTGACCACACTAACAGTCAATCCTTTGTACCAACTGTTCTCAGTGTGCTTTTATTTTTAATCCACTTTAGAATAATTGGACACTTTACCATAGTATAGTAAAACCAGTCAGAATAAACGATAAACTAAAACACCAGAAGCACTTAATGAGGAAGGGCTGGCTGGCATGTCCATACAATTGGTTTCATGTATTCCCAGGTGCAATTCAGAGTCACAGAGAAGATTTGGAGGAAAAAACGCTTATGAACAAAGACTATTTACAAATACAATACACCATGCTAAAATTATAAAATACATCTAATAAAGCATGTGGACTACAGATACAAAAAGAATGAAGTGCAATGAAGTTTTTCCATTGCTCTGGAATGCTATATGCATAATCAGTCTCCACTACATCATAGGCCCCTCCGATACTTGAGGAACAATACACTTTCAACTCATTGGGCAACAATGTAAGAGAAAAATTGGGTGGAAACTTGTGGTGATTGATAGCAACAATATGTACAAGTTCCCCATGGTGGCTACCTAATGCTCGAGAAAAAATAATAAAGATCTTACAATTTATGCGTATCGCATTTCAAAAGCATAAAATTATAAAGAAAAACATCCCTTGCATCTAGAAATCAACATCCCACTGAAATGATGCATTAAGACAAGTGAGGCAATCATGACAAGGTGCCAGATTTACCATGCAAAGGGGATTGGTGCACGATCTGCTGCTATATTGGTGGAGGTTCCCCCAACAAATTCTGCTACAGATAGCCCCCATCCAAAGTGGCAGTAAGTTGGATATTTTGATGACGAAGCAACCCCCAATGAAGGTACATCTCAGCACCACAATTCTGTAAATGAGAGCTGCAATGCCCCAACCAATGCTGATATTGCTACTCAAATTGCTGCTACTATCCCCAATCGTTTCTACTGCCAGATGGGTTGGCTATTCTCTTTTTATTTTATTAAAAGCCTGAACAGTTACAGCATCACCCAACACAACTAGCCCCTCTGTGCATTATCTGTCCAACTGGAAGTATGATGTGAACAGAAAGGCTATGCATAGACTACTTTGCTCTGTTTGGACAATTAATCTTTCCTCAGTCCCCAAGATTGAGGAGCAGTACACCTGTATTCATCATTGAAAGAAATAGGAATTCCTTGTGTCCAAACTCCAAATGAAGCCAGCTTATGAATACCTTCCACACATCACCTCGGACATTTTGGCATCTGTCTCATTACGATGTCCTAGGGCAGACCTTTGTGAGTATTCCTCCCTCTCCATCTCTTACCACATCTTTATTGCCAACATTATTATGAGAGTCATCTGAAAGCCATGTACTAACAAAGCTGCTGATGGAAGAGGACTCAGGACTGAGTTTCTGCAGCATAGATTAGGTCCTTTGGCTATACATTGTGGATCTGTTCCACACTGTCATTTGTCCACATTCCCTGCCTTATTGGTCCTATAATATTCATTGAATGAATATTATAGGACCAATAAGGCAGGGAATGTGGACAAATATTCATTCTATTCATAAAGTAGTTATCTCTTCCACCATGACTATGGGGCATCTCTTCTGCCGAATTCACCAAGGAATTGCACCTTGCCAGTTCTACTGAGGTACAACACACCTAGACTGGATATTGTAACTATCTCAATCAACACTTGTACTTTCCACAATTCACTCAACACTGCACTTTCTAAATTCATATGTCACCTAGAAATTTAACCTGGTTCTCCAAATTAAGAACCCACAAACTTAACCACTTGAGCTCATCGCATTTGCCAAATTTCCTGCTACTATTTTTAACATGTTCATATCTGATATGTAGAGAGGTTATTTTCATTCCAAAGGCCAAGTTGGTTCTGGTAAAACCACCACAAAGTAAAGTCATAGTTTCGTGCTTCAGGATGTTATTGAAGAAGCTAAGACGAAGTCATCAAAGGTGTATTGTTGCTTCATAAATTTCAAAAAAGCATCTTAGTTTTTCAGCATTACATCTGCTTGTTGAAGAGGTGTGGGAAGCAAGCTCCTCGAAAGACCAAAGAACCAAGAAAGTTATAACTCTTGTTCTTGTTGGTCACGAATCCGCCATGAGGAAAGGATTTGTTGCTATTGCGCCCTAGGACCCGCGAACCAACATTGAAAGGCCGGAAGGAAGGAATGCCTTCCGTGCCAATCTCCGGAGAAGGCCGGCTTCCTGTGGGGTTTTGAGGTTAAAGATAAGAGTGCAAGGAAAGAGATAAAAATGCAGAAAGGGATTCCAAATTAGATTGGAGTTGGGTGGGGGGAACTAACAGTACGGCAACGCATCAATCACCACTACTAACACCAATATAACCATAACACACCACTATGGATGCTGTCACTAATCAGTAGAACAGAGTCAGGTATATGTTTTGTATTAAGAGCCAGAAGCACAGCTACAATGGTTCCCTAACAGACATTCCCTCCAAGGAACTAACAGTACGGCAACGCATCAATCACCACTACTAACAACACTATAACACAAGAACATAACCAGAAAACTGCCACTGACGTTTGCCCTATATATCCTCTGATTTATGCACCTCAGGAATACCTGACCACCAAATGCTGAAGTGAATCAACAAGCCATGACACAGGAAAACGTAAGGTAAAAATGTCAAGGAGAGGCAGATACCAAATAAAAACAGTATAACAGTACCAAGTGTATGTATTATATTAAAAGGCAGAAGCACAGCTACAATGGTTCCCTAACAGACATTCCCCTTCCACCACTTTACAATGAAAACGTGGTGGCTATTTATAGCCTGAGAACCCCCCGATTACATTTATGGGCACAAAGTCCCAGTCAAACATTAGCTGACAAAAGCAGCCGCGGAACTGCTGATGCCGACTTTGTCGAGGCGAGGCTGCACCCGCAGCATGATCTCCCTGAAGACTGTACAGATACGTGGCAGCGCGTTGGGTAGAACTTCTCATCGACAGGAATGCGGGTAGCTGAAGCAGGTAGAACCTCCAATCAGCTTTAAAGGAGGTAGCTGGCATAAGTAGTGCATCCCATGCTTGTCCTTGTGCTCGGCACGTCTCGGCTCGGATCCCAAAGTTGGACACTTGTCGGATGATGCTGCTTGACACGTGTCTGCCTTGAAAGGCAGTTTATCCAACTTCGCCCAGGATCAGAGCGTCGTCGGGTTGCGCGAGTGAAAAACGACAGCAGTTGGGGAGGCCTTTCATGCCTTAGTCAACTTCTGAGTTTGTCTCCCTACTGCGCACCGGTCAAAGGGCGCACTCCGACTTCGCTGCGAAGTCGGGTTGCGCACCGGTGGAAGCTGATTTACACTGCTGTACGGACTTCGCCCTGGAAAGGGGGCGCACTCCGACTTCGCTGCGAAGTCGGGTTGCGCCCCAGCACTTAGTCATTTTTCCTGCCAGCCTGCTTACCAAGTGCGCCCAGAAGCGAGGAGCACTCCGACTTCGCTGCGAAGTCGGGTTGCGCCTGAACACTTGTTCTTCTGGTTGATTCTGTCACACTGCGCACTTTGCACTCTTGCTGCGCTCCAACTGGAGGGCACACTCCGACTTCGCTGCGAAGTCGGATTGCGCCCTGACACTTAGTCATTTTTCAGGGCAACTGCTGTCATTTTTGAGATTTGATTGAGGGGCTCAAGAGAAAGAGGGAAGAATGAGAATGTAGGGAAGAGAGAGAAAGGGGGAGAAGAGGAAGGGGAAAGAGAGGAAGAGGGAAAGGGAAGAGCAGCTCTCTTACAAAAATTGAAAACATTGCACCCCGTGCAAAATGTGACGACAATTCTTATTAGCAGAATTACCTAAAGGACAATTGTTTTAATCTGTAATATTCTACTTCTTTATATATGATACAATTCAAATGATCAAAGAGAGCCTCCAAGACTCAAAGCTCTATAATAAGGTGGATTTGATAATAGTATCAACACAGCTCATTTCAAATGATATATCCTAGAAATGGAAATAAAAACATATCGGAGCTCTTTTACAAAGTCATGACTAGGAAGCAATTTTTACACCAAATATGGAAATAGTGAAGTGTAATTCTAACTTCTAAGTATATCTAAGATGATGGTCTCAATTAATTGCCCCAAATAAGTAGCATAGAACTTGGATAAAGAATCAATGGAGGTATTAAAGACTGTAACCTTCATTTTGCAAGGTTCGTGACCAAATTCCTGTAAATAGTTTCACCATTTGCAATTTATGAATATGTCCATCAAATGTCTCCCCTATATAGGGACTCCATAGATGTTCCCATGACTCCCAATCAGAGGACAGCGAGCTATGGACATTCAAAGCTCTCATCCGTCCATATGCACATATAGGTGGACAAGCATATATCACATCAATCAATTTAGGGCAATATAAAACTAAACCATTAATCCAAGGCACTTTCCCTTATCCAAGATAGGCAATGCCCTTATCCATATCAATCGATCAAGATCGAGAATCTGCCAGCATTTCACTTAGGATCTAGTCTCAGGTGCATTGCATGCCTCCTTTTTCCACAATATTGACCAAAGATGCCTGGATTTGTACCTTTGGAAAGCTATCACTTTTTGGCATCAAGTATTACAAAAGAGATTGTCTGCAACTTGACTAATCACCTCATTCTTTCACCTATCTCTAGAGTTGGGAGCGATAAGCATCCAACATAGAGTTGGGAGCGATAAGCATCCAACATTGTGGCTCTCAAAATGATAATGATCTCTCTCCTATATCACTTCCCTCATCCCTTTATCATTGCTTTGACGTATTTAGGGTCTTCCTATTTTTGGGTGTACCTCTCCATGTTGTGACCTGATGTTGTACAATAGCTCACTTTAGTGTAATTCACTCTCATTTATTTACTCCAATTTAGTTCCTTTTTTGTATTACAACACGCATTATAATAGTTCTTCAATAAGTCCCATCAACCTACTTTGGTAATTTGTGGATATTAATAGAATTATCTTATCCTATATAACCCATAGTTGTCAAACTCGGACTTGGCTCAGACCCAGCGAGGTCCCCTCGGGGCTCGGGAAAAAGGCTCGGCAAAACTCAGCAAAAAATATAAAAAAATACAATTTTTCATTGAAAAAATAAGATTTTTCATGCATATTACTTATTAGTATCTTCTAACACACTTACTCAACATTCAACATTATACAAATAAGAAATTAACAAGAGGAAGAGGCATATTCTTTCTTGTATTCATCAAAATGTTTACAGTACAAAATGTGCTCATGAGCCATGACAAAATACAAAATCAAATAGCAGGATTAGTCTACTATTTATGATCTCTTACTATTATTATTTGTTTATATTAAATAGTATTAGTCTAATAAGAATAAGGTTGTTGATTGGACTATTTCAATCCCACATAACTAATTTTATCTATATTTCTCTTTTTTTTCTGTATATATATAATATTTAATATTTATTTATATCAAATGATATTAACTCACTGAATTAATTTCTTCATCTTTAAAGGAGAAGACTTATATTCAAATTTTACCATAAGATACTATATTAAATGGTATTATCTCACTGAGTTAATTTCTTCAACTTTGCCTTTTTCAAACATGGGGGCCCGGGGGAATGGTTAAAGTTTTAAAGAGGCGGGTTCAAATAATTCATAGAGAAAGTTTGTGTGGATATGGGCAAATAACCTTTGTTTTGTTTGGGGAAAGCTTTACTTTAAAAGTGAGAGGGCTCTCAGAGGGGGCAAAAGGAGAGGGCATTATGGATAGAGAGCATTTCAAAAGCTCTCTTTCATTTCCTGATACATGCATAATATCAAAGTTGTCATCATAAAATATATATATATATATATCACCATTTCAATTCCATCCAGCCATTTCAAAAATAAAAATATATATTTAAACTCATGCATGGATCTATAATTTTTTACATATTGAGCTCATCCAATTTGATTTCTTTGTAAAAAAAATTTACTATAATTTTTTACATATTGAGCTCATCCAATTTGATTTCTTTATAAAAAAAAATTGAAGTCAAAAGAAATACATATGTTATCAAGGTTAAAATGACTTGTCTAAAACTAAAAAATTTAAGATATAAATAATATTATACAAATTACAATTTTTTTGTGAAGCTGTTAAAATTTATTATAAAACTTAATTTTTATTTAAATTATTTAATTTACTTTATACATTATAACCAAGATAATGTAAACACGTTTAACCTAAAAAACATGTTTTTTCTAACATTAAAAATCATTTATATAATTTTTATAAAAACATTTTATTCACAATTAGTATTTTTAGTCTTTCATTAGCCTTTCTATAATAAACAGTTCTAATATTTTATAAACTAAACATATTTTGTACATGTATCTTAAAATTTCAAATTTTCACATCTACGTAAAAAGAAATGATAGTAAACTACAAAGTGTTAAATTTCAAATAGTGGAATGCCATGATTTGATTTGAGAATAACGGGAGAATAATATGGATGAAATGAATCCAATAATACATAGTTTACAATAAACAGATTAATCTCAAACTCAATGCAATAACAAAAACTACAAAACCACAAAGAAAGAATAAAGCCTAAGTCCATTTAGGCTCACCAGAAGAAAAAGGACTTTCACACTTTAAAATGTACAATGCAACTCAACATGGTTATTATACGTAGGTAAAATTAAAATAGTTTTTAATGTTTTATAAAATTTTATTAAATTTTAACTAAAATAATTATTTAATTTTATTCCTATTACTAAATACAATTTTATCTTCTAAAACCCCAACCTTAAATCTCTAATTAAAATTTCATAGTGTTAAAAGTTAAAACATTGTGTAATTGTTTTTGTTACACCTAGGTAGAACGTTGTAAATGTTCTTGTAAAAGGCCATTGTCCACGCGGTAGCCTAACCGGAGATTACGGGATGCTCACGAAGGTAACTCCAACATTGGTGTGTTAGGTCAAACACAACTATCTTCGTAACCCGCATCCCACTAAAGCATGCATAGTCTTCCACTCCCTCGCAAGACACCCAATCCTTAACCTCCTCAAACATTAACATTTCGTCTAACATTGGTGGAGGCATTTTGTGATCTTCTTCCAGAATTCCTGGTCAGAATCATTGAGGCGAAGCTCCCAAATACTCACATCCTTGAATTTTTGTTTCTCTAAAGCCCCTTCAATTAAAATATTAATAAATTATTAATAAATAAAACAAAAAAGCCATAGGCTCACTTTTCCTAGGCCGGTCGAGTCCCGACATCAAGACTCACAAGTCCCAGTGGGACTCGGACTCGTCTAGACTCGTGTCATTCCAGCTAAGTCCAGGGCCCACCGGGACTCGCGAGTCTTGACGTCGAGACTCAACCAGTCCGAGGGGACTCGACGTGGATGAGTCCACTCGGACTCGGACTTGGCCGAGTACTCAAGGCTCGGGCCAAGCATGACATTTATGATCTAACCTACATGTAGAGGAGGAAGAAGAGCCTCATTACTTAGTGTAATTAGATTTATCCTTCAAACCTTCAATCAAGGAACCCTAGTAACACCTAACTAGTTAAATTAATGTGCGACCAATCAATTGAGTATACTTACATCCACTCTTTGTCCATAGGTATGCGTATACCCTTGCAGATACTCTAACGGGGGCAAGGGCATAGGGAAATCATGAGGACATCCTTGAGCCATCACCTCTCAAAGGATTGCCTAGGGATGTCCCTCTTCCCTTCCTCCTCCTCAAGGGGACATGTTTGTACAAACTTAAAACTATAAACAAGCACCAAAAAACTATCTACCCTAATCCTAATCATATTGTGCTAGACTCATAATAGTTTTCATGATGCTTGTTTGGCAAACCAAAAATTTATGTAGCTTAGAGATTGAAAAATCGTAACTCCTTTATCGCTCCACTTTTTTGTTTGGGATATCTTATTTAGACCATTCGTGGGCATTTCGTAAACCGTTCAAAGATGTTTTGCAAACATTACAGCTTGGAGGCAAAATAAATTCATCACTTATCTAAAATTTGGAAGAAACTAGTACTACAATGGAAATTTGTCAAAATAGATGCTTCTGGAACTCTGAAAACACGGAGCATCATTCATGAAAAAGCTAGTCATATAGTTGCATGATGGTAATGAGAAATGGACTCAACATAGGGAAGCTTGCTACTGTTGGTCACGAATCCGCCACGAGGAAAGGATTTTGTCGTTATTGCGCCCTGGACCCGCGAACCAACATTGAAATGCCGGAAGGAAGGGATGCCTTCCGGGCCAATCTCCGGAGAAGGCCGGCTCCTTGCGGGGGTTAGTAAGATGAGAGTGCAGGAAAGAGATAAAAATGCGGAAAGAATTTACAAATGAGAGTGGAGTTGGGTGGGGGGAACTAACAAGACAAGCAACACATCAATCACCATTACTTACTGCATCATAAATACAAAGCATGACCAGGAACCGCAAAACCTAAGTATACTTTCCGTACTTAGCAATGTACGCACAACTACAATGGTCCCCTAGCAAACATTCTCTCTACAAGTAGAACTAACAAAGACGGCAATGCATCAATCACCACTACGGACACTAACATAAGCAGAAAGCAACCTAGAGATATCAGAGCCAGGTATATGTGTTATGCAGAGAATTTATACGCACAGCTACAATGGTCCCCTAGAAAACATTCTCCCTACAAGGAGAACTAACAACACGGCAACGCATCAATCACCACTACGGACAGCAACGTAACACACAACTGATGGAACTGCTACCACATCTATTATGAAGTTCAAAAGTGCTTGGCCACCAAATGCCGAAATAAATCAACAAGCCATGACACAAGCAATGCTAAAGGCGCCTGATCACCAAATGCTGAAACGAATCAACGAGCCGTGACACAGGGAAGCGTAAAGCATAAGCATAAAGAAATAAAAGCAGCAAAACAGAACCAGGCATACAAATTATATTTATAAGCAGAAGCACGGTTACAATGGTTCCCTAACAGACATTCCCCTTCCACCCCTTTACAATGAAAACGTGGTGGGTACTTATAGCCCAAAGTCCCCCCCGTTACATTAATGGGCACAAAGTCCCAGTCAAACATTAGCTGACAAAAGCAGCCGCGGAACTGCTGATGCTGACATCTGTCGGGCTGGACTGTACTCTCGGCATGGTCTCCCTAAAGGTTGAACAGCCACGTGGCAGCGCGTTGGGTAGAACTTTATATTGACAGGAATGCGGGTAGCTGAGGTAGGTGGAAACTCACATCAGCATTAAATGAGGCAGCTGGCATAGGTAGTGCAGCGCATGCTTGTCCTTTTTCTCGGCATGTCTTGGCTCAGATCCCAAAGCTGGACACTTGTCGGATGATGCTGCTTGACACGTGTCTGCCTTAAAAGGCAGTCTATCCAACTTCGCCCGGGATTAGAGCGCAATCGGGTAGCATAGGTAAAAAACAGCGCAGTCGGGTAGCACTATTTCCCTACTGCGCACCGGTCAAAGGGCGCAGTCCGACTTCGCTGCGAAGTCGGGTTACGCACCGGCACTTGCTGATTCTCACCGCCGTTCGGACTTCGCACAGACAAGGGAGCGCAGTCCGACTTCGCTGCGAAGTCGGGTTGCGCTCCAACACTTAGTCAATTTCTCCTGCCAGCCTGCCAGCCTGCTACAAGGTGTGCCCAGAAAGAAGGGCGAAGTCGGACTTCGCACCAAAACTGGGCGAAGTCGGACTTCGCACCAAAACTGGGCGAAGTACGAACTTCGCACCAAAACTGGGCGAAGTCGGACCGACTTCGCACAAAAAACTGGGTTTCCTGGTTCAGCTTCCCGGGGCCATAACTTTTGATCCGCTGACCCGATCGCCTATTATAATATATCGTTGGAAAGCTTGCGAGAAGATCTGCAATGATAAAATATCCAGAGCTCATTTTGTCCATTTTATCGCCCCTGTTTATGGCCCGCGAAAACCCGAACACCTCAGCATGCCCTGACACTTAGCCATTTTTCAGGGCAACTGCTGTCAATTTTGAGATCTGACTGAGGGGCTCAAAAGAAAGAGGGAAGAATGAGAATGTAGGGAAGAGAGAGAAAGGGGGAGAAGGAAGAGCAGCTCTCTTACAAAAATTGAAAACATTGCACCCCGTGCAAAATGTGACAACAGCTACACCATGGCAAATTTCAAATGACACTTGGCATAAGGAATCGGTTACCTCATTGTACTATGAATCTGATAAAGTCTGGACTCAATCTAGTTATAGTATTTTGCTACTAGGATTTTATGACAAATATTATTAGATTAGAATAGGTCACATGCCACTAAGCCAAATTTTCTTCTAATATGTCTACTATTGAATGTTTTTTTTTCTTTCATTGTTTTATGTATATAGTAATCCGTTTTTTCCTAGGTTTAGAGAGTGCATTCCACTCATATCCTTCTTTGTCCCCTTGTTTCCTCCTCCCCCTCAAAAAGGGTACTTGGTGAAACACAAATCCAGTCAATCCAACATGCATAGAAGAGAGGTACAAAAGTAAATAGGAGACAATTATAAACAATACATCAAAAACATAGATTTCTCCTCTCCAGCCTCAACCTTAAGCTTGCCTTTAATGTCAAATATTGTTTACAACTTTCTGAAGGCCTCATTCTCTGCCCAAACTAGTTGAGACAAAACTTAGACAATCTTAGATTCCCACTTGGAAGATGGGAGCTCAAAGACAAACAATACTAGGGAGATCAAAGCATATAGAACTTATTGAAGAAAGATCTCACAAATAAAATGAGTGATGAAAGGGCCACAAAGCTCAACAATGTGTGGAAGCCCATAATTTGAGAAGGGTTATTGTGGATATTGGATCAAGTGTAAGCTTGTTTCCTAAGCCAATGTAGAACATGGGAATACCAAACTTGTGCCTTCCTCATTTCAAAATAAGAATGGCAAACCAAAATTGAGTGGGACCGAAGGGCATCTTCATGCACAAGGGATTACGGTAGAGAACCATAGTTACATAGTTTTTTGTGGCAATCATTGTCTAGTCAAGCAGTTGTGATTTTGTTGACATTGATATGATTTCATTCTTTCTTCTTTCATAGCGCTACTTGGAAGACAATGGTGCGACAATAACAATTCAAGAATAAAAGAAAAACATCTATGTTCTACGAAGTTTTGAGGATAGGGAGGATAGGGATAGCACAATATGACAAGACAAGTTTCTGGGATGGCTAGGAAGTGGCCCCATTTTGTGAAAGATGGCAAGATGCTACATATAAGTAAATATAAAATATAATATTAAACAAACACAATATTGATTTTCTAAGAGGGAATATCTACCAGTACCCAATTCAAAGCTAAAATAACATCATAGTGTAATGTCCCCCTTGGTTGGGACTGTTAAAATTTCTGATCTAAATCTTATTGCGGATATAAAACTTGAAGAACAGAAACAAATTCCAACAATATAACCCAAATTGCAAAATATACAAAATGCATTGATTGAGAAATAACTTGCAATTTTATTTCAGATTTTATTCTAGGGCACAAATTACAATGTTTTCAAGATCAACAATCTTTCCACAAATCCTTATGCAATCTGATTTTTAAAACCCTTGAAATACTTTATCAGCAAACACCAAAGTACCTCTAAAATCATTGAAGCACCAAAGCGTGAATCCTGTGTGAATTCACCAACAGAGAACTGGGGTTTCGTCCAGCTCCAAAAATCTGAGGGGTTTCGTCCTCAGCCACACCATTGGGGTTTCCGTCCCTTCGGAGAAGAAGTCTCAGCCACTGGCTTCAAACTCTAGAGAAAATAACCAAAATCCATAATGACATGAAATGAGACCAAGCCACCGAATAAATAGACTCCTCTACAACAAACTCCTTTTGCACACTCAATGTGGGATAAATCATGAAACATAACTCTTTTTTAAGTCCCACATCCCCTTTTTATAAAATAAGGTTTTAAACTACAAAGTATTTAAATAATTTTACTTTATATAATTAAACCTTCGCACATTAAAAACTTGGCCTTCTGATTATCCTATCCGGAAACTGAGGATAGATACGAACACCCATTTCGGTGAAGAATATCACTGCACCATCCGTTTTGCCCGAAACCCTAAAAACTAACTTACTAAAAATAGTAAGTCAAGGCTCTGTCCATCCGATTCAACATCTGAGAGTGGATTCGAATACCCATTTCGCTCAATTATCCGCTTCCAAAACTCCAGTTAGGCTCCCCTGCAATCTGCCCTAGCCTACGGGAACCCGTGAGTAAGCTAAACCACTGCATCTAACTAACTGCTCAGAAACGGGACATTACACAGCTTCAAATTTCTTTAGTGATACCAGATATTATACACATTATAAAATAATAATAATAATAATAATAATAGTCATTTCAGTGATGGCGGGAGCAGGTTCAGACGCAGGTGCAGGATCCAAGGCGGGCGCAGGATCGGGATCGGGGTCGGGCACGTCGGGGCCCGGCCCGGGCCCGCAAGGTCCTCGACGGGACCAGAGGAGGGCTCAGAGGCTGAGCAGACTGGCGGCCAGGGCGGGGACGACATCTTGGGCCCGGGGCCTCCTCCCAGCCTCGATGCTAGTGCAGGCCTAGGGAAAAAGCCTCCAGATCCTGGGCAGGGTTCTGCCCCGGGAGGGCCCAAACCCTCCTACCAGCAGATCCTGGCTGGCGCCAGGGCCCAGCCTCGGGCCCTGGGCATAGGGCTTTCCCTCGAGGGCACCCACATTTCCATTCAAGAGGAGGTCTACTCATCCTTTGTCTCTGGATCCTCTGCCTCCCTGGTTGGGAAGTTCCCGGGAGGGCGACCGGACATGGAAACCATCCGCAGATGGGCGGCTTCCAAATGGAAAGTTTTTGGACATATTCAGTTGGTGGCCCTTACCAAGGGATTCTTCATTATCAAACTAAACAACAACGATGATGCTAAAAATATTCTGTCTGGCGGGCCCTGGTTCTTGGGTCGCAAAAGCCTCTTCCTCAGGCGATATGGAGCTGACTTCCATCCCAGCACCCAAAGTATCAACTTCACCCCGGTCTGGGTTCGGCTCCCTGAGCTCCCCTTCCACTTGTGGCACGAAGACGTTCTAAGGCTCATTGCCCAGTCGGTCGGTGAGCTGGTGGCCTTCGATCCCGCTACCAAGGTAGGCTCTCGAATGGTCCATGCCAGATTCTGCGTCAATGCAAATCTAGAATCCGAACTCCCCTCTTCTGTGTCCATCTCCTCTGGGTCCTTCTTCTGGCGCCAAACCCTGATTTACGAAAACAAACCTGCTTTCTGCCCTCTCTGCTGCACTCAGGGACACCTCCCCTACCAATGCCCTATATCCAAGAAGGTTGATGCCTCTCTCCCCGCCAAACCCCCTTCCCGACCAGGTCGGGCCCCCTCCCATGGGCCCCCCATGACGGCCATAGATCCCAGGCTTGGACCACCAAGGAGGCTCCCCCTTCTGTCCCAAAGGAATCCCAAGCGGGCCCTTGCCTGATGGATGGCCTTCCCCAGGTTCCCCCTTCCCCCGTACCCCTCCCTGGTTCCTCTTCCGGGGCCCCGATCCCAGGCTCCCCCCCTCGCCCGCTGCGAATCCCTCCCCGTAGGCCCTTGCTTGCGCCCCCTCTCAGCCCTGCGAGCCGCCCGGGCTCTCTCCCCCGCCGGCTCCCACCTTCCCGTCTTCCTCTGCCAGGGTTTCCTCCTCCCCCCCTCCTCGCTATCCCCCTCTCGACCCCCTCCCGCCCCTCCCGACGGTCCCTGCCGGCCTCCCCCCTCAGAGTGTAGCTCCGAGAGGTCCGACGAAGAGGTTGAGGGCAGCTCTCCGTCTGGGCCCGATGAAATCAGCCCCAAGATGACCCGAAGTAGGACATTCACCATAGACTTTGGCAGCAAACTCAAGAGAGGTCGCCCCACCCTGGGCGATCAGCGATCGAGGATCACTGAAGACGACATAGCCAATGGCTCCCAGGCAACCCTCTCTGACGTCACCGTGAGCTTCTCCAAAGTAGACGCCCTACGATCCAAACCCCCCGCTCAGCTCGGGAAGGGGGGCAAGCGACCCCCCAAGGGTGTCAAATGAAGCTCATCACCTGGAATGTTAGGGGGCTCAATGGTGCCCCCAAAAAAAGGATCCTCGGCCAACTCCGCAAGGATCACCGCCCGTCCTTCCTCCTCCTCCAGGAGACCAAAATAGATGAAGCGGCTGCTCAGAGGGTCGCCCAAGCTACTTGGCGCAATTGCGAGTCTCTGTCTACCCCTGCGACTGGCACAGCCGGAGGCCTGCTGTGCATGTGGGACCCCCGGTATTTCGAGGGGAGACTCATATCATCTTCCCCTAGAATAATCAACATTCTGGTCCATTGTGTGAAGTCAAGGCGTTCGTGGATCTTGTCTAACGTCTACGCTCCCAACAACCCGGTTGAGAAAGTTGCCTTATGGAAGGAAATCAGCTCGATGAGGGAAGCCTTTGCCCCCCTTCCCTGGATCCTGGCAGGGGACTTCAACAACCCCCTTTTCCTTTCTGACAAAAGTGGGGGCTCAACGGCTCCGTCCAAAAGCATGGAAGACTTCGGAGCCTTCATCGACCTCAATGAGCTCATGGACGTCAGCCTAAAAGGAGCCAGGTTCACCTGGTCAAACAGAAGAGCGGGAGCAAGCCATATCCAGGTCAGGCTGGACAGAGTATTCCTTTCTAAGGAAGCCATTCCCCTGTTTGCTGATGCAACCTTGCTGGCTCTCCCTAAAATTGGGTCTGACCACAGCCCCCTCCTCCTCGAAACCGACCATCGCTCCTCCCTCAAGCGGCCCTTCCGGTTCGAGTCCATGTGGCTGCACCACCCCAACTTCAGGGCCCAGGTTGGTTGCTGGTGGGCTCCCCCAGTCCCTGGGCGCCCTGCTGAGCAAGTCTACCACAAACTGAGACGTCTCAAAGAACAACTCAAGGTATGGAACAGAGAGGTGTTTGGTAACATCTTCGAAAATAAAGCAGCAATCAAGAAAAAACTTGAAGACCTTGAGCTCAGGTTCCAGGAAGGCTCCCAAGACCCGGGGATCAGGGAAGAGGAACGTTCAGCCCTCAGCGAGTACCACAACATCCTGGCCAGGGAAGAAACATTTTGGAGGTAGAAGTCGAGAGCCCTATGGCTCCAAGATGGTGATGCTAATACTAAGTTCTTTCACACGTCGACCCTCAAAAATAGGGGCTCTAACAGAATTGTCGAGTTGGTGAGCAACGATGGCAGAATTATCAAGGACGAAGAAGACATTCGGACTGAAGCCATCAACTTCTTCCAGGAGCTCCTTGGCGACAATCCCAACATGTCCCCAGAAGCGACAGACACCCTGCTGGAGCATATTCCAACTTCAGTCTCGGCCATGGCAAACGAGATGCTCCTGCAGCCCCTGTCTGACTCTGAAATCCATGCTGCTACGTTTTCCATGAAGGCCGAGGTGGCCCCGGGCCCGGACGGGTTTCCCCCTCGTTTCTTCCAATCCTTTTGGGACATCGTTGGCCAAGAAGTGTGCGCAGCCATCCGGGACCTCCAGTCCGCCAGCTCCATCCCCAGAGGTATAAACTCCACCTTCATTGCCCTGATCCCCAAGTCTCAGGCAGCCAGATCCCTCTCTGATTTTTGCCCCATCAGCTTGTGCAATGTCTTATACAAAATCCTGACCAAATCCATGGCCTCCCGCCTTAAGGATATCCTTCCCCTGATCATTGCCCCCTGCCAGGGGAGCTCGGTCAAAGGCAGACTTATCACAGACGGAGTTATCATCATGCACGAGGCCATCCACTCGGCCCTCCTATCCAAAAAGGCCTCCTTTCTGCTCAAGCTAGATATGAACAAGGCCTTCGACAGAGTTGACTGGGATTTCCTTTCCAAGGTCCTTCTCAAGTTTGGGTTCCACCCCTCCTGGGTCAGCCTCATCAGAAACTGTGTGTCCTCCCCTTGGTTCTCTATCCTCATCAACGGATCCCCCGTCGGGTTCTTCCCCAGCTCTAGAGGCCTTCGCCAAGGTGACCCCCTATCCCCGATCCTCTTCATCATCCTGGCCGAGGCCCCGGGATGCACCATCTCGAGTGTTGTCTCCCGCGGACTTATCTCGAGCATCAGGCCTGCGTCGGGCCTACCCCCTGTGTCCCATCGCAGTTCATGGATGACACCATCCTTGCTACTTCAGCTTCGATCCCTCAAGCCAAGACCATCAAGCTCATCTTGACCCTGTATGAGGAGGCGGCCGGGCAGAAAATCAACCTCCGAAAAAGCAAAATTTTCTTTATCCATACCCCCCTGGCTAGGCAAATCAGAATCGGGCGGATTCTTGGTTGTACCCCTGATTCCCTCCCCTCCTCTTACCTCGGGCTCCCCTTGTTTACAGGAGCATCCTCCAAGACCCTTTGGAGCGGGATGATTGATCGGATCCAGAGGAAGCTGGCCCCCTGGAAAGGCCACCTCCTCTCACAGGCTGGCAGAGCCACCCTACTGTCGACGGTTCTTCAAAGCATTCCGGTCTACTTCATGTCGGTCTTCAGAATCCCGGCCTCCATTGCAGCTCACATCGAGCAAATCCAGAAACGCTTTCTATGGTCGGGCAACGAAGATAAGAAGAGGATTCCCCTGGTTTCCTGGCCCCTGGTCTGCCGCCCCAAAGGCGAGGGAGGGATCGGGCTCAGGCGGGTGACCCTCATGAACAAGGCCCTCTTGTCCAAGCACGCCTGGAAGGTGTTCACCAATGCCCCTGATGAATGGGTCAGTATCGTGCATAGGAAATACTGCCACCATCACCCCTTCCTCAGCGAATCCCAGCCCAGAGATGGATCAGCCTTCTGGAAATCCCTGATCTCCACTAAAGACATCATTCGAAAGGGGACCAGATGGATCCTCGGGGATGAAACCAAGATCGACTTCTGGGAAGACAGGTGGATCCAAGATGAGGCCCTGACTGCTGACAACGATCTCCTCATCCTCAAATCGGGCCTGGTGGATAGAGGGCCCAAAGTGTCGGCCTATCTCACCCAAAACCAAGGACGGGTAACATGGAAGCCCATCCTGAACCCCAGGCACCCGCTCCAAGCCTCCAGGCTCCAGCGTCTCCTTAAGGTGATAGTTATCCCGTCTTTCAGAGGGAACGACAGATGCGTCTGGCACGACACTCCCAGTGGCGTCTTCTCTGTCAAATCTGCCTACAACTTCCAAAGAGTCCCTGATGAGGCCCCATTCCCAGCCCACCAGGTGTGGGCCAAGAATTTGATCCCCAAAATCAGTCACTTCGTTTGGGCGGCCATCCAAAATAAGATCCTGACCATCGAGAACCTGATCAGGAGGGGCTTTCAGATCCCGAACAGATGCTTCCTTTGTTGTGCTGCCTGGGAGTCCACTAATCACCTCTTTCTCAGATGCCCCTTCTCTTCTGAAGTCCTGGGCCTCATCCTTTCCCAATTTTCTATCCAGTGGGTGGCCCCCAATTCCATCTCTGACCTCCTATCCCAGTGGCCCAATCCCTTCGCCCACCCCTTCATCCGCTTCCTATGGGGCTCCTGCCTTCCTCACCTACTCTGGCAACTCTGGCTTGAGCGCAACAGCAGAGCCTTCTCCTCCCCGGCCCGCTCCCCCCAGTGGGTGGCGGCCAAGGTGGTTGCCTTCACCCTTGAGAACTCCCGCTCCCTCCCTTTGACCGAGGCGCCCCGCAGGCTGGGCGAGTCCACCCTCCTCTCCTCCCTTGGAGTCCAGCTCCCCCCCGGTCCCCCCCGCCCCCTCCCATCGTTCTGCGACAAGGTGGACTGCCCCCCTCCCGGATGGGTCAAACTTAACTTCGATGGAGCTTCTAAAGGAAACCCCGGCCCCTCTGGAGCGGGCGGGGTCATCCGAGATAGTCACGGGGCCCTGATCTTGGCGTACACCGAACCGCTTGGCATCCAGACCAACAACTTCACCGAAGCAGCAGCTCTCCTCCGCGGGTTGATAGCCCTCAAGGAGACCTCCCCAAAAGTCATCATCGAGGGCGATTCCCAAGTCATCATCAAGGCCGCCCGCAGCCCGGGAAGCAGCTCTTGGCGCATCCACAACACCATTCGAGAAGTTCTCACCATCCTCCAAGGATACACTCACCACGCCTTTCGCCATGTGTACAGAGAAGGTAACAGGGCAGCCGATTTCATGGCCAATCAAGCCACCACAGTGGAAGATCTCACTACCTGGACCACGAATTTCCCTGATGCTCTGGTCCAAATAGCATCTCAAGACAATTCAAGCACCGATGAGAGTCCAGGCGCTTAGATCGCTCCGAGTCGAGGCCCCGAAGGTGCGTTGTTACGCCCTCCCCACGTGGACAGGGGACACTCCTTCCCGCTCCGCCATGATGATTGGCCCCAACGACCCTCTCGTCCGAGGGCTGGCCAATCCGATCAAGCGCTTCAACGCCTCGCCAAGTGCTCCCCGTTTCAGAGGCCACGTCAGACTTTCGGCCTATCCTGTTCTGGATAACCGCACAGCCCCGCTGGCAATCTTGGCAAGTCCAAGTCGGAGTGCGCGGCTTCTCAGTCCGACTTTCCCGCCTCGGGCGCCGCTCCAACGGATTTCCATGTCGAGTCAGCCCGCACGCGCCTTTCTCCCATGAGGTTTCCCCAAGCTGCTCCCCCGTTCAGATTGTGCCAACTGGAGCGCTGGCATTGGCTCCCCTCCCCTGCCCCACGTGGCTACCGACAGCCACGCCCCCTCAGCTCCTCCCAGCTCGTGTCGTCCCCTGCCCTAAGCGCTCCTTCCCGACGCCTGCGGCCTTTCCCCTCCTCGGCGCCTCCCTGCAAGCTTTTAACCCAACCGCGCTCAGAGCTCTCTCGCATTCTTGTCTGTTTTCCCCTCCCCCTGTCCCCGCGACTCTCCCCTCTCAGTTCAGGCCGACTCTGGTTCCCCTGCCCCTGGCCTACCAGTTTGCCTTCCATGGCTGCCAAGGCTTTTTTCCTCGAGCCCTCCACTCTCGACCTGAGCGAGTCTGCCAAGCTCTTTTCTAATGCCAAGAAATACACCCCCTTCTTCAGTAAGTTCGCAGGGGCCGACGAAGAAATCACGCAGGGATTTTTGGACACCTAGAACGACGGGGAGGTCAAAGTGAAAGGGCTTCATTTCAAAGTGTCCAAGGAGTTTCTGACTGAAGTGACGGGTCTGCACCACGAGGAGAAAGGCAGATTCGTTCGATGGGACAAGCACAATTGGGAGGAGGAGCTCTCCCGGTTCCCAGAGCAGCAATGGGACAAGGCCAATCTCTTTCGAGCTGACCTCCCGACCCCCTTTGATGAGGCCATCATCCCAGTGATGCAATACATTACTTGCGATGACCCGGATCAGCGCCTCTACAGCTTTCACCTCAGCTTCTACAATCACCTTCGTGGAGCCACGCTGGTAAGCACCCCCTAGTTTCTCCTTTATTCCTTGAGCCTCACCATCGACCGGGCCCGCAGGAACCATTCTCGGCCCTCCCATCAAGGGCTCATGGTTGTTCTGTATAGACACGCCCTAGCTAACCAGCCGCAGCTACATTGCATCCCTCCCCTGTCCTCCGTTCCCCCCTTGAAGCGGTTGGCTCCCCCGTTGCTTCCCCTGCAGCGTCCAAATCCAAGGAGACCCCATCCCCTGAAGCCTCCCCTTCCCCGAAATGGCGTAGACCCACCCAAAAATGCAGAACCCCGGCTCAGGCCCCAGGCGGGGCCCCGACTCCTGGCGCAAGTTCGATCCGCAAGGGCCCGACCCCCGATAGCAGCAGGGCTGCTGGCAGCTCCAAGAAGGCCAAGGTGGAGGCCCCGAAAGCCACCGAAGTCAGCTCTGACTCTGGCAGCAAGTTGCAAAACTTGCCGACCAGAGCCCTCCTAGACATTACGATCAGCTCCCTGACCGCTTCTGCCAAAGCGGCTTCCTCAGCGGCCAATGCCCTGGGCGAACTCCGCCGCAGGTTGGGCGACGGCCCTGACAGGGAGGGGAGCTAATCTGCTAGGTCGGGGCCCCCGTCCAGGTCAGGCCCGGCTGTAGGGCTACCTGGAGCGGCGACGGGCAGTATTTTTTGGGTTATCTACTGAGCAGCTTCGTGGTTTCTCCTTGTTTGGTGGCCTCAGGCCAAATTTTGTTTTGCTGGCAACATAGTTGGACGGACTTTTTGTAGGCACCAGGACCCCTGGCCCCGGTTTGGTTCCCAAGGGCGCAGCCCCGGTCTTTTAACACCAAAATATAGCTACGGCTACCTATGTACCTAAGGTTTTGGGACCCTTCAAAAAAACCCGCTGTAAATATTATTGTTACTTATCAAAAAAAATAATAATAGTCGCATTTATATGTCAACTTTAAATTTAAAACCATCACGATAATCTAAAGGTCAAACTTCAATCATAGACCAAAACATTCAAAACATAGTCAAAGAGTTAAAATCATGATGAAATCTAAAGCCCTATAACATAGTCAAAATCAGTCATCCTCTAGGCCATCTACTCTACTGGCATTGCCACATGTGTCATCATCATCACTACATAATCAATCATGAGGCTCATGTAGTGGTGACCCCAAGCTATCTTGTCTACACCTCATCAATTTGTCACACACAAGCTCAACATCCCATTGTGTTGTTGGATTCTCACAATAATTGGGTGTCTTTCAATCTAGAAATGCAAGACATTGTGCACTACAACTAGCTCTCACAATACTTGGGTGTCTTGCAATTGAAGATATGCAAGGCATTGTGCATTGAAACTAGCTTCTCTACTATTCTAGAAATAAACTTATTGCTGTTGATAAAATGGATGAAGCTATAGCTTGATTAGTTTTTCCAACAACAAAAGAGCTAACACCATGCAAAATGAAATGAAGGGCAAGCATCCATAGCAACAAAGCTTCATACCCATATACTTGCCACCTTCCAATAGGATTCACCTATGCAATGGGGGTCTATCCTCTCTAACTTCCCATGTATTTATGCCTTGGCCTCTATGCTCCGCAAAACCGAGCATTGATCCCATAGCGATTGTGCCTCATCTCTACTATATATCTTTCAAATTGCCTTCATAAGCCCTTGTTCACCTTAGTGTCCTCCGTAAGAGGCACTCTTCCAGGCCTCACCACATACCATTTGGGATTAAAAAGCATATGCTTCCAACCGTAATGGAGTATTCATCTTATCTTGCCTCTTCTAAATAATGGGCTGAAGGTGTTGCTCATAAAATGCTAGTGTAGGATCCCTCTCTCAAATAGCATCCCTCATGCAACCAAGCATGCTATCAAAAGTCTCATAAATATCTCCAATATTAGGGGACTGTACCTACAAATCTAACAACACCCCTAATAGAAAACACAATGCATACCATACTTGGCATTGTTCTACCAACCATCATTTTGTATCATTTGTTTTACTCTCTTCCCATGCAGCCCACTCAGTAGACAACCATATATTGTAGGGTTGCTTCACCTCAATCATCCTATTCAATAAACTAAAGTATTTAACATATCTTGTCTTGATAATTTTGATAAATTCGTTCCTTGTAAAGGACTTGAAAAGAGCCAATGAGGTGTGATGGTTGTAAATAAACAGTTGCACATCTCTAGCATTAGCCAGCGCATGTTTTACACACTCATTTTTGCATGTCCTTCAATGTATTGTTCAACATATGAACACAAAATAAAGTCCAAAAAAATATGCTTATATGTGTGTTGGATAATCATCCCTACTAATATACATTCATGGGCTGCATCAACCATTAATTGAACCACATTAGAAGGCCAAAACTCCTGTATAACATCCTTCAATAATTGAACTTGGAAAGTTGCATCCTTGCACTTTCCAAAACAATCAATGGATTCAAAAGACTAAGGCACCGCTTTGCATGTAACAATGACATTTTATGGGTAATATCAGTCTAGCCATCCATGACGATGGAGCAACCTGACCTCAACCATGTCTCCCTTAGTTACCCCATCATCAAGTTAACCACAAAAAAGTTTTTATCAAGGAGATTCAATTGCATCTTTGTCTGTGCTGCGGGCATATAGGAGTTACCAAATTGGATGGCCTTCTTCAATGCCTCCTTATTAAAAAGAAACAAGTAACACTGAATGGGATATCTTTGGTAGAGAACAATTGGGTAATAGCATCACCTACCTGCTCACATTCTTGTAAATGTGTTCGTCTTCCTTTTTGGCTCTAGAAAGTAGAAATCCTTCCCCTTTGGCTGTCATCAGCCCGACAGGACAATGAACATAATGACAAGAATTTGGAGTGGCACATGCATTTAAAGCTACCAGAATTGATCTTAGAGGTTTTGACTTTATGACATCCATACTCTTTCTGTATAAATTTGATATTTCAGCCCTTTCTTAAACTGAGATTTTCTCAAAACAATTCAACACATCCCAAGGTAAGTCTAGGAAGTAAAAGCAGAGACTAGCACGGCTTCCTTTATATGAAAAATTGTAAATGTGACATCAGAAATCTTGAATCCCTGACATTTTTCTTTGCATTGCAAAATCCTTGTCTAAAACAATGGCAAACTGCAATGAGGTTTTTGTAAGCATGAAGGGCCCGTTTGCATATGGTCTAAAAGTCCCAAGGAGCACTCCTATGGGGGTCTTGTTCCAGTTCCATTTCCACTTTTGCTTAAACTTTAGTCGTTGCTCTTCCACATACACCACTCCAATACCCACTTCTGCACTTTTCCCCATTTCACTGACAGGGACTTCTGACAATAACTCACTACTGGTTGTACTCATACTTGCCGTAATTGTTTCAACAGCAATGAAAAGGGAGGAAAAATCAGAAGTCAACTCCAGAATGCATAAGAGCTCCTGAAAAACAAGGTAGGAATTGCAGTTCCTTACCTCTCGTGTTTCAGCCCTTGTGAAAAAAGTATTGCTCCAACATTGATGGTTTTCTCCTCAGTGCTTCCGTTCAACTCCTTTCTTCTTAATATTGTTTCCCACCCTTCTTAATTATTATAGCCCACAGAGGCTGGGCACAGGTGTCTACATGTCCCCATGACATACCCAGGGCATTTAGGCATCACCATGATGCCCAAGCATCTTGAGACAGCATCCCAAGAACAGTGTCCCATGAATTCCCCCTCCAAATATGGTGTCTCAATAATCCCCACATCCCAAAGATCATTGTCATTGGGGCCCAAAGGGGTGGGTGGGTGGAGTGTGTGTGTGTGGGCGGTGGGGTATGAGGGGAATAGTTGGGGCAACTCATCCTGTTTTGAAGCCCCCAGAATGTTGAGGATGGTGACATAAGGCCTGCAGGAGGGGAGGACAAGTCCCTATGGAACATTGGAAAACATGTGGATGATTAGACAATAGACAAAGCTTTACCTGGACCATAAACAAACATTATGAGTAAATACTTGGGCATCTACTACCTTAGAAATAAGCTCTTTAGAATGTGATTAGCGAGAAGAACCCAATTTAGATTCCAATACACATCTAAATCTCGTATTAAAAGATTGATCAAAAAATATAGTGAACTCAGCTAGTGGCATGTTCCACTATCAGATAGAGTATGATGCATTTGAGTTAGACATTGCTTTCCTTCAACCACATGCAAAGGATTATGAGAAAGTTGGTTTTGAAACCAAAGGTTGGATGAAATCAACACATCTCTGAGAAATGGTGGCAATGTCTACAATCTAGAAAGCAAGTGTGCATTCTTTGAAAAATCAACTGATGTAACAAGTTGATATTTGTATGGACCATAGTAGAGAAAATCAAAATCGTCTCGGAATCGGGCTGGAAAAAGAATTGAGAAAAATCGGGAATCGGGAAAAAATCAGCAAAAAAATAAACCAAAGAAAACATAATTTTTTATTGAAACAATGTTTTTTTCATGCATTGCACAATGAATTAACATTATGCAAATCAATTTTTTTTTTTTTATTATTGTTAGAAAGAAGGGGTTTTGAAAGAATCCCCGAACCTTTTACAACTGGAGAAGGCCCTTAGAGATGGGCCTGAAAGGAAATCTCCCAACAACAGCTAAGAGAAAGTCCCGAGTCCAAAACCAAGACAGCCGAAACAAAGAAAAACACTACATGACCTAAAAAGGATCTTCTTCAATTGCGGGAGTTTGAAAGGATCTTCCTCCCTCGCCCTAACAATGAGGAGGGGTTGTTTTTGAGGTTTGTAAGCAAGTTGATCTCTGAATGGATGTTCTCTTTTCCTGTCATCAACAGAGTAGATTGAGCCCCATTCACTATTTCCGGAGATCTTTATTTGACGACCTGTTTGGCTTTCTTTCACTACAAACATCTGCACCTCCTTTTTTCTGGTTTCTGCTGATAGGACGAGTGCCAAGCTTTTTACCTGTATTCTGAACGACGCCAGTTGAGGAAGAAGAAACCCTAGCCTGCTTTGAGAGGGATTCTACTAGGGATAAGGGATTGGATTGAGGCACTTCCGTAAAATATTTTTTGGCTTCGCATGAAAAATCTAGGCCTGATGACGGAAGGGGTTTAACCAGGGAATTAACGGAGCCATTTACAAGGTTCTCGAAAGCCAAAACAACCTTAGAAGGAGAAATATTTCTATTAGGAGAAAAGGAAGCTTCCACTGACAAGGGAAGACTGCTATTCTTAGGATTTAGACTACTGCAGCTAAGCACTTTGGAGCCCAAAAGCTGTCCTAAAGCCAAGATGTTCTCATCTTCCAAACACGAGAAAGGATTTTCCTTACAAGGAATAGAATTACTACAAATGGGTGAGGGTTGGCTTACATGGGTAGCCGGAGGCTCTTCTTCCTCTCCACTTGCAACCTGGGCCATGCTGGGAATTGGCTCAGCCGCCTGAGGGATAATAGAGGCACTTTCCTGGGAGCCATTCGATGCCAAGCCTTCTTGGAAGCCGATTGACTCTTCAACAAAGGGCACAACTAAGAGGAATACCCATGCTTTACATAAGGAATAGAAAGCTGGCTTATTTTCATATTCTATAACTTGATGCCAATTAGAGATGTCCGAGACCAACTCAATAGAATGTGGCAGCTCCGCTTCTAGATTGGTGTTGATATACATCCTGGCATAAATCATGCAAGATTTTGCTTTGGTTGTCAGGTCGAAGGAGATTAGGTCCCCTATGGCCCTTGCAATCCCCTTGAGAATGTCTTCGTTCCAGAACTGGACCGGCAGACCTGGGAGCCTCACATAGAGCAGAGCAAAGTTAATGCATTGGGTGTTTGGATTGAATTATGGTCCCCATTCCCTCAAGAAAAGGTTGCGCCTACCGTAGAACCACGGCCCCCCTTCGAGGATGCGAGACGAGTCTTCGGCATAGAGCAACTTAATTAGGAAAAATCCTTTAAGAGCACTACTAGCTCCATATGTCCCTGAGGCTTCCACTTTGAGAAGGCCCACCTTTTGATGGAATCAATGTTTGGGCATGAGCCAATGAATTTCCCAAAGTGCTAGCTTCTTGAGACACCGTTATTTTCATTAGATCTGCAAGAACGCTGAGCTTACCTTGATCAGGTAGAAGAGTAAAATGACCACATTTTCCAATCACCGCAAAGGAGTGCTTACGGACTACTTATGCAAAGGATACCTCCCGAGGCATCATTGTAGACAGCAGTTCTAAGCCCTAGGACTGACTGGCACGTTCTCCAACAATTTTGTAATGTAACTGAGCAATTTTGTCTAAGTGTTGGCATTGTAAGTCAGCAGACGTCTAGTTTTGTAAGTCAGACGTCCTGTTTTGTAAGTCATCAGACGTCCAGTTTTGTCATACGTCTGGGCTGACTGCCAGACGTCTGGACTGGCCGTCAGACGTCTGGACTGACTGCGACGTCTGGGCTAGTGGCCTGACGGCTAGTTAGCATAGGTTAGACGTCTGATTAGTTATTAGTTAAAAGAATTAGTTGGGGAATTGGTTTGGGAAGTTGGGGAAGTTGGTTGGGATAACCAACTTCCAGCCCTATAAATACCCCCTTTTCAAACATTTGTAATCCATCAGAAGTGAAGGAAAGAGCCTCAGACTTGGAGAGAGATCATTGTTGTATGCTGTAACTGTGATTGAAGCATAATATAAAGGTTGTTATTCTGATCCATATTCTGCGTATGCATTGAGTGTATGTTGAGTTGAGTTGCAGGTTTGCTGCCATTAATGGAGTTGTTGCAGGTTTGAAACCATTGATGGACATGTTGCAGGTTTCCGAATGGTAATTCGTCATTGCAGGTTTGTTGTCCGTTATCAACGAACAGGTACCGGAGCAGGAGCGGTTATGGTGGTTGCAAGTTCTCTGAGGTCTGACGTCTAGCCGGACGTCTGGTAACCGCCAGACGGCTAGCCGTCAGCCCCTCCATCCGACGTCCAGCCCTAACCTGACGTCTAGTAGCTAGACGTCCTGCCTGCCAGACCTGACGTCTGACCTGATCCCCAGACGTCTGTACTTGTCCATCCGACGTCTGGACCCTCGACATCCTGACTGAGCCGACTGAAGCCAGAGTTAGCTTACCGACGAGACCCTTGTTGTATTGCCTAACCCTGATACTAACTGTTATCACCCATATCGGGAATGTACTCACCCATTTCTACAATCATGGGGGATCCCGAGGGCAAACCCACCCCGATGCCAGTTGCCTCCAGCCTAGGAAGCAAGTGCTCTCCATTCTTCTCCCCATGACTAGATATGCTCCTGCTCGCACCAGAGGAGTTCCCACCTAGACCTAATTCAAAACTCAAATTCAACGCTCTTTTCCTTCCCATGCAAATCAAATATTAATGATGTAAGATTGTAAGCTTAAACTACACATGAAAGTGACAAAACACATCTTGTATTGCTTATTGTATTGCTTACAGAGGGACAAAGACCAATATTTAGAAAAATTAAATCCAACCGGTATATACAATGCACACACAAAGACCCGTCATTGTGACAAATTAAAGGAATTTTCATGGCTAAAGTGGTGGGTTTGATTTTAGTTGGTTTTAAAATGGAAAAGGAATTTTTTTATAACATAAAATAAATAAATATAGTTTTTAATGTCTATTATTATTTTATTTATATTTTCAAATACTTTTAAATAATTTTTAAGATTAATTATGATTAAAAATATTATTATTGTGTTATCTTTCTAATATAATCTATCCTTTAGAACACAAGTTCGGTTCCCGTGTCACTTGCAAACTACCTCCACAACTTTGAGGCTCCATTTGTAGCATGTGAAGTAAAAATGGAAACCTTTTAAAATGTGAAAGGCAAGGAGGAATTGTAGTTGGTAGTTGGTAGTTGGTACAGCGCCATAAAACATCTCACCTTAAATAAATAACTAAACATGCAATTTTCTCTGCAAGTATAGAAAACATATCTTGTGGCATCCTTTATAAATAAAAAAGAAACTTCCGCTCTAAACAAATTCCCTCATGGCTGATTTATATATATTTATGTCCATTCCTTGTAACATGTTGCCCAGGCCCTGTAATAAGTCCAAAGATAACACGGAGAAAAAGAACCTGCAAGAGAACCGACTTATTCAATTAAAATTTTGTAATTATAAGAATATTTTGGATTCGTTGATCCACTGCTTGGCAAGATGAAATTAGCATATTCAATATCAGTGGGATCAATTTGAAGTCTATATCAACTAAAGACGCCTAACGGCAAATCAACAATAAAATATTATTTTTTTGAGTTTTTTTAGACTTTAAAAAGTGTAGGACATGATGTGCACGTGCTTTTGGAAAGAAGGACAATGCTAAGTAGTAGTTTCCTTTTTCTTCTTTTTCTGAGAACAAGTATTTTTTTACTATTTTTTTTACATTAAACAATTGCGCCAATAAGCACCCGTCAATATTTTTTGTTAATTTCACATTGATTTGTTGTTGAAAGTCGGAAAAGGAAATGGACATCCAAGCTCACATGGCCACGTATATTGCAACAGGTGGGAAATTGAAAAAAAATGAGTTTATACCTGTTTCTCTATGCGTGCAGCTGCAGCCAATTTTTCCCATAAGAAATCACGATTCCCAATTTTTTTTAAAAATATGCCAAAAATCGCCAGAAAATCGGAAAAATCTGATTCCAAACCAAGCTGACTTGGATTTCTGGCAGACTCGGAAAAAATTGGGAATAACCGATTTTCTGGACGATTTTCATAACAAAGGAATAGACAACTGGTCAATATATGGAACTCAATCAACTGTACAAGAATGCATAAAGATTGATAACAGATTGAATTATATTGATATGATTTTGGACTTAACAAAGTTCCAGATCAGAGAGAGATTGCAGTCAGATTAAGGGCAAATGCAGTTTCATAGATCTCTAGGCCATATAAGGCACTACAAAAATTTGTTAAGAATTTGCTTGACACCAGATATTCATTGAAAGAATTAATGAATTATTTAACACCCTTAAAGGAGGAAGTATAAAAGCAGGAAATATTTGAAGCACTTGTCTATCACCACAACAAAAAGGCTAAGGCATACACATTGGGAAAGTCAATTTAAATAATTGCACTAAAACAAGTTTGCTTCATTCATATATAATTTTATATGTACAAAGGAGTATCTCAAGAATTTCTGCTAGAAGTACTGGACATTTGCACTAGGAATGACAACTAATGCACAATTCCCTTCACCTTGAATGCATTTGTTAAACAGTTTTATGATGGATGGGGGATTTTTAGACAATTTGAATAGCATCCCAATGACTCCCCATAAATCCCAACTATGAATTGAGAGACTAATTGAGAGACTTATTAATGAGATTTTTTTGTAGCAATCATAAAATGCAAAAAGCATCATGGAGTGCCATTAGGTCAAGCTGTTAAAAATGGGGGTTCCCAATAAGGAGACCTAGGTTCAAATCTTGCCAGGCAATATGATACCACTATGTGGTTCATTAAAATACAATGGTAACATGGCGACAATGCAATACAGGTGCCCATTTCAATCCCATATAACCAATTTGAAAAAATAGATATATGCAAAAACATCCATTAATGGTCATAAATTTTCTATAAGGATGGCATATATTCATCAACGGATATTCACACTATCTTACAAGACAGATGCAAAATAAGTCATAAGCACCATGTTAACCACTTTAGACTGTCTACACTACTCACAATTCTACTCTTAAAATTTATGCTTGCATTTGCATGTCAACTTTACTGGTATCAAATGGGCAAGAGACTAGAGCAAAGATCAGCAGAAGAATCTAGGAAAACAGATTAACAAAACTCAAAATTATGGAATGGAATCAAACTCAAGTCTGTCAATGATAACCCATGGTTAAAGCAGAACTGAAGTTCGGCAGCTGACATATCTTATTAATGCAATTCCAACCAGTAGGAGAAGTCTGCAAAGATGGATCTCACTCCCCATATTCTTTATAACAGCAGATCTCATAATAGCTAATTAATTGTGTATGCATTTGAAATTTTGGACATATACACGTGTTGCAATGTTATCAGCCATGTAATTCTATGTAGCATGGAGCTGACAATCCATTGCCAATGTTATCAGCCATGTAATTCTATGTAGCATGGAGCTGACAATCCATTGCCTAACATATCCGTACTTTAAAATCCTATAAACATATTTGCAATGATCACCTGCAACTCTTCACACATTTCCAACAAGGCTTTCTTCAATATATAAAACTGGTGATTCTTACCCTGACTTTTTCTTCTCCTCATAAGAAAATAGACAAAAGATTTTCTACGATAATTCAGTAAAACTCAAGTCTTAGTTTACAAATGACTCCAGCATAAAATATAAACTAAAATGGAAAACTCACTTGAAACCAATCATGCAGAACTATAGGCTTCTTGGCCAAAACAGCATCCAGAACATCGTCTGTTATAGGAGAGGAATCTTGCACAACAAGATGTGTACAATCTGATCTCCATTTCTCTATTGAATATGCCCCTGAAAACATGCAATCAACCATTGTGCTAGAAAGTAAATAAAAGGAATACATATAGTCTCCAAATAAAGAATTTATATACTGCAAAGGGAACAACCTTATACCACAGATTTTCAAATTGGAATAACTTACACCCAAGTAATACTGTACACAGACATTTACACAAACTATAAAGAACTAAAGCATATCTGTTGCAACCCGAACAGTCATTGTTATATGCTTATGTTTCAAAGAACTGCAGCATAATTTTACACAATAGAGTTACAAATAGCGTATCCATGGGTATGGAACAAGAACTACCCACCTATTGATGATACCATGGTATGCAGGTGATGTTTCAGATTCAAGTCTTCTACAGCTGGTACACAGAATAGGAATGGAATAAAACTCAACCTGCCAAGAGTTATTTGTCATCAATCAAAAGCAGTCTCAAGTCTCAACACACTAATTATAAGATTTCAGTAAATCTCAGAAGAACCTTCCAGACAACAGGATGGAATTGATTTCAAAGAGAGGATAAAAAATTAAAGGAGACATTGAATACTAGGCAAGTGCACACAACTTGAAATTACCTGAATATTGTATTAGTTGTGCCAAAGGTTATCAAATCTCCATCATTTAAAACTGCCTCCTTATTTGGCAAAGAAAAAACTGGTTTTGAGCCAATTTCCTTGTTGACAAATGTGCCAAACTTTGAAACATCCTTCAGGCGAATTTCTGGGGAAGGAACATTTGAAATGCCTTGCAAGGAATTATAAGGAGAAGCTGCCCCAACTCTGATCTCCGCATGCACACGTGAAATTGTCTTGTCCGTCAGAATTGTCACTGCACAACCTGCAAACCAAAAAAATCAAATATTAAGTTGACAAAGAAACAATTACAATGACTTCACCGTCTTTTGAGAAATATCAAGAGTGCATAAAATGGTCCATCAGAATTGTCACTGCACAACCTGCAAACCAAAAAAATCAAATATTAAGTTGACAAAGAAACAATTACGATGACTTCACCATCTTTTGAGAAATATCAAAAGCACATAAAATGGAATCTCTATATAAATTTTCTCCATGTCTAAAATGAGTAAGATAACTCTGTTTAAAGAGAAAAGACGACTAAGAAGTTACAAATCAACTCCATCATAACTTATGCCACCTCCAACATGTGTGTGCCTAGGTGTCTCTAATTCCCATGGTTAAGGAAATGTGTGTGACTAATGTAAATGGGATTAAAATTAGCTGCCACTCCTCATGTTGTCAATTAAAATCATATGAGGTGACCTCATAATAAAACAAAAGAGGTGTAGGAGATTCCTCCTGGCATATTCTCTAATATATGGATTAAAATCCATATTAACAAATAAAGATTAACTTCCCAATGCTCCCCCTTAATCTTTTATTTGGGGACTATAATGACAATGACACAAATGCACTTGACAATACATATGACCATGGTCGAATACAATAATTCTACCCTTCAATGTCTATTTAGGGCAGTGTGCAAAATAAATGTTCATCAATAAATAAGAGGGACATGTCGTTATTCCATGCTCCCCACTCATGACCAAAACAAAATTTAACTCTTAGAGAAATGGCCATTGTCTTTGGATATCACAACGAAAGTCACCAAGTAAGATATATACAGATTAAAGATGGAACAGAGTAGTATGAGCTAGGAGATAACCAATGCCTCCATAAATCACACCATACAAACCAAAATCATCATAAACTAAAGCAAGAAGAAGTTGAAGAGCAGCTCCCAAATACTCCAAATAGAGTAAATTAAGTGCACAATAGATTCAAATAATAAATGTAGATTGCAGTTCTTGTGCTCTTTAAAACATTAGTGAGCTGTATCCATAAGTGCTGTTAAGTGAAGGTACCTACATGAAGCGATAAACAACTCATCTCTCTCTCATAGGAGAACATGTCCCAAAAAAAATATATCTCTATGGTCTACAATAAAGCTCAAAAAAATTTCAATAATAAATGATCATCATCAACAAATGATTTGCAATAAAGCTCTATAAATATCATAAGGCACAACAAGCAAACTAAAATTTTGGGAAAAACTCCAATGAAATGCTCCATTAATATAAACCCATCAAATTTTTATAATGAATAAGGAGCATACAAAAATGCCTTACAAGAGAATATACTCCATATAGACATAAGAGTGCCATGAATAATAAATTAATGAAAACAATAATCAATCAACTATCAAAAGAATCTTTTAAAGAAAGTGCCACAACCATATATATAAAGGCATAAGAAAGGTTCCACATATAATAAAATAACATAAATGTAGTAATGCAAAAATTTTATGTTGTACAAAAGACATGTCAAAAAAAAAATACCATCAATAACAAAAAATAAATAAAAAATGATCTACATGACAAGTTTCCATCATAAATTAAGGACCTACGGCCATCTAAAAAACAAAATATAAGGCCAATTATCGCAGAAGGATGAATATATGACGAGCCAACTAAAAGCACTATGACAAATTTGGTAATTCCAGCAATGCAACAGAACCAAATTAGTAAATCCAACTATGCAATAGTGCCAAATTGGTAAGCAATTGGTAAGGCCATCTATGCAACTTAGAACTCCAAAAGTTTCAATATAAGGTCTATGGAACATAACATGTGCTAGATTTTACAAAATGATTATTTCATTGTAGGAGGAAACACCTCCTTTGTCAAATTGTTATAAATAAAGCTTCCTCAAAATAGAAAGTTTTAGTTAACAATCCAATTGAGAGCAAATGATCATATTATAGAATGAATAAAGATAATGTATATTAGTTCTAGGAGTGTATGAATAAAGATAACGTATATTAGTTCTAGGAGTGTTAAGACGCTTGAACAAAGGATGGAGGAGTTACAAGTATGAATATATCTGAGCAACAAATAGTCTAATATTGATGTCTCCTGCATGAGACCCGTGTAATCACAAATATATTAATCTGCTATGTCAATTAAAAATTAATAAAAAAATAAAAATCTAAACATGATATAGCTTGCATAAACATTGACATAAAAAAATTAGAAAGACAAAGCTAGACCTAAAGAGACCAATATAAAATAATTAAATCCCCTGTATTAGGAGTATTGAGATCTATTCTTGATTAAACCAAGTGGTAAAAGAGCACGAAATCCTGAAAGGAGATTGTGCATGTTTAATTAGACAAACAAAATATTGGGGTGTGAACAATGAAGATCTTGACTTAACATTTCATTGGCTATACTTGATGTCAAGGATGACAAACATTCTCCTCATGGACTCCCTGTTAGAGCTATTGGAGCCGACTCTTTTTGTATTATTACTGATTTTGATGAGTTCAGAAACTGAGACCAAAGTTTATGATATATTCCATGTAGTTGCTTTTGGCATTACATGTATAGTGTCACATATTAAGCTAAACCTTTGACACTAAACACTTCATGTTGTATGCTATGTTCTAGGGGTCACAGCCCCAAGACAAAAGGTTCTTCTTGCAGTCTGAAAAACAGGTCTCACTGTCCGACATTGTCCCCATCCTAGAAACTTTATGGAACATAGTGCTGGTTCAACTTAAGTTGATTACACAAAACTACCTTCAATTTTATTTTATCTACTTTCAAGTTTTTTATCATTCCAATATCGCTACCAATTACAATCAACTCGTCCACATAAAATGCAACTAGAGTGAAAATCTTACCATCTTTGACCTTGAGATACAGACTTGAGTTTAATATAATCTAATAAAGCCATGATTGATTAAAAATTTGATCTAATAAAGCCGTGATTGATAAAGATTTTATCAACCTTCGAGTACTAAGCCTGCGGGCTTGCTTTAGTTTATTGAAGGATTTCTTAAAATTGTACGCCAAGTGTTCTCTTCATCCTTTTAGCATATCCAGTTAGTTGATCCATATATATTTTTTCTGCAAGTTTCTTCATTTAAAAACGAATTCTTCACATTCAACTAATGGATCTTCCCCTTGAACTAGGCATCCAATACAAGGACAACTCTAATCAGGTCATTTTCACCATGAATGCAAAGCTCACTTCATAACCAATGCCTTCTTTTTCAATTAAATCCCTTGGCAACAAGTCTTGCTTTATATCTGTCAACTTGTCCATCTACCCTAAACTTGGTTTCATGAACCCATCTACATCCAATTACTTTTTTCTCCTCTGGTGCTAAACACAATTCCCACATATGATTCTTCTCAATGGCTTCCATTTCTACATCCATGGCTTTTTCCACTTAGATTATTTGTTGGCTTCTACGAAAGTGTTTGGCTTCTCAAGAACTTGAACCACCAATGCACATGCCAAATCAGTTTATTGTGCTCTCATCTTGGATTTTCCCTTGCCTGGTGGATTAGGCAACTCTGCTCCAAAGATGATCTTTACTGCCCACTTGGGCGATTTCTTCTCTTTTTAAGGAAGCACTTGTAGTCCATTCACATCCAAGTCATCTATATCTTGGAATTCATTTTCTTGGTTTACTTCTTGAGCTTCTCCACTAGATGTCGTCTTAGGACCTTGCTCCTCTTTTATGTTATTAGACCCTAGCAACTCCATGGACATGATACCCGCTTCCGTTCCTTTATCAAATATTACATCTCAAGTGATGTGTACCTTTGTCACATTGTCGTCATTGACTCCATAAGATTTGCTTACTTCACTATAGCTTAAAAAGATGAATCACTTGCTTTTGGTATCAAGCTTCTACTAATATTCTTTTGACACATGCATGGAGGCAATGCATTTGAAAATGGAAGTGCCTAATGATCAGCTTCACTCCTAACCAATCTTCCATGGGAATTATGTTTTGAAAACCTTTGTTAGACTTTTGCTATAAAAGTACACAACAATTTGAATAGCTTCACTAGAAGTAATGTAGCAAGATCCTATGCTTTCTCATGGACTTGGTTGTTTCAACGGATGTTCTATCTATATTCCATAGAGTTTTGGGATGGGAACAACAAGACAACTTTTTAGGATGGCACACCATGTTTTTTGGACATCGAGACGTGTCTCCAAGATGACCCCCTAATTCCAAGATAAGTCCCCATGAAAAATAGCTTGAAAGGAATAATAGATTTAAAAAAAAAAAACTCAAAATCATTCCCAAGTTTAAAATTGTATTATTGCTTCTCTTGCAAAATGTTTAATGGCAATTCTCAAAGGTGGAAAAGGAGGTGCTAGGCTCTTGGTTGTAGGATTTGAATATAGATGCAAGGGTCATTTGTGACAATGGAGTTGGAACAAAGACATATGTTGCTCTATGGTAAAATGGAAATGTCTAGAAATTGGGTTCATCAAATTTAATTTTGATGCTGCTTCTAAAGAAAGTCCAAGAAAAGCTGACCAAGATGGCGTTTTTTGAAATAATGAAGTTAAAATTCACCTCCCTTACTCAAAATCACATGGAACTTCAACTAACAACTATGTAGAGGCTAGGGAACTTCTTACAGGGATCAAAATTGTCATTGAAAAAGGATGGAAGAAAAATTGAGGGGTAATCACATTTTATTATTATTGCTATCAAGAAAAATCGATGTGGGGATTTTATCAAAAAGAGCATTGTTTCTGATGTCCATCAACTATTGTTGGAGGCAGTATCTTGGAAATGTCAACATATCTATAGAGAAGGAAACAGGGTAGCAAATAATTTAGCCAAAATCATGGTGTTGATCTTTGTCTTGGAAAAATTCATATCTTAGAAGACAATTGGCAGAGTGAAATTTTGTCTCTTAATGAAAATGATACCAAGGAGCTGATTGGAAAAACATAGCAGTTTGAGCAAGATGAAGAATATCTTTGATAGAAAGGCAGATCAAGAATATCTTTGATAAAAAGAAAAGCAGGATATGGTTTAGTTGACCTGACAACAATATAATATTTTTGTTTTTCTGATAGAAGTGGCGCCCAATAGAAGCCACATGTAGCTTATTAAAAAATAAATACATCCATAGAATGAACCTATAGATAGCAGCTATTTGAATTAAAGTTTGAAACTCCTAAAGAACGCATTATAGAGAAAGATTTTAAATTTTTCAATCATTTTTTTTCTTTTCTAAGAATTGAAAACCTAAGATTAAACAATGCCTCAAAAAAACAGATTGCTTAAAAGTGCAATAGAAAAAAGACCAAAGAGGAATCTCAGACCAGTCTTCAAGAACTTACCACTTTAATAGTTGTGAAGAAACCTCAGAAATATGGAGTTCCCACCGTCAAAAATCTAAAATGAAATCACCAAAAGAATTGCCAGGCAAAAAGAGATGGGTCAATGTCAAAGATGAAATTCAACAATGAAAATGGTAGAAATGTTGATTGAGATAGTGTTACAGGGCAGCTTAAATAGGATTGAAACAGAAAAATGGCCAAAATTTACTCGGTATGCTTAAAGAGGTCGGCAATTAATGATAAAACACCACACTAATGGCAAATTGCCACCAAATTCTTTAGTCGAAGTTGCTATTTAATGTAGGCATGACATGTCAAGTTACTGGCAGAAAAATAGGAAGGAGGAGTCTTAAATGTCTTTAGGGCACCATGCTCCGAGATTATGGATCGAAGACGGTGGAAGCCATTGTCTTCAAGAATATGTCAACTCTGAGTGCTCTGCAGGATTTCAATCATGAAGAGTTCTATTTCTGAAAGACACTATTAGTGTTTACCTTTCTTTTACCCACATCCACAAAGGATGCCTTGGCAAAATGATAGTGTGCAGAAGCAGGGCCAAGGAAAAGAAAACAACAAAAGAAAGAAATAAATAAACTTATTGATCTTTCATTTTGAATTTGTGCATCCCCACATCCACAGACAGTAGGGGAGTTAGAATTTTTCTTTTGACACTTTGAATAATTTTTTTTTAAAAGGAGGATGTCTGAGGAAATTTAGTAAAAAATTCAAAATAATTTTTTTTTATAGGAAATAAAAAAGTCAAAAATTCTAATCACTGTGCAAAATAGAAAAACAAAACCTGTTTACAAATTACAAGCATGCAAACTTAAAAATCTAAACATACATATGAGTATGCAAAAAAACGTTTTTGATTGCCTCTTCCCTAGTTCAATAATATCAAGATATATTTTATGAAGATTTGCATAAAAGAGAAAACCTTAACGATAATCTTAATTATATCTAAACAACGAAAATCTGTGAAACACCTAAGCTATCCCTCTGCCACTTTCTTCATTCATGTCATCTATAAAAGATATACGTTATATCAAAATATTTTAACATATATTCTATAAGTCTCATCCACATTACCACTTTTCAGTTATTTATACCTTTCCGGCCAACTTTGTACGTTCCTTGGGATGTAAAATAGTACTTCAATGTACCTGTAAGAAAAAGACCATGTCACTCTTCAAAGGAATTAACTTTATGCCTCCAATATCAATTATAATGCCATATTGTCTTTGTTAATAATTGTATTCAATACTGAAAAGTAAGGAAGAAATACATCTAATAGTTGCTTTAAAACCTTTGTCCCATAAAGTTTCCAAGACAAGGATGATGTGGTACAACAATAAACGTTTTTGTAATGGGTAGGCTTTAGCCCCATTTTTGGGGATGGCGATGAAACAACAAGGAGACGGTATATATATATCTAAGGAAAAAGTGGTGCTGATAAGGAAAGTGCCAATAAATTTTAATTGTTTACCTTGACACTTTCTTTGCAGCCTGCTGGGAAGCACCAACACATTTTAAATTTTTTTCAGGTGCCATGAAGTGATCGCCATCAATTTGAGGGGTTTTTGAAAGGTCAGAATTGATTTCAAAGCTATTTGTCTACATATAAATAGTATCGTTGGGCTTGCAATCATTCATTTTTTTCTGATTTTAATCAAATGTTGAGGATATCAAGGCTTTTTTATTTTCCTCGTCCTTTTCTTTCTGTTTTCTTTTTTTCCTCTTTTGCTGAAGTATTTCATCGTTCGTTTGTAACACAACTGCAAAGTAGAATAGCATCTGGTGACGGGAAAGGCAAGGAGGGGGAGGCTAGGGCATTGTGCATGGTGACAAAGATCCTGCTTGAAAGCATGGCACATAGAGGCCAATAAAAGGAATAGTGATATAAAATTATTGTGTGCTCGAGATGAAAGGAAGCATCATAAAAGGTGTCATTATACACAATTATTGTGGGTTAAAAATGACTGGAGGTATTAGTCACCATAAATACCAACCTCATGAATCCCAGGTCAATATTTGTAGTGGTGCATGCAAATGGAGGATGGAGTGATTCAAGAGATGAAAGACCTTCTTTCTAGCTATAAGCAAAAGAAAAGGAAAAGGGAAGCATGCAACATACCAAGGGGGAAAAAACAACAAATGGAGGCACTTGCTCACCAATTGTGGACTCACAACTTTGAACCAAATCAAGATTACAAAAGAGGATAGGGATTCCAAATAAACCATAATAGGATACATAGTGGAGGGCCTTCCCTCATTTATAGTTGAAAGGAAACCCTAGTTTCATTACATGCTAATTAGTAATTAGGGGTTTAATAATAAATTGATTAGGGATTTATAATATTACAAAATAGCCCTTTACTAATGTTGTGAGTAGGCATCAAATGGCATTAGTTCAACCAATTAAATTCATCGACTTACAAGGAGGAGATCTAGGTTCGAATCTTGCCAAGAAATACATGCATAATATAAAAGCTATTGTAATACCTGTTGGCATTTTTGCCACATTAAATTTTTTGACAAAATTTTACCTATGGAGCTTTAAAGCGGCAAAGGGCATGCAGAAGTACTGGCATTTTCGCAGGCCCTAAAGGAGGATGATATAGTGGATGGAATGATCTTTGGATATTTCGTCATTGCAGATCTTTTTGCAAGCTTTTCGACGATCGGGGCAACAGATCAAAAGTTATGGCCCCGAGAAGCAGAACCAGAAAGCTCAATTTCGGGCCAGAAAATTTGGCTAAGGCACAGAATGCTCAAGTTCGCCCGATGCTCAGGTTCGCTCCCGAAGCTCAGCGCACTCAAGTTCGCTCCCGAAATTCAGCGAACCTTGGCTTCAGGGTTAACCCACTCTAAAAAGCGCCCAAGGCAAAGGAAGCTCAGGTTCGCTCGAATCCCCAGCGAACCCCGGTTTCGGGCAACAAGCGAAGCAAACGTCGGCCAGGAGCGAACGTCGGCCAAAATGTTCTATGTCGGCCAGGAAGCTCAGGTTCGCTCGAATCCCCAGCGAACCCCGGTTTCGGGCAGCAAGCGGAGCGAACGTCGTCCCGGAGCGAACGTCGGCCAGAAGCGAATGCCAGCCAGGAGCGAACGTCGGCCAAGATGTTCTATGTCCGCCAGGAAGCTCAGGTTCGCTCAAATGCCCAGCGAACCCCGGTTTCAGGCAGCAAGTGAAGCGAATGTCGACCAGGAGCAAACGTCGGCCAAAATGCTCTATGTCGGCCAAGATGCTCCCAACTTCGCCAGAATGCTCAACTTCGGCTAGAAAACTGCATTTCGGGCCCGATTTCGAAAGAAATTTTGCCGAACATTTTTTAACGCTAAGACTGCACCTGAAGGGCACGCATCCCGAGAAAGAGAAGTTAGGAGGGCATTTAAGGCGCCTTCATGGCGCACGAGTTTGGTTCTCCAGCCCATCCCATCAGGACAGCCAGGTCAGGTCCCGGAAAAGGCCCCAAAGGGCAAGTTGCACCAACCATCTTAATGAGACATGCTACCACGCCCGTCCGACGCCGCTGTAAACACGAGTGAGCTGCAAAGGTCGTCCAGAGCCGCTATAAGCACGAATGGGCAGAATCCCATGGATTCTCTATCGCCTGACAGGGGTCAAATCTCAACTGTCCCAGCGACTTCTAGGGTTTTGGCATTAATGTAATAAGGGGAGAAATTCTTCTATAAAAGGTCGCGCAATGTAATGTAATAGTGGGGGGAACATCTTGCTAAAGAGCTGTTGTACTTGGATTCTGCTTCAATATTAAAACTCCTGGTTCTGATTCTGGACTCTTTCCCTGTGTATGATGCCTTCTGTTATTTTTGTTAATTCTGTTTCTTCATTTGCATACAGTAAATTCTGCAATCTGGATTTAAGTGTGTGATTAAGAACGAAGTCTGGAATTGTTGAAGGATACATATCAGGGTAGGTTTAGATTTAGTTTCTGTTATACTCCTAATATTGATTGTTGCTGGTTTAAGTAGGAGTTAGTAATTGTGTTGCCTGTTCTTCCCCTTGGAACAATCTACATTTCCCATCTCTTTCAGTTATTTACATTTCTTTCAGCATTTTTCCAATCTCTTTCCAGTTCCCTAATCTAAAACCCAGTGTAGTGTAGTAAAGGAGCCAGCCTTCTCTAGAGATTGGCACGGAAGGCATTCCTTCCTTCCGGCCTTTCAATCTGTTGGGCGGGTCTAGGGCGCGTAGATAGACCAAATCCTTTCCTGTGGTAGATCTGTAACCAACAATACCACTATGTGGTCATGATGTAATACAGGTGGGGCTCGATTCAATCCCACATAACAAATTTAAAAAAAAAAATGTTGACTAGGTACACAACAAGGTAATTGTAGTTATCATCAATCCATCCTGCAGTAGAAAGAGGTAAATCCCCAATAGATTGGATAGTAAGCAATCCTCCAAGTGCTAACCTCTCCTACAACCGAAGGGATTCAAAGAGGCAAATCTCTAAATAAAGCAAAGGACTAGAACTAAGTCTTTCCCAACTTGAACAACAATCCCCCATGCATCATAGTTGATGGAGATGGAAAGTTGATCTAAATATGCTCTCAAGATGAAACAAGCAGGCTGCAAACTCTGCCTCTACAATGCACTCAACAATTGTATGCTTGCATCAAATCAAATGTTAAGTAAGATAGTTAGACCTCTCTTAATACATGCCTGATCAACAAGTCGAAACTTGGCCCCCAAACCTCAAAACCATAAAGAATTGTGAGTCTAATTATGTAGTCAAAAAGCCATATTTTCAAGGAGATATCTTGAAAATGTATTTGATAACTGTCGCATTCAAGAACAGAGATATCCCTTGCAAAATCATCATTGGGAGCATATTTGAGATTAAGGGGTGAAACTTAAAATTAAACCACCAAATAAGTGTAGGATGTTGTGATCTCAATAGGCCCACCCAAGCAAAGAATAGAACAAGCCAATTAAATCTAGAGGGCTTCTCTATTCCTCATAAAACTCCCAATGTACAACTTTCACTCGAAGGTGACTTGGAACCAAGACAAGAACCATGAGGAGAGACTGATTGTTGCTAATTTTTGGTACCATTTGAGATTAGCATTCAATGTTGTGAAAAGTTCATATTAGGAGATGAAGGTACAAGGTTCAAGGCACCAACTCATGATTTTAATGGCCCCTATTCAATCAAGTTGTTAGAAACATGCAAGATAACAGTAGGAAAAAAAGAACATGGCACAAAAAGGGTTAAAATATTATGTTGAACAGGTGCAACATGAGTTGGCCCTATGCAACAATAATGTCCCCCAATCTAACCAATCCACAGGACCTTGGATCATTCAATGTCCCAGATTATGCCTTTGACCTAATTTGGACCACATGTCCCAACAAAGTGGAACGACTCAATAGCTTACTTTCTTGGCTCATTGATATTTGGTTCGCTCGAACTACTCAATCAACCCTTTTAGCTCATGACAACACCCACTCAACTCAACCTGGCACATCGATGCACTATCCCAGTAGCATGGTGGTGTGCTCCATCTCACAGCACATTCAATGCAACCTATTGTGGTTTGACTATTTCAAATGTCCCACACAACATAGTCGCATGCTAACCTTGACAGCATATTGCGCATCACTTGACTCACAAGAAGGGCCACCCATAGACCTACGTGGCATAGGTTGTTCATTCCCCTGTTGAGGTCCTCCATTGAAGTGTCGATGCTATAGCCTCACGGCCTAACCAACACTAAGAAAGTTTCTTCAAATGGTACAAGGGGCGTAGCGTCCCCCTACTGGTTCTGTCAACAAACTCCCTCAGCACGCAGATAAGCAGGTCAACATGGGTATCCCTTAAAACATAGCCCAGTGCCTTTTGTGCAACTCATGTAGAACCAACATGGCAAGGCAAAGCTAAACCAACTGCACAAGGAAGATGTACTAGTCATAGTTGAGAAAATCGAAATCAGCAAGGCAAAAGAATCGGCAAAAAATGGGAATCAGCAATAAATTGTTAAAAAATTGGCAAAATTTGGCAAAACAAAAAACGGAAGAAAATGCAATTTTTTATTGACCAAAAAACCAATATGCTTTAGTGTTTTGTTTGGTGTGGTAGCAGGTAGGCAGACCTCTCTCTCCAATTTGGAACAAGCAAAATGAGGCAAAATGAAAAAAACAAGCTATTTATGCCATTTCCTCTACCCATGCTAACGCAGCAAATTTTTTGCAGATTTTCTCAACTATGATAACAATAACAACTTTGCGCTCAACACATTTAGGCCTCAACGAGCATTCACACATTATACAATCTTCCCCACTGAAAATCAACGATGCTCTCAACACCAAGTGGGGGTTGAAGAACACCTCCATAGCAACAATTTTCAAACACTTGAACTCTTTATCATTGGCAAGGTCTTGTCCAACGAGGTCTTGTGGATGAGGTCTCGTCCACTAGTTGACCTACTAAGTCTTGGTCATTGCCTCATGTTATCCTAAGCCGCAATGGATCAACGTCTTTCTTCCTTAGGCACTAAGTAGGATGACTCAGTGTCCTACACCAAGGTAGATATCCTTGTCAAATAAGTCTTTAAGGAGGGGGATTTGTTTCCCCTCAAGCATTTGCCATTCTCACCTAGCAATAGCCTCACCATTGGGAAGGTGGTCGAGGCACACCCTACCCAATGGGCATTTGGTGTCTTTCAATGACATAGGCAAGGAAGTAGATTCCTAACACAAAACTCCCTTGCTCGGGATGGACTACATCTGCAAGCATTCATGTTCGAAGGAGGTTGGCACACTCTCGACATCTACAAAATGAAGGGATCACTCGAAAGGAAAATGTGTCCCAATGACTCCAATTCCCTAAGGCAAGCTCAAAATGTTTCGCTACAATCACCATTGTCTAGCAAAGTCAACACCACCAGTGAAGCCAAAAGCTCTAGAGTCTTCTATCATTCATCAGACCTTGAAAGCGAGGTTATCAGTGTAGTTGGCCAAACCTAGGCCGCCCACTCCTTGGTAGGCTTTGAACGTGGGGACATTGGTGTGGCTAGGTGAACCAAGGTCAATTGTTATTCAATGGATTCATTTGAGGCTTATAAGGAGGCTAAGGCAGGTCTCACCACATGCATAGAGAGAATGGAGCTTAAAGAAACCATTAGAGACAAAATTCCATACGAGTTGCATGTTCACAAGGATATTCAAGGATGGCTCTTTGCTTTATCTAAGTTGCCTGTTCACAAGGATATTCAGGGGTGGCTCTTTGCTTTATCTCTATGCATTTTAGCAAGGATGACTCTATGGCCAGGCTAAAAAAAAGTTGAGTCCTTTAATTAAATACTTCCTTATCTATTAAGTCTTTATGAAAATGCAATTTTAGTTTAGTTTCAGATGTCCATGTCACTTCTAGGTGGGAGCTCAATTGGAGTTTGCCTAAGTGCATACATACCAAGAAGCATAATAGGTTGAACCAGGACCACCTCACTGGCCTTATCTTTGTGCAAAAAAATATTCACCTTCATGTCAAATAAGAGGATGGGAAGAAGTCTTATGATATGATTGACTTGGATGAAATGATTTGCCATTCCGACTAGATTGTTGAGGATGTAAAGCCCATGCTTACTTAGGAGATTGTGGAATTGGGGAGGGAAGCAAAAAAAGCAATTGGAGATGGCAGACTTGATGATGCATTTATTCATGATATCGATACTCCAACTTCCTTTTCAAGGGCAAAGAGAAAGAGAAAGTTGTAAAAGTTTTGAGCGATTTGTAGTTTTCCATTATCATATGACGTCCACTATACTCTTTTTTATGAAAACTTAATACAAATTTGACTTTTGCAGTTTCTAAATTCATTTTTATGCTTTCTGCAACTATTTTACATTTTACTAAAGTTTATTTTATGGATTTCAATATTTATTTTATTCATCAAGTTTTTGTCAAGTTTTCATCAAATCTGAGTCCGAGTCAAAATTTTAGGCTGCCAAGCTAGGGCCAAGTCCAAGTTTTTGAATTATGGTTTAACCCTTTGGGTTTAACCCCTTTTGTTTTAGTTTCACCTGTTTTTTTCTTGGTTGTAGTTGTTTTTTTGGTAAAGTCCCAAGCTCCTAGGGTTGCCTTCACCCTAACAATTTCTATAGGAACAAGCATAATTTTTAGACCCAATGGCCTGCCATGGTCATCTGTGGAATAATTTCATTTAATTTCTATGTAGGGTTCTCTTCACCTAGAGATAGCTGAGGATGATTTAAGGGATGTTTTCAATGCAGGCATTATGAGGAATGGGAACAGATATGACAGAAGCAAAGGAAGATTCTGTAGAGGCCTCCTCCTTCATCCAACCTAGTGCAGGGGCTAGTTCAAGTTGTAAATGTGGGTAATATGATTGGATCCAGGACTCTATCTAGAATAGGACTGTTGTTAATCAAGTTCAGAATGAGCCAGATGATGTCCTGCATGCTATTAGGAGTAGATCTGCTCATTCTGACTCCTCAGTATTCTTCAGAAGGTAATTATTCTGGAAATATCCCTTGTGCTTGAAATGATATTTCAGGTGGTCTTGCTAATCTGGTTGTTATAAGAGACATGAGCAATGGAACTAGTTGGTCTGTCATGGATGCCAATGATTTCAAAAGAATCAGCAGACAGAATCTTATTCTAGTTGGTATTCAAGAATCAAAACAATGTTAGTCAACATTTCTATTGGGACACATGTTGGAAAACAGCTGTCTTCCAATCAAGGGATTCACAGGGATTTCTCATTTCTCTCAACACAGTCTTTTTCAGCCATCCATTAATCCTAAGTCCTAAGTTGGCCTTTTACCCTAAACATTTCCTGAGGATTGAGAATGCCATTATTACTTGTCCTTATTATGTTGAGCGACATTGGACACACAGGCTGAGGATTCCTCTTGGTCAGCTTAGAGTATGCTCACATCGGCTGTGGGTGGAGACATACCACCATATTCCTTAAGAGGATAGGATATATCATCTTTGCTCTATTCAGGAGGTGGAGACTGAAGAACATTTCATCTTCAGGTTTCCTACTTATTATGAGATCTCTTAATCCTTCCTTGTAGCATGTTAGGATTTATTCATTTTGGGTAACCATTGAGGCTGTAATTTTATGCCATAGAGTTGTTCCACTTTAGAGAAGTTTACTCTAGATTCTTTACTTTAGCTTATTAGTTATTTTGTAGTACTTTTCCGCTACTAAAGTGAATTTTAATTTGTTACAGCTCCTTTCAACGAGTCCCACCAGCCTACTTTGGCCATCTATGGGCATTAAAAGAATTATCTTATCTTGTTGAGAATGAGGTGCTTTCTCCAGTAAAACAAGACTGTGGGACCAGTCTGGCTGGGTTGGCTCCTATGTGCTGTCCTGTGCATCAGCCAACTCATGAGTTTGGTGCTTACTTCTGGGGAAGCAGTTGATTCTACTCCAATTATGATTTCTACCAGTCCAGGACAAAGACACATGGCGTGCACCTTGACTCTTTCTCATCTGATTCTGGTACCTTATTTCAGAATACTAAACATCAGACCTCTTTAGAACATAAGGTTAATGGTTAAGTTGTTTTTGTCCATCCTGATAAGAAGTCAGGTCTGTTATCAAATGGCAAAGAATCTTTTCTTAAGCCCCCCTGTAGCAGGGCACTTAAATTGTGATCGAGATGGTTCTGTGTTCCATTATTCTTCTAAGGTAATTACTGTCAAACTTTAGATGGCCTTGGCTTCAATCCAGTCTTTATCTTCTCCGGAGTTACACTTATTTTCTTCTGGTGGTCCTCTTTGCATTCCTCTTATCAGTGTTGGTTAGCCTGATTCTTCTGTAATTCAATGTCAAGCTAGTTAAGTCTTCTGCTGATTATCATGGTCAAAGTCTTGGTGGTTTCATTGAGACTTGCAGGGTTACACTTCGTCAGACTGCTACTGCATTACATATTTGTGATTGGAATGACTGCAACCACAATAGTTGTAAAATTTTTTAGACCACTGGATCATCATAAACGCAATTTTTTTTAAAAAATAATATAGTTCCTGGCAACTACACAGAAACTAACCCTTTTCTCATCAAAATACTGCTTATTGTATGATTAGGGAACGAAAACTGGTTGTAACACACTAATTGCTGCAGCTGTTTTTATTGATTGGCTGTTAAAAAAAATTACAGTTAAAAGTGATCTATATTTTGGACGATGAAAATTATATCAATTTAATTAGAATGGGTTGTAAAACTTAAAACTTTTCAGTAGTCTGATAAGATGGATGGTTTGTTGACAACGGTTTAGTACTTCAAGTTTTTTTCTTTTTCCCTTTCTTTTTGGTTATTGTTGTTGTATTACAGATACTTTAAACTGTGCTGCTTTTTGTTGATCCCCATTGAGGCATATTCGGCAAAAGTTTTAAATCAACATCAAAGGAAAGGGCTTTATACATCTCCAAAAATTTAAAAATTTAAAACAAATATGGTAGGACATGATACTCTATCAGGAGAGTTTTTTAAGGTAATAATTGGACCAGACTTTTTAAAAACGTGCAATGAGTTGATTAGGAGGAGAGTCCTCGAGAAGCAAGTCAACTTATCCCCTAAGAATTCAGAAGTGGAAATTATTTGAGGTTGGTGACCCATTATGTAGCAGCTCCAATATAGCCACATTGGCTATATTATTGTTAGCTCGGGCCCAAGGATAAGGTAGGCCCTTGAGCATTAGGGTTAGGATTATTGTTGATTTAGTCTATAAACAGGAGTTATGTTGTAGTTGGGATCATATTTCATTCTTGAATCTTAGTCACAACTGTTGCGCATATGAAACTTCACCCTCTCCAAGTGGCTATGAGACTTTGCCCTCTCTAAGTGACTAGGATTTGTATTGATTTGGAATCTAGAATTTTGTTACTAGCATTAATGATTTTCTGGCATTGAATCTTATTTACTATTCTAGCGCATATTTTCTGTTGCGCATTATTAAATTATTACTGCTATTGCTACATTCCTGGAAGTTGTTTCATTACTAGTGATATCAGAGCATCGATCTTGGCTCCCTACAGCGGTGCAACAAAGTGGCAGAAGGACATGCGAACCATTCCAGATCCTCAGACAATCAGGTCTGCTTCCTGTTGACCAGGTAATTTTTGTCAAAAGAAAATTTTCAGCTCCATCCTCCAGCGCATTTTTCTTTTGTAATATTGTGAGTTAGCCATTGTATTTTTCTTTTTTCAAACCTGATTTTAACAAAAAATGGGTGTACCAGGACCCTTGCAAGAGACCAATCTCATTGCGATCGTCTCTTCGAGCCAATCAAAATAAGGGGTATCTCTAGCAACACTTAGGATGATGAGGTTACTACTCATGAGGATCGTTAAAAATGAGCAAAATGGATATATAAAGGGCAGATTTATTCTAGACAACCTTATTACAATTGAGAAAGGTCATAAATGGCTATTTTAATCATGTCAAAAAAATTCTTCTTTTGAGAGACTTTGATAAAGCTTGTGATACGATAAAATGGGCTTTTATACTAAGCATGCTTTGGTGGTTGACAGATCCAGATTCAGGGAGGACAAAATAAGGAATCAAATAGAGAAAGCAATATAAACCAGAAAACAATTGACATTGAGAGTAAAACACCACAAAGGGACTGTAAATTGTATAAAATGAAATAATAAAACTGACTTTTTACTGAACTTAAGCTCATTGATAGCTGCTGGCAATCCTTGCGAAAGAGATGTGAGACCAGTGTATGCTGCTAGCAATCTCTGCAGAAGAGATGTGGGGCTAGCTTCTGCTCGCTTATTACATCTACATACACATACATTTATTTACCAACATAAGAGAAATGAAAAGTCACAAAAGGGAAATGAAGTGCTTTGTATTTTGACATACCCTAGAAAAACACGATTATTTCCTTCTGGACAGTATCAACAATTTAAATTTTTTCCATCACAATTGACCTGGCAATGGGTTCGAGCTGCCTAGATTAGTCATCCCATCCTGTCGAACAGTAGTCCCCATTGTATCCAATGTTGTTAGAAAATTGAGAAATTTGCTTTCAACTGAATCTTTGTCTTCCACTCCCCTTGGTAGTTTAGATGCCTTGCTTTAGTGACCCTGTACATTGGATTTGATTCGTTTCTTGTAGCCTTGGTGTATGTATCCACAACCTGATCTTCTGTTGCTGGTGTCATGCTATCAGGATTGAGTTCATAAACTTGTACTTGTTCCACTATAATCAATGTTTCCAACGAAGGTGGATAATACAACTTAAGCAGATCAACATTGAATTCAATTCAAAAGCATTTTGTCACACCTTTTTGATGATGGTATATAGACCATGGCAGAGAGATCTAATCTTCCTGTGTGCTCCTGCCAACCTCTCTTTCTGGAGCTTTAGCCATACTCTATCAGCAACTTTGAATTGGTATGGGTCCCTATGCTTGTCATGTTGTTGATTATGCTTCCTATTCATTTTCTACGATATCACATGCACCTATGCTGGTATGTGCTGAACTTGCTCAATGAACTCCTATGCCTTTCCTATTTCTTTCTGACCATGGGCGGTGATTCCAATAGATTGGATTGGAAGTGACACACAAATAGGTGATATTGGCTAGAATTCAAAACATACTTCAACTGCAATGTGTTGAGTGGAACCATGTACAGCCCAAGTATAACCATGTTGAACATTTAGGAGGTTCTAATCCAATGTCTGTGGATGGTACAATCTGTACATGTGAAGGAGATGCACAATCATCATATTCATAACTTCAATTTTTCCATCAATTTGGGGATATAATGTTGTAGACCTTGCAAGCTTGATGTCCATCAAATCCCAAAGAATGGACCAAAAGATGTTCTAAAAATGACCGTCTTTATTTGATACAATGGTCTTGGGAAAACCAAAGTGAACCTATACATGATTGAAATACATTCAGTCTCTTCTACTGTCATAAACTTCTTACAAGGGACTATAGCCATTGTAGACAGTCAATCAACTACAACAAAAACACAATCATTACCATGCTGGTGGTAGGAAAACCTGACATATAATCCATGGAGACACATTCCGAAGGCTTGTTGGGAACTAGCAATGTTGTGTATAACTCCTGCCTCTGGTTGAATGGTTTGGCTATTGCACATGTAGTACAGGATCTTATCTCCTCATACAATACCATCAGACTTACAATGGACGAGAAGGGGCAAGCAGTTACAACTAAACTGTCACAAACCTCGAACCCAACTATGTGTTATAAAATTTGAAAATACTATGCGCACCATACACTTTAATTAAATCTGGGTGTTGCTTACACACAACCTGTGACATGTACAACATGACAAACTGCTAACAAACACATAAGCACATACATAAAACATAACGCTTCATGGCAACTCACTTAAGTGGCCCCTAAGCTAGTGCTACATCCATCTGTTAGTTTATTTTCCAGATTTTATACCTGCAAGTAGAAACACAATAACAGAAAATAGAAACAACAACACAAGTGACACAGAGATTTACGTGGAAACCTGCAATGTGTAGGAAAAACAACGGGGCAATGGCAACTTCTCCTTTTATTATTTTCAGCAAAACTTTACATTCACATTCACATTCACAGCATTTCTCACATGCATATGCAAGGGATCAAGTCCCTTTTATAGAGCAGAAGGAAGACTCCAAACTGTTCGTTTCCTCTCCCAAAAGGAAGCCTCCAAAACTGTTCGTTTCCACTCCTCAAGACTGTTCGTCTTCCGCATTCTGACGTCTATCCCAAACGTCTGCTGCCTAGACGTCTAGTACTGCTGCCTAGACGTCTAGTACTGCTGCCGACGTCTCATACTGCTGCAGACGTCTAGTACTGCTGCAGACGTCTTGTACTACTGCCGACATCTCGTACTGCTACCTAGACGTCTAGCAGTGCTGCCTAGACGTCTAGCAGCAGTCTTTGTAGGCTTAAACCCTCTGTATAGTGACTTCACCTCCTAACATTCTCCCACTTGAAGTCGGTATTCAGGAATTCTTCTGCCAAATATTTTCATCTAGTGCCAATTGCCCAATGCTGCCCTTGTTACTTTTTCAGCAAGCCCGGAGAAGTTTTGCACCACTCAAACTTCTCTACCTTGACCGGCTTTGTAAGCATATCTGCAGGATTCACTTCAGTGTCGATTTTTTGCAACGAGGATCCTACCTTCTTCCACCACATTTCTTATAAAGTGGTACTTGACATCAATGTGTTTCGTGCGATCATGGAATGTTGGATTCTTCACTAGCTGAATAGCACTTTGGCTATCACAATGCAGCGTAATTTTCTCCTGCATTACCTTGAAGTCACCCAACAATTGCTCTAGCCAAATTGCCTCTTTGTTGGCATGAGTCGCTGCAATATATTCTGCTTCAGTGGTTGATAAAGCCACAACAGACTGCAACTTAGAAGCCCAACTCACCGCTCCACCAACAAGAGTGAAGGTATATCCTGTAGTGGATTTTCTCCCATCTCTATCTCCACCATAATCAGAATCCACAAAACCTTTAACTTGCAAATCTGTCGATCCAAAGTAAATGGCAACATTTGAAGTGGCTCTTAAATACCTAAGAATCCACTTCACCGCATTCCAATGCTCCTTACCAGGATTTGCCATGTACCGGCTGACTACTCCCACTGCTTGGGCAATATCCGGTCTGGTGCTCACCATGGCATACATGAGGCTTCCTACTGCTGATGAATACGGTACACGAGACATGCTTGTCTTCTTTGCTTCCATTCTAGGACACTGATTGGAAGACAACTTTAAGTGTGAAAGAAGTGGGGTACTAACTGGTTTTGCATTCTGCATATTGAAGCGTTGTAGAATCTTCTCTATATATGACTTTTGACTTAACCAGATCTTTCTTCCTTTTCTGTCCTTGTGTATCTTCATCCCTAAAATTTGGTTTGTTGCTCCTAAATCCTTCATTTCAAAAGTCCTAGCCAACTGAGCCTTAAGTTCAATGATTTTCTTCATGTTGGGGCCTGCAACCAGCATATCATCAACATACAACAGCAAAATAATAAAACTGCCATCATCAAACCTCTTATAGTATCCACAATGGTCAGCTTCACTCTTGCTGAAACCTTGGCTCTTCATGAAGGTGTCAAATTTCCTGTACCACATCCTTGGTGCCTGTTTCAACCCGTACAGTGATTTCTTCAGTCTGCAAACCAAATGCTCTTTGCCTCTTTCTTCATAGCCCTCAGGCTGATCCATATAGATCTCCTCCTCGAGATCACCATGCAGGAAAGCAGTCTTCACATCAAGCTGCTCCAGTTCTAAATCTTGTGCAGCTACAAGTGCAAGTAGAACTCTAATAGTAGTCATCTTCACAACTGGAGAGAAAATTTCATTAAAGTCAATACATGACTTTTGCACATAGCCTTTTCCCACCAAGCGAGCTTTATAGCGTTCCAACAACCCATCGTTGTTCTTCTTCACTTTGTACACCCACTTGTTTCCAACAATCTTTCTTCCAAGTGGGAGATCCACAAGTTCCCATGTTTTATTCTTGCGAAGTGCCTCGATTTCCTCCTCCATGGATTTCCTCCACTTTTCTGCATTCTCAGACTCTCTAGCTTCCTGAAATGAACTAGGCTCACCATCATCAATTAACAAAGCAAAAGATGACTACTATACTTGAGAATACCTTTCCGAACACTTTTGTGGACGTGTAGATCTTCTAACCCAATGATTTGTTGATTGTGGCTCTTGGTCTTGTGACCGTTGTGGCTGCTCTACTTGTTGTTCTACTTGCTGTTCTGCATGCTGATCAAAAACTTCAGCATGCTGATTTTCATATTCATCTTCACTCATTTCTACTTCAACTGGTACAACATTAGGAGTTTGTTGTACCTCCTTCCTTTGCATGGATTTTTCATCAACAATTACATCCCGGCTAATAATTACCTTGTGGGCAGTAGGATCCCACAGTCTATACCCCTTCACTGTATCTCCATAGCCGAGAAAAACACATTTGCTTGACTTTGGGTCAAGCTTGGACCTTTTTTCTTTGGGTACATGGGCAAACGCATCACAGCCAAAGGTACGCAAATGAGAGTAATCAACTGGCTTACAACACCAAACCTCCTCCGGAATCTGTCCATCCAACGCAGTTGTAGGTGACCTGTTAATAAGATAAACAGTTGTATTAACAGCCTCTACCTAGAACTTTTTCTCCAACATGGTTGCGCTAAGCATGCTTCTTGCACGTTCCATGATTGTGCGATTCATCCACTCAGCCACACCATTTTGTTGTGGAGTATATGGTACAGTCTTCTGGTGCTTAATACCTTCCTGCATACAAAATTTATCAAATTCCTTGGAGCAATATTCACCCCCATTATCTAACCTGAGACATAAAATCGACTTGCCCAAACTCTTCTCTACCCGTGCTTTGAACTCTTTAAATTTCTGCAAAGCTTCCGACTTCTTCAGAAAATAAACCCACACTCTCCTAGAATAATCATCTATAAAAGTCAGAAAATAGATGGCGCCATTCAAGGACTGAGTGGGGACTGGTCCAAATATATCCGAATGTATAAGTTGCAGAAAATCAAAACTCTTACCAGGACTTGCAGTAAACCGAACCCTCTTCTGTTTACCAAAAATACAGTGCTCACATAAGTCTAAATTACAAGACTTAATCCCAGAAAGCATACCTCTGTCATGCAGAATTTTCAGGCCTTTTTCACTCATATGGCCTAGGCGTTGATGCCATAGCATTACTGCATCCTGAACAGAAGTTTCTGTTGCTGCATGGTTTGTCACCGTATCACCGCATAAATGATATAGGGTCCCATAAGATTCTCCTTTAGCTACTACAAGAGCTCCTCTGGTAATTTTGCAGTAGTTGTTATCGAAAGTGACAAAATACCCTAGCTTATCCATCATTTTGATTGAGAGCAAATTCTTCCGCAAATTGGGCACATGTCATACATCACATAACAACCTTTCTCTACCATCGTCCAGCCTGATCCTTATATCCCCTCTTCCCACAATTTCTAAAGGGTGATCATCACCCAAATAAACCTTTCCACCATAGTATGGCTGATATTTGTCAAACCAATCTCTGTGGGGAGACATGTGGAAAGATGCACCTGAGTCCAAAACCCAGGTATATAAAACAGATCTGTTGTTATTGATACAGAAGGCTTCACATGTTGTCGTCTCTCCTGAATCTGCTGCACTGGCCTCAGCTGATGGCTGATTTTGCTTTTCACCATTCTTTAATTGCCAACAGTCCTTCTTTGAGTGTCCTGGCTTCCCACAATGCCAACACTTCCCTTTCTGCTTATGTCCTTTAGACTTAGATCTGGACTATTTTCTACCTTGTTTACTCCTCTCGAAAGATCGACCTCTCACAGATAGGGCTTCATTGGTTGAGGGTTCCAGAGACGTTTTTCGCCTCAACTCTTTTGCCAACAAAGCGGCTACCACATCATCAAATTTTAGAGTTCTTGATGATGAATTACTGATGGTCATCACCATATGATCCCAAGTGTCCGGGAGGGAACAAAGTAGGGTGATAGCTCTATCTTCATCCTCCATCTTCACATTAACTGAAACCAGTTTACTGATAAGAGTATTAAACTCATTCAAATGATCTACTACGGATGAACTTTCCTTCATCCTCAAGCTATAAAGTTGCTTTTTCAGAAAAACCTTATTTGTTGCTGATTTTGTCTCATACAACTTTTCAAGCTTTTGCCAAAGGGCTTCCGCGGTCTTCTCTTCAGCTACATTGAACAAGACAGAGTTTGCTAGGCAGAGACGGATTGTAGAAACCGTCTTCCTTGTCAAGCGTTGCCCACTCCTCATCTTTCATGCTGCTTGGTTTACTCGCGACCCCTTTCAAGGCTAGAGCTTGGTCATTCTGAACCAACAAATCCTCCACCTTCATCTTCCATAGAGCGAAGTTCCTACCATCAAATTTCTCAATCTCGAACTTGGTTACACCTCCTGTCATTGTTGCAGCTCCCACTCGCACAAAACCTTGAGCTCTGATACCAGATGTTAGTTTATTTTCCAGATTTTATACCTGCAAGTAGAAACACAATAACAGAAAATAGAAACAACAACACAAGTGACACAAAGATTTACGTGGAAACCTGCAATGTGCAGGAAAAACCACGGGGCAATGGCAACTTCTCCTTTTATTATTTTCAGAAAAACTTTACATTCACATTCACCGCATTTCTCACATGCATATGCAAGGGATCAAGTCCCTTTTTTTTTTTTTTAAGCGAAAAACCTCTTGCAGGGCCGCCTTGGTCTTCAAACTGTTTGTTTCCTCTCCCAAAAGGAAGCCTCCAAAACTGTTCGTTTCCACTCCTCAAGACTGTTTGTCTTCCGCATTCTGACATCTATCCCAAATGTCTGCTGCCTAGACATCTAGTACTGCTACCTAGACGTCTAGTACTGCTGCCGACGTCTCGTACTGCTGCCGACGTCTCGTACTACTGCAGCCGTCTAGCAGTGCTGCAGCCGTCTCGTACTGCTGCCGACGTCTAGCAGTGTTGGCTAGACGTCTAGCAGTGCTGGCTAGACGTCTAGCGGTGCTGGCTAGACGTCTAGCGGTGCTGGCTAGACGTCTAGCAGTGCTGGCTAGACAACTAGCAGTGCTGGCTAGACAACTAGCAGCAGTCTTTGTAGGCTTAAATCCTCTATATAGTCACTTCACCTCCTAACATTCTCCCACTTGAAGTCAGTATTCAGGAATTCTTCTGCCAAATATTTTCAGCCAGTGCCAATTGCCCAATGCTGCCCTTGTTACTTTTTTAGCAAGCCCCGAGAATTTCAGCACCACTCAAACTTCTCTACCTTAACCGGTATGATCAGTTTGACCACCTACATCTGACCCCTCTAGAATAGTCAGTATCCCCGCTAACTGCATCACTGGAACCTTGATGCAGGTAGGCTATGGTTTAAAAACAAGAGGTTACAACCGCTGAGATTATTGAGTAAGGAAGGCCTTCATCGTCGGACTTCCTGGCGAGAGTCCTTATGCTTTCACTGTGTCGAGGTCACTATGTCAACCTCTTTGTCTACCTCATCCAATTGTTGTTGCGACTCCTCACTATGATGGAAAGCAAAAATCAGCCGCTCCTTGGTAAAACTAAGCTTGGACTCAATCATGCTAAGCATCGATTCCAAATAGGCAATACGCTGATCTCTCTCCTGAAACTATTGATCTTTCTCCCAAAATTTGCTCCTGCAACTGGCAGAGAACAATATTCAACCCTTCCCCATGCTAAGTTGTCACCGCTTCAACTCTATGTTGTAAGAGTCATAAAGTCTTCCTCAAGGAGCTGCACCCATTGGCTCTCGGAAGTGAGAAGTCCTTCTATTTGTCTAGCTTGATCTCAATATATACAAATACTCTCCCCAAAGTGTTGGATCATAGCAACGAGATAGTTCAGCTTGAAGAGACACATCTAGCTGGTCGGGTACCATAAATCTCTTCACTTTTGACAGTATTTCAATCTTCATACGCTAGGCATGTGTCACGTACACAAAAGGTGGCTCATGATAGACAAGTATCCTCCTTGCTAGTAACTCTGGGAATAATTACAACTCATATGTCTCGTGCTCTCATGCCCCAAGATTTGCAAGCTCTACTATCTTCTTTTGGCAACACTCTCCTTGTGACCAATTGTATACCCTGTTGATTTCAAAGATTGATCACTGTGCCCATTACTGCCACTCACCGTGATAATTCCTCACAAAGTCTTCTTGTGATCTAAAAACAAATCCCTGACCTACATGAACAGAACCCTCTATCCTAGCTTTGCCTATGCCTCAAGCATCATCCTGATGATCTAACCCTGGAAAATCTACTATCATCTTGTACAACAGCAAATTTATGTCTATCTAGCCTCATTGATCCACATTTTGAGGTTGGTCCTTCAGTGTTGGACCACCCTCCTCCTACAATGCAACAATGTTTCCCTACAGTGCATCATGCTGCAAGGAAGGCTACTCCTCTTGAACCTCCTACAGAGGCTTTGTTTCTACCTCAGTAACTCCCCTTGGCCTATCTGATAAGCCACAACCCTCATATTATACATGTTCCTCAAACACAGGAGTCCTAATAAATATGCAGGGTGTCATCATGAATTTCACTCGCACTTGCAGCGGCAGCAAACTCAGCCTCACCTCTAATTAATTGGAGTCAGGGTCATCAACCCCCATAATCTCAGCAGTCTGGTGTGGCTGACCTCCTGCACAACTATCTCTACTATTGACTTTCATGGCCACAACCCTAATCATCTCCTCCAATGGCTTCTCAATTGGTTGCTCTACCAGCCATGAGATATATTGGAAACTGTGATATTGAATAAAACAAATCAGAACAGGACAAAAATCAGAAAATTACAGAATTGGAATTGCAAGTGTAAATTTTTAAAAATAAGGCAAAAATATTCACACCCAGATTTGGAGAGAATATTAAGCACCAAAAGTCTTTTATGATAACCAAGAGATATCCAAGAGATATAGTGAATTCAATTGAAGTGGTATGTACAGATTGGAAGATTGATGAAGTGTTTTTTGCAAGGTTCCACGAGCCTGGGGGACGGGGGGACGGGTTTCCGGGGACGGCGGGGGACGGCAGGTCGATTTTAGGGGACGGCTCGGGGACGGCTGGTATAATACTATAAAAAATGAAATTTTTTAGAAATTTAGAATAATCTACTCATTCAAAATTCTACACCCAACAAAAATGATATTTCATATTACTAATCAATTATGTAAGTGCAGCCATTCATATTCAGATTAGTTACTAACACATAAGTGCAGCCATAATTGAGTCATTTAACATTTTCATTTCATATTAGTTACTAATTTGCAGCCATTTAATTGTTTCAAGTTCAACAACTATAACTTGAAGGTTCAGCCAAGGATATCAAGTGCAAACAATGTTCAAACAGTCATCATTTTAAGTAATAACAGTCATCATTTTTTCAGCCACCAATGTTCAAACAAAGACTGTCATGTTTAAAAAATTTCAGTCACTAACTGTTCAAATATGACAGCAATAAGAAATTTGAAATAGTCATAGTATCAATGCTCATTTGCAACAAAAAGACTCAAAACTAAAATAGTAAAGGAGTATACAATGTAACAGAACTCCTATGAAAAATGAAAGATGAGTGTAAGTGGTTTTTACTTTTTTGTTTTCACTTTATATAACATACTTTTAGGTTTAGGGTTTTGGGGGGGGGGGGTGAGACTCAAAATGGGTCCCACCCCTTACCTTTTTAAAAACTTAAAAAGTAAATTTTTTTTTTTTTTTTTTTTTTTTTGGATTTTCCCCTTTGGTGGGGACGCCCAGCCGTGGGGGACGGCTGGGCCCCATGGGGGACGCCCAGACTGTCCCTAGGGACGGCTGGGCACCTTAAAAAGGTGCCCAGCCGTCCCCGGGGACGCCCAGCCGTCCCTAGGGACGGCCCGAGCGTCCCCCATGGGGCCCAGCCGTCCCCGAGGACGGGAGGCCACAGGCCTCAGCCGTCCCCCAAAAAGGGGGACGGGGGGAAACGTCCCCCTTGCCGTCCCCCCGTCCTGGGGGACGTGGGAAACGGGGGGACGCGTCCCCCAGGGGGGGGACGCGTCCCCATGGAACACTGGTTTTTTGTAAGGTTTTTGTGCAAATTCGTTTTCTGTTCATTTTCTCCTTTCTATGTTGTGTTAATCTTTGTTTTAGAGTACCACCACATCTCACATACTAGTATTAGAGCTTGGAGATTGGAGAAGTGGAGAGCTTGAGGATTTGATTCTATTTAACCAGAGAAATGAGAATTCAAGTTTGTGGAAGAAAACTTCATAAATTATTGTTGTTGTTGTCATGGCTCATGGTAATGCTTCACTGCCCATTCCAGAATTTACAGAAATTTATAACTATAAAGACGAGGACTCTTGCTGATTGCTAAGAACGTGTGGAGTATTCTGGAACATGGATACAAGGAACTAGTAAGTTAGAGTGGTTTATCAGCTACAGAAAAAAAGGATATGGAGGAAGCACAAAGAAAATATGTCTTGGCTTTGTATGACATACAAGCAGCTCTTGATACATGCATTTTTCCAAGAATTGCAAGTGTAAAGACTGCCAAAAGAGCTTGGGACACCTTCGAGACAGGCTATCAAAGGTCTGCTCAAATGAAGTTAGTAAAGTTACAAACATTGAAGAGAGAATATGAAAATCTGAGAATGTGGGAGATTATTGTATAAGGGTTGATGACATTGTGCACAAAATCAGTATCTATGGTAAAGAACCAGCACAGCAGATGTCAAAAAAGTGTTGAGAACATTGACACCAAAGTGGAACAATTGTGCAATGATTATTGAAAAAAGTAAAGATTTGAAGAAGATGGTAATGAATTGGTGGGAACACTTATGTCCCATGAAGAAAGAATTAAAAATAGTTAAGAAGAAAACTTGGAGAAAGCTTTTACTTCCAAGGCTAGAGTGCCAAACAATAAGGGAGCTAGCTCAAGCTCTAATTTCCAAGGACAAAGAGGGGAGCAGCAAAATCAGTATTCTACAAGAGGAAAGGCAATATTAAAAGAGGAGGCTATAATGGAAGAGGTAGAGGCAGATTTGTGGATAAGAGGAATGTATGTCACTATTGCCAAAGATATGGCCACTATGAAAGAGAACGTAGAATAAAGACAAGTAATGAAGGAGGAAAAAAAGGCAAACTTTAAACATGAAGAAGGTGAAAGCTCAAATAATATGTTCTTGTCATGTAACGTGGCAAAAATTTCAATTAAAGGGTCTTGGTACTTAGATTTCAGTTGTTCAAATCATGTGACTCATAATAAGGAATTGTATGAATGACTCGTACCATAGTTGAGAAATCGGCAAAAAATCGGCAGACTCCTGTTTTTCCAGTCGGTGTTGCAATCGGCAAAGAATCGGGAGTCTGCCAATTCTTTGCCGATTTTTTGAAAAAATCGGCATCGGTGACTTTTTGCCAATTAAAATCTGCAATTTTTTTTTTTCTTTTTTTTAAAGGCTGTGGCCAATTTAGGGTTTTTTTATGCAAGCCCATTTTTCAGCTGTTAATGTTTGAACTTTGAAGTTTAAAGTTTAAACCCTAAATCTGAAACCCTAGTTTAGGGTTTCGAGTTTTTTTTCCTCCTCTTTTTAAGTAAATATTGCTGCCTGATAACTATGTATGCAAGCCCATTTTTCAGCTGTAAATGTTTAAAACTTTGAAGTTTACACCCTAGGCCTTAGGGTTTGGGTTTAGGGTTTGTTTTTTTTTTACTCCTCTTTTTAAGTAAATAAATAAATATTGCTCCCTGGTAACTATTTATGCAAGCCCATTTTTCAGCTGTTAGTGTATGAATTTGAAACTTTGAACTTTGAACTTGAAGTTTAAACGCTAAACCCTAGTCTAGGCCCTAGGATTTTGGGTTTAAAGTTTTTTTCCTCCTTTTTTTAAGTAAATATTGCTGCCCGATAACTATGTATGCAAGCCCATTTTTCAGCTGTCAATGTTTCAATTGTAAACCCTAAATCCTAGACTTTTGGTTTAGGGTTTAGGTTTTTGAAACACGATCCCCCTACTTTATCTTCATCCATCAAAGGTGCTTATCATGTCAATATTTTACCTTTGTTAGGCTATCTTAGTGGCCCACTACGCCATCACCTGGTTCTAGCTTACTCAATGCAAACAACCTCTCATCTAAGCTCTCCTAATCACCAAATTAGTTTTGCATTGCCACTTGCAGACTGGGAATCAAAAATTCCACTGGTGCCATTGGCTCTATATGCACTTTCAAAAGCTCGTTCTTGGATGGGTCGAGCTTTCCTTTCTAAAATTGAAAGGTCCCATAAATTAGTTGAAATGACGTATGGCCCGTTGTCGGTTCGTATGCAATCTTGTACACCCATAGGAACATTGGGAACTTCTCCTCCCAATCAACACCTTTGACTCGACACTATTTGTAAAGGATGAGGACCAACAATTTGTTCGTTCCCTTTGCCTGCACATTTGCTCATGTAGTATGGGCTAGATATTAAAAGAAAGATTCAAAACTCTGAGGTCAACCTTTCGATCCCCCTTTGTCACTAGTGATCTGCAATGAAGCACCAAATTTCATGATAATACGCTCATACATGAACCTAGATGTACTCTTCACAGAGTTGTCATACAATTCCCTTGCCTCGACCCACTTTGTCAAGTACTTTGGGTCAACCTTTGGATTATTTCATTCACAAAATATCCCTTTTGGTCACACTATTGATCTACAATGGAGCACCATATTTCATGATAATATGTTCATACATGAACCTAGTGGTACTCTTTGCAGAGTTGTCACACATTGTCGAGTACTTTGTAGCGACAACAATATACCTACATTTTTTCCTCGATTAAACTTCAAGGGGCCGTCGAAATCCAACCCGCATCTCTCAAAGCATTCTTGCGGTTGCAACGGATGTAAGGCCATGAAATCTCGTCACAGTGGTTTCCCCCATCCTCTAACGTGTCTCGCAAGATGTTACAAACTCTTTTGCATCACTGAATAAAGTTGGCCACCACAATCTAACAAGAAGGACCTTCCTTGTTGTTGCATCCAAACCCATGTGTCTTCCCACCGGCCCTTTGTGCACCTCTTGTAAAACACTGTACACCTCTTTCTCCACCATGCATCTACGCAATGTTGTGTCATGTCCCAACATGCATAACACTTACTTGATCCACTAGAATGGACATAACTTCAATACAATCCTCCATCATTCAGTTGTCGAGAACTCCATTGGTAGATCTCCCGTTGATATGTGTGTCCATATGTGCTAATCCCAAGATGGCAAAGTTTTGTTTTGGAATAAACATCTCAAAAGTCATCAGACACTCCTACATGCTCTCTTGAATGGATCCATGACTACTGGTCAGCAATCACATGCTTCTTTGCCGGTCAAACCACTACCTAGAATACAAACTCCTACAACGTGACCTACTAACTCATCCATGTACAAAAGTGCCTGTCGATCAACATAGAACGCAAATGGGTTTGTCAATAAACAGTGACGAAACATTTGCACAACATAGACCATTCCCAAGGCCTTGTGCTACAATTCTTAGCACGTGACAATAGGCAATTTGCAAAATAAATGGGTTAATCCACCCCATGATTTCCCTCTTGTGCCTATCTACAACCAATTGTGAAATTGCATGCACCAATGTTGACATAATTCTCCTTGTCCCAATTTGAAAACACCAAGATGGGAGCATTGATCACTCTAGTCTTTAAACTGCTCAAAGCCTTGTTAGAGTTCATCTACCTAAACAAAACACCTTTTCTTGTGAGGGCATAAAGAACATGGGATAGCTACACAAAATTCTTAATTAATCATCAATGTTATCCTATTGCCTATGTGTCAGAGGGATTTCAACAAGCTAACACCATTTAGTTCATCCATGCTTATGACAACATTGATTTTATTTGGATCCATTTTCAGCCTACTTTGACAAATACCATGTCCTAACAACTCACAACTTGCATTCCTTACTACTTAGGATTCAACAAAAGGCGAGCACTTATACAAAGTTGCATGCACTTCTCAAGCGCTTTCAAGTGCACTTCCTTTTTTCCATATAGTGAACAATCATTGAGGAAGACCTTGAACTTCTCTATTGATATTTGTTCAAATATATACAATATGATGCATTGGAATGTAGCAGGCGTGTTGCAAAACCGGAAAGGTATTTGGCTGTACGTGTAGATTTCGTTCTCAACAACAAAGGTCGTCTTGAATTTATCTTCCCTCACAATGCTAATATGGTTGTAGCCAGAACATACATCCAAAAAGGAATAAATATCGTGACCATCCACCTCTTCTAGAACTAAATCTGTGAATGGAAATGGAAAGGGATCCTTAATGGTGACCACATTCAAACTCCTAAAATCAAGGCAAATCTTGATTTGCATACTCTCCTTTTTCAAGCTAATGGTAATCAACAACATCGCCACCTTAAAATAATCCTTGCATCCAACATTTTTTCAATCTCTGCATTTACTAATGTCACATAGACGGAGTTGATGTGGTACGGATGCTATTGTACAAGTTGTGTTCCTAAAACCTGCGATATTCAATAGACACACAACTCAGGTAAGATTCCCTTGCGATCTTTATAGGTCCATGCAAAAACTTCCTTGTATTTCATAAAAAAATGTGTGCACTTGCCTTCAGTACTAGATCTCAATCATCTCGCAATTGATCATATTTTCCTAGTCCAACTCACCGGGGTTTATTTGCATTATGCATGGTGCTTCATATTTTATGGTTTGGTTGTTCCTTGGCCACTTTTATTGTATGGAGTAGATGTGCCAACTTTTCATCCATCTGCGCATGCATCAATGAAGCTATTTTCTCTAAAATTGGGTTTTAAAAACAACTTTCATCCCCATCGACTACATGCATATCCATCTTCGTCTTGGCAACTACAACACTACTTGACTCACCCACCTCAAAGGTGTCAAGTACAGCTGCCTTTCACTTCACTTTCATGCCCTTAACTTCTTCAATTTCCAAGCATAGGCACAATAGTCAAAACACTTCATAGTCATCCATTTGCCAATGGAGGAGACCACAACCAAAGTGCCCTCACCTTTTGTGCACTCTTCTAATTCAAGGATATCGTCTTCATTGGGTTCGATACCAAGTCTTTCCTATCTCTCATTGTTGTTGGATGTAGAATTGTCCGACTCATTTGAGGATGTGAGGTCCTCACCAACTCATTGTGCACTTACAATGTCCTTTCTTGAATGTTATATGGTCTTTCTCCCAATTGTGATCCACCTTTGCCATCCACAACCACTCGCAACCCAACAAGACTTCATAGGAAGCCTTTAGTAAGGTAATCACCATGAACTCCAAGCTGAATATTTGTTCTACAATGGTAACCCTCTAACTAGTCAACACGCTTTTGTTTTAATGTTGTATTCATTTGGTCCAAACAACTAAAAATTTGGTGGCCACAAGTTCAGCACACCCAACCCTCTCCACATTTGTTTTGGGACCACATTTACACTTGACCCACCATCCACTATGACGTGTCAATGCAAGCCCTAGCATAAAAAATTTCTATCACAAGCACATTGTCATATTGGATATACTAAACAATATTGATCCAAAACTCAGAATTTTGAGTTAAGGAAGATCAAGAAAGAGTACAATTCAGATATAACAAAGTATAACAAATCAGAACACATATATATAAGCAAAACAATAGAATGATTTTATTGCTCAAAACAAAGTGAAATGCAAGCAATCTCTGAGAAGAGATGTGAGGCTATAACATTGCATCCATTACTGACCTTTTTATAATCAGCGGTGCATCTCTCTTTATACAATAATTTTGGTGTGTTGGAAATGCACCATATTGAATATCGAAAGTCACCCACATAGAAATGTGGTGGTTCACTTCCCATGAGTTAGAAGGTCACCCATATGAAAATGTGGTGAATCACCTTCCATGAGTTACAAAGTGCAAATTAAATGAAAAGTACATGCATATGACATGTCCATTTGTATTGTCTTCTACTGATGTGTCAACATAGCTAGAGATGCATTTTGGCTATGAAAATCTTTAAAAAAAAATACTGTTTTTAAAAAAATATTTTGTTTTGCATTTTTTGGGACCTTCAGAGTGTTCTTTCAATGCAGTTACTGGCAAGCTGAAATTTTTGTTCTCCCTCTAAGCTTTCCAACAATTCTTGAATGGATCAAAACGGAATCCCAAGCACAGAGTTATGTCCCTCACAGTGTGGTTAGGATCAAAAAATAGGTTTTTGGGCATTTTTGGGCATAACACCATGCCCCAAAAAGGTCACATGCCTGGATCATTCATTCCCCCTTGGAAACAATTGCATCAACTTTTGACATCAGGTGTGGAAATTGTTTCTTTATTTGATTTTTCATGAGCCATTCTCCTTGGTGACCAACTTGTCTTGCCTTGACCACTATGTACATCCGAATAGACTGCCTTCTCGTGGTCTTAGTCCATGTATCAACAATTTGATCCTCCTCCACTCATGCTAAACTATCTAGATTGGGTTCTTCAATGTCCAACTATTTTGCTAAAGGTGGATGATAAGGCTTGAGAAGTTCAACATTGAAGATTGGATGCAAACCAAGATAAGATGGAAGATTCAATTCAAAGATATTCTTTCACAAATTTGTTGATGGTGTATGGTCTTTAGCGAAGAGGTTTGATCTTCCTATGGGGTCCTACAAGTCTCTTTTTCTAAAGACATAACCATACCTTATCTCCAACCTTGAATTAATGTGGGACCCGATGTTGGTCATAGCGTTGATTGTATTTCTGATTTGTCTTTTCCAACAAGTCATGGAACGATTCTTGATATCTTGTATTTGTTCCACAAACCATCCTTCCTTTCTTGCTTCTTTTTGTCCATGAGGTGAGTACTCCATGGGTTGCATAGGGAGACCTACACCAATGGGTGCCAAGGGTTGGAACCCAAAACAAACATAAAATGGGCTATGCTTGGTAGAGCTATGTAGAGCTCGATTGTACCCATATTGAAAATAAAGGAGGCTCTCGTCACATGTACATGGATGCTTGGAATTGTACATTCTAAGATGTACGATCAATCGATTCACAACTTCTGTTTGGCCATTAGTCTAAGGATGGAAGGTTGTGGACATGGTCAGCTTGATATCCATCATGTCCACAGGGTGGACCAAAAAATGCTCAATAATCTCCTATTGTTGTCAAAAAAAGACTTTGGCGAGCCAAAGTTGAGCCACACAACTAAAATAGAGCTTAGCAAACTCCTCGGCTCAAATGGATTTCTTACAAGATCATGATAATCGTTTTTGAAAAATGATCTACTACTACAAAAACACAATCATTACCATCCATAGATGTGGACAACCCTAAGAGAAATTCCAAGGAGATGGATTTCCAAAGCTTGGATGGCACTGGCAATGGTGTATACAGTCTTCGAATTTGTTCCACAAATCGTGCATCCTTTCCTGCTTCTTTTTGTCAATGAGAGGAGTACTCCATGGGTTGGATAGGGAGACCTACATCAATAGGTTCCAAGGGTTGGAACCCAAAACAAACATGAAATGGGCTATGCTTGGTAGAGCTATGCAGATTGAATGTAAACGAGGCTCTCATCCCATGTGCATGGATGCTTGGAATTGTACATTCGAAGATGTACAATCAATCAATTCACAATGTCTATGTGGCCATCAATCTAAGGATGGAAGGTTGTGGACATTTTTAGCTTGATGTGCATAATATCCTATAGAGTGGACCAAAAAATGCTCCAAAATATGCTATCCCTGTGAAAGAAAATGGACTTTGGCGAGCCAAATTTTGAGCCACACGACTAAAATGGAGCTTAGCAATCTCCTCAGCTCAAATGGATTTCTTACAAGGAATCATGATAGTCATTTTTAAAAAACGATCAACTACTACAAATACACAATCATTACCATGCTTAGATATGGGCAAACCTGAGAGGAATTCCAAGGAGACAGATTCCCAAAGCTTGGATGGCATTGGTAATGGTGTATACAGTCCCTAAATCTATTCCACAAATTGTGCTTCCTTTCCTGCTTCTTTTTGTCCACATGAGGTGAATACTCCATGGTTTGCATAGGAAGACCTACATCGATGGGTGCCAAGAGTTGGAACCCAAAACAAACATGAAATGGGCTATGCTTGGTAGAGCTATGTAGAGCTCGATTGTACCCATATTGAACGTAAAAGAGGCTCTCATCCTATGTATGCTTGGAATTGTACATTCAAAGATGTACAATCAATCGATTCACAACTTTTGTTTGGCCATCAATCTAAGGATGGAAGGTTGTGGACATGGTCAGCTTGATGTCCATCATGTCCCATAGGTTGGACCAAAAAATGCTCAAAAATCTACTATCCCTATCAAAGAAAATGGACTTTGATGAGCCAAAGTTGAGCCACATGACTAAAATGGAGCTTAGCAATCTCCTCAGCTCAAACAAATTTCTTACAAAGAATCATGATAGCCATTTTTGAAAAACGATCAACTTCTACAAAAACACAATCATTACCATGCATAGATGTGGGCAAACCTAAGAGGAATTCCAAGGAGACGAATTCCCAAAGCTCGGATGGCATGGGCAATGGTGTATTCAGTCCCTAAACCTGTTCCACAAACCATGCTTCCTTTCCTGCGTCTTTATGTCCATGAGGTGAGTACTCCATGGGTTGCATAGGGAGACCTACATCAATGGGTGCCAAGAGTTGGAACCCAAAACAGACATGAAATGGGCTATGCTTGGTAGAGCTGCGCAGAGCTCGATTGTACCCATATTGAAAATAAAGGAGGCTCTCATCCCATGTGCATGGATGCTTGGAATTGTACATTCAAAGATGTACAATTAGTCGATTCACAACTTCTGTCTGGCCATCAGTCTATGGATGGAAGGTTGTGGACCTGGTCAGCTTGATGTCCATCATGTCCCATAGGGTGGACTAGAAAATGCTCAGAAATATGCTATCCTTGTCAGAGAAAATGGACTTTGGCAAGCCAAAGTTGAGCCACACAACTAAAATAGAGCTTAGCAATCTCCTCAGCTCCAATGGATTTCTTACGAGGAATCATGATAATCGTTTTTGAAATACGATCAACTACTACAAAAACACAATCATTACCATGCTTAGATGTGAACAAACCTGAGAGGAATTCCAAGGAGACAGATCCCCAAAGCTTGGATGCCACTGGAAATGGTGTATACAGTCCCTACTACTTGTTGGTTAGTTTGGCAACAGCGCAATGGGTACATGACTTGATGTACCTCTCGACATCATTCCTCATTTTGGGCCAGTAAAAGTACTTTTAGAAAAACTACAAATGTTTTTTTCCAACCCAAAGTGCCCTGCTACTCTGTTGAAGTATGCTTCCCAAATCACCTTTGAGCGCTCACTAGCTGGTACACAAATGTCCCATGTGACAAAGGAGGTTATCTTGCAAATAAAAATCAAATACATACTTACCCACACAAAGAGCTTGGTTGTGTTGGTCTTGTGTTTGCCCTTGGTGTAGTTGGCTCATTGCCTGTCAGCTACTACTTGTCAATTGACAACATATGATTGTCTACAATCAATCTTGGTGGCAATGGTATCTTTTGACTCAATATCACTATGGATTTCCTCTTTGAGTGCTCTACCAAACTCAACAGTCAATGTCTTATGATTTCTATGTCGATGCTTCGATATCTTCTCTGTGAATAGAATCTTGTCGACTTTGGTCAACTATAAAAACTTCACCCACTTCTAAACACACTCCTCTACAGTAGTCATTGTGATGGACTCCATCCTGTACACCTATAGACTCTACCTGTCACACTTGGGTCGGTCTTGGAGTTTCTTATCAATTGCCTACTTCATTCTCACGAACTTCATCGTCTGCACAATCTTCATCGATTGCAACCTTTGCCATCAACACCTTCTTGTTCATCGACACCAAGTTCATCATCAACTTGACCTTTGTCATCATTAGGGAAACCTTTATTGTTAACACCTTCGTCATCAACATCCTCGTCACCAACGCAATAGTCATCATCAACACCCTCTCTGTCTACATGAAGCACGTCTTCAAAACCACCTTCATCGCCAACATGACGTTCATATTCAACACCACCTTCCCCACTCATCAACAACAATGTTTGCAACCATGCTTGTTGTTCTTGTGCAACATTGTGTTTCTCGTTGAAGACCAAGTCTTTTGTCTAAGGACTTCCCTTTTCTCGGGAGAGCCACACACATAGGATTTCTAGCAACAAAACTCCCCTCACGAGACAATTGGAAAAACATTCTCATTGTTGATATTTGTGCGCCTTTGTCCAAAAACTAGAATAGGCAAAAGTGTTTGTACACTTTCTTCCCTCGTAATGAGGCAGCTCCATAGAATGTATGCCTTTGCTTACCTACTCACGTGAAAGAGGCTATTATAAATGTCGTTACACATTTGTACGCACTTCGTTATAACGTTCGTTGATTGCACATTATGCAATGCATTAAGACCTTCATGTTGGTTCACCTTGATGTCATCCTTACGTATATCCACGTCTACACACACGACTGGTGTTTTGCTCATTCTCTTATTGTCATTCTTGCCCTCTATCACCACGTCTCTCGATTTAGACTTGTTACAGCAACGACACCAAATGTAGTATAGTTTATGTATTCCACGAAATAGGGCAAAGATAAAAAGAATAATATGCAATAAAGGAATGAACAACGATATAAATTAGAATAACAAATATCATTTCATTACTTTCAACATAATGTACATCGTATACCAGTCACATCATGACCTCTCTAATCAACACAAACACATCACAACCTCAACGCATACAAAAACAAATCTTGTCTCCTTATACGATATCATCAAGCTAGTCTTATGTAAAATATATATTATATACAATGGATAAGGACAAGTACGCAATTACAACTACTTAGTCGCCACAACCCTCATGCCCAACTACATGCATAAAAATTTGAAAATAGTGTGCATGCCATACATTATCATTAAATTCGGGTGTCACACACATACGACGACCCATAACATGTACAAAATGACAAACTACAAAAAAACACATAAACACATATGCCTAATATAACACTTCATGGCATCTCACTTGGGTGACACCTAAGTGAAAGTTGCATACATCTGACTAGTACTATCAGTTTAACCACCTATAGTGAAGAGTTTGGATTACCTATTGGACATTCTACAAGTCTTGCTCCAATGTGCAACTTAAGACAAGAATATCATCCAAATTAACAACTATGAAGGAGTTGAAGAAGGGGTGCAAGATATCATTCATGAAACACATGAGGGTGGAAGGTGCATTGCTTAAACCAAAAGGCATGATTCAAATAGGCGTTCTCTAGACTTGGAAGTAGTCTTCCATAGTCAATAAGCCCAATGGGGATTTGGTGATACCTTGACTTGAGGCCTATACTTGTGAAATACCTTGCACTACAAAACCGGTCCAATAGATCCTCTATCAAGGAAGAGGATAAAGATTATAGATGGTAATTTTGTTCAAAGCCCGATAGTCAATGCAAAGCCTCTATGTCCCATATTTCCTTATAGCTAACACTATGCAGCTACCACATGGTGAAGAACTTGATTTGATGTGCCCCTATATACGTCAGTTCTTGGATTTGCCTTCTAATTTCTTCATTCTCTGTTATAAATTTGTGATACAAATGCTTGTTAGGCAAGAGAGATCCTAGAACCAAGTAAATGGAATGCTTCATTGAGAAATGAAGTGGTACTCCAATGTGTGACTTGAATAAATCATCAAATTCTATTACAATTTGGTCTCATTGCTTCCATTGGAGTGCCTCCTTTTCAATTGCAACAATTGCAATATTTTCTTTTGATGTTGAAGCCTAATGGTCAAGAAAACAATCTTCTATGTTTTCCTGATTAAACTTCCTATATTGCGTGGCACTAATGAAGATACCAAGGTAGGAGAAACTACCTTTAGTACCCTCGATTGCCACTCCCCAATAGTGACAAGAACACTACAAGGCCTTTGCCCCATAGATGCCATTTCTCTGCCACATCCAAGGTTGCCCAAGCAAGACATCCTGAGATCAAAAGGAACAACATCACACAAAACCTCATACTTGAAGGCACTGATAGCATAAGAGAGAAGGCACCGCTGAGTGACACACATGTCCTTTTCATGTGCAATCCATCAAACACTCTATGGATTAAGGTGAGGCATCATAGGCAGATTCATCTGTTTACAACATCTATAGAGATCAAATTCTTCACAAGAAGATTTGTCTTCTTTATAACCTCCATAGAGATCAAATTCTTCACAAGCAAAATCATTTTCTTTACAACATCCATAGAAATCATATGCTTTTGACTTCCACTATCAACAACAAAATGTAAAAGCTTACCTTGCACCACATGCTGAGTTAAACAACCATTGCTCTTGGGCATCTTCAAGTTGCGATGGTGAAGCTTGAACAATGGCAGCGATTACATTCAGGTCAGCTTCCATGATCCACTTTCCTTTGTCCACTGTAGGTCGAGATTCTAGAGTCATGGTAGAAGGTTGGCACGTGGCTACCAAGAATTGTTTAGCTCAACAATCCTTTTCATTGTGTCAGTCAATCTAATGATAGTTATACCATGTGAAGGGCTTTTGAAGCTTCTTCTCCTGAAACTATTTCTTCCACCTCCAAATTTAGTTCTGTCACTAGCCCCAATTCTGCCTCTGCATATAACTGTTCTCTTGTAGCCTTTGTGCCTGACCTTCCTTCTCTTGCTAGTTATTAACTCCATTCTTCTGCAGCTTCTTTATTTAATTTCTATTATTTGGACAACCTCCTTTAGTGTATATTTTCTTCAACTATTGCTCAAGCTTAACTACAAGCTTGTAAGCTTCACCAAGGGTACCAAAGTGGTCTAAATCCATCTTCTCTCAAATGTACCACTGCAGACTGCTTTGATACTTAAGAATAATTCTTCTCAATATACTGAATAACTAGTTTTGCAGACAAACTATGAAATATGTCAGTATATTCTTAGACGGACTGGTCTTTTCGTTGATGTAGATGTTGTTGACACACGTATTGATCATCATACGCAGCCACCAGACCATATTGTTCTTTGAATGCCATAACAAAATTTTGCCATGTGGGTTCTCATCTAGGGTCATCTGCTTTCATGCAACTGACATATGTCTCCCACCAATTTCTCGCAGGTATGACTGTCTTTACGAGGACAACTGCAAGCTTCTCTTGGTCAAAGAACTTATTCACAGTATCGATGCAATTGATCCAGCCATTTCTCTAATGCATCAGCATTGATTTTCCCTTCAGACATGGAAATACCAAAATTCACATCTTTCTTGGAGAGAGTGGAGGAGCTAAACAGCTGTGAGGAGGGTGCAGGTTGTGAAACAGACATAAAGCCTCCTCCCGGCACCTGTTTCAACAGATTTCAAGCCAATTCCTTTTCCATTAAAACATTTTGCCCATCTTTAGGGCATCATCTAGCAACAATTTAAAAGAATCAAGATCTATTGTTTGAATGGTATCTGCCATCAGAGGTTATCTAAGACTATAAATCAATCAGGAAGATAATTTGAGTGATCACAAGTCTCAAGGCCTAACTCATGATATCCTGACCTCATTTATGTGGGCATGCACTCTCATAAACACCACTCTAATACCAAATGATCCAGACTCAGGGAGAACAAAATAAGGAATCAAATAGAGAAAGCAGTATACAACTGAAAAAATTAACATTGAAAGTAAAACACCACAAAGTGACTCTAAATTGCATGAAAAGAAATAATAAAACTGAGTCTTTACAAAATAAAAACTCACAGAGAGCTGCTGGCAATCTCTGCATAAGAGATGTGAGACCAGTGTATGCAACTAGCAATCACTGTGGAAAGGATGTGGGCTAGCTTCTCACTGGTTATAGTTATTACGTCTACATTTTTTTTTACAAACATACCAAAATGAAAGTTCACAAAAGGAAATGATGTGCCCAGGAAATACGTGATTATTTGTTTTCACACAGCATCGATAATGTTTTTTTTTTTTTTTTTTTTTTTTGGGGGGAGTTCATGGTTGAACTGCCAATGGGATGAACCCACCTGGATCATTGACTTCGGTTCTTTCTTACAAAGAGCTATTGCAACTCTTTTCATTAGCTTCTTCAAGGGCCAACATGAACAGAACTCCTTCAGATCCAATTCATTATAGAGATCCATCCCTTGATGTTTCCCTTTGGCTCCTTATCTTCATGCATTGCTGCAAATGCTCTTCGATAACTTCTAGTGTAGTCTTGAATTCCATAATAAATAAAGGATATTCTTTACCAGGAGATCACCAACTGCTCAATATTTACTTTTTAGATTTTTCCATGTTATTCCTGATGTTACACAACAATCAGCAATCAGTTATTGTGCACTGATCTGCAGAAGTATCAAGAAATGGATAAAACCATGTGAGATGATGTACTAGCTTGTTATTCCTTCCAGTATCCATCTTTCTATTGCCAACCAACGGAGGAGCCAAGTTTGAGAGGGCAAATGAAAATTCATATTCTTGATCTCCCAATTGCTATGAAAGTTATGATAATTGATAGAATCTCAACCACTGGGCATTTGTACTCATGTTGCCTCTTCCCTTTGTTCACAACTTACAGAAACTAAGAAGAGATTCCAAGGAATTTTGTCCAGGATAAACAAATAGTAGGGTCTCCATTTGTTGGCTTGTATTATTTGTACCCCCAAGGGATGACAGGGTCTGGGTCTCCCTGATATTAGTGCACAACGAGCAGTGTTTTCAGACAAATTCTTGTGAGCGCTGCTTTTCTTCCAATAACATCTCTTGTGTAGCATTTCTAGGTTGTTAAATCTTTGCTTATTTGTGTTATTCTTATATCTTTGTATTGCACTCGATCTACAGATACTGGACAAAGTACTCTTGTAGTATTATTACTTCGGTGGGCATTTTCTAGTCACGTGTGGACATTAATTACATATTTCTTTCGTTCTTCTCAGCATCAAGATAGACTGATGTCATGGTGACCAAAATCTGAATTATGACTAAATCTACTCAAGTTGGTGTATGAGTCACGAGATGTGCTGCAGAGAAGCCAAAAGCTTGGATAATCAAAGTCTGGCAAGTTGTGGTAGCATGACTTACCAGAATCAAGAAACAGGGAACAAAACCAAAAAAAGGGTTTGAAGTTGAACAGAGAAAACAAGGTTCTCAAGTTTCAGGGATGAGAAACATATTAGGGTTTTCTATAGATGTGCAAGAATTATTATCCTTTTAGTTTTCATTGTACAAAATTTATATACCATTAAACTGTTTACAAGCACACAGATATATCAATCTAGACTCACGGTTGAGATTACTAAACAACAAACAATGTTTCAAATTAAAATAATCTTAATTCCTGCATGCTCTTCATTTCGGCTGAAATTCTAAATATATAAAAAAAAATCTGTGAAATACCCTAGGTGGAGATTGATTGAACAGAAGTCCATTTCAATCAACGACTCAAGGTAATAGATCAACAAACAAATTTATTATGGTCAGATGTTGAAATAGTTACTGAAAGATTGACAGAACTATTTTTATAATGTGGTTTTTTTTACTGACTTGACCTGTTCTTTGTTGCAGACTAGAAATGGCCGTGAAAAACACTGGTTTCTGTAGAAGTAGGTCTTAGAACATCACAGACATTACCTGTTCCACCCCTACTGACATAAGTGCCCACAAAGAAAAACTCCTATTTCAACTAGTAAGTTAAATAGTATTACATTTTAGTGTAGCATCACCAGAGATGCATAAAAATTAGAATTCATTTCTGTTTGGCGTAAGTCCTCTCTATCTCAACTCTAATATAAAATGAGCTCAATGTAGAGATGACCGCGGTGAACTGCTAGAGGGACAGGACAGAATTTGTTGGAAACCTCCCCCTGTAGGTTGGATTAAAATCAATACTGATGGAGCTGCAAAAGGCAATCCGGGTAGAGCCGGAATTGGAGTGGTGTGCCGGGACCATGCTGGGACTGTGCTCTATTGGGAATTGCAAGGCCTGGGAAGAACCACTAACAATGAAGCTGAAGCCATTGCCATTAAGTCTGCTTCTATTTGGGCAGTGAAACATGGCCACCGCAGGATTATTCTTGAATCAGACTCGCAAATTTTGGTTGGAGCTCTGGACTGCATGAGGAACTTTGATCTGAAAGCTTGGAGGTTGAGGGCTCTTGTCACTCAAATTAAAGAATTATGGAAGGAATTGGAGGACGTGATCCCAGTTTATGCGAGTAGAGATTTGAACAAAGCGGCCGACTTTCTGGCTAAGATGGGTGCGGAAAAGGAGGTTGGAGTTCAGTTGCACGAGTGACATGGATATTGAGGATGAGGTGATTAGAGAGGGTCTGGAAAGGTCCTTGCGCCAATGATCAAAGAAAATGCAAAGGGTGGAAAACTGTCGCGATATCGCGACATGTTGCGCCGTCGCGGCCGCTGGAGGAAAGTTGTCGCGATATCGCGACATGGTGCGCCGTCGCGGCCGCTGGAGGAAAGTTGTCGTGATTTCGCGACATGTCGCTCCGTCGCGGCCGCTGGAGGAAAGTTGTCGCGATTTCGCGACATGTCGCTCCGTCGCGGCCGCTGGAGGAAAGTTGTCGCGATTTCGCGACATGTCGCTCCGTCGCGGCCGAGGGAGGAAAGTTGTCACGATTTCGCGACATGTAGCACTTTCGCGCCCAAAGGAGAAAAGTGTCGCGACGTGTTGAGTTTTCGCGGCCAAAGGCGGAATATGTCGCGATTTCGCGACATGTTGCTTTTTCACGGCCAAAGGGAAAGGTGTCGCGATTTCGCGACATGTTGCTTGTTCGTGGCCTATTGAGAACTTTTGTGTCGCGATTTCGTGACAAGCTGCTTCATCTATTGTAAGATTGTGTTCTCTCTGAGTTCGGCTGGGAAGAATCCCTTCCCTTATTGTAATTGATCTTTGTTTTAATACAAGTTTTTTCAAATTTTTCAAAAAATATATAAAATGAGCTCATATGTGGGAAGGTTAGGTATATGTCCCCTATATGTCCACTATAAACATTGTCATTCACTCCCATTAATACATTATGATCTCTCTACCACCATGATATTTCAATAAACCATATAATTGTATATTTTTCAATAAACCATATAATTGTATATTTTCAGTAACAACTATGCGTATATTGCATGACAGATATTAACCTACATCAACATCTACATTCTCTACTTGAACTCATACAATCTGATATAATATCAATAACTTTACAGTTCTTAACTGATTTTTTAATTGGAATATATATATATATATATATATAAGAGCTTTGAAGCTCGTTTTCCAATTCCCCTTTTCACATTTCACATATAAGCTGGAATTGACCATGGGTACACACTTTAACCAGTACAGAAGGAACTTCGTTTATAATTTTGCCCAGTACCGAAGGAACTTTGATTTTGCCCAGTACTGAAGGAACTTCGTTTATAATTTTGTGTTATAATTAAGGTATATCGGCACTTACCCTATTTATGCTCATGTTTGTCGACACAAGAAGGAGTGTGTACATAACACACTTCTGAAAGAATTAGCAAGGGTTTCAAATAGCAGAGAATATAAAGGAAAATGATACACAATCTCGACGAATCATTGACTATATTTTAATAAAGAATTGACTGTAACAGAGCTAAGTTATAGGTTGATATCTACTAATTTAACAGAAAATTTGGAGGAATTGATGTCGAAGTATGATATTGAGAGAGTACCGGAGGAGGGATCTAGCGCCGCAAGCTCCCACACCATGGTTGGTTTTGACCGTTACGCCAAGCAACTCTTCCGCCAAAAACCGTGGCCCTTCTGGTAGAAGAAAATAGCCGTAGAGAGGAACAATGCTTGCATTTGAATAGAGAACACTTATATACTTAACCTGGGTAATACTTTGAATTTAACTTCGGACACATTATCGATAATACAGTTGACGTAGTTGCCTATAAACCACCGGAATAATCTCGTATTTAGAACATTTAATTTCATTAATTTTGTTTTTTTTGGTTTTTTTCAATATATAATTTATCTGTTTATTTTTTAAATACGTGTTATGCACTCACATACCCAAGACACAAGGGGCATTGACAAGCATCTAAGGGCGCCTTTCATTGTGTCCCACTTGCCATTTTCTTAAGATTTTGTGGTTATTTTATTTATCTTTAAAATATTATTTTTATAGATATTAAAAATTAATTAAATAATGTTTATTGTAATGGTAAGGGTTTTAGTTTTTTTTTTAAAGGTTCAAGGTTCAAATCTTATTGAAATAAAAGATTTTAATTACGTCCGCGAGACCCAAATATGGTCTATGGGACCTCAAAGAAGTACAATTACTCAAATAATGTTCCTTCTCCTGCTGATTTGGGCTAGCAATTCTCCAACTTTTTTTATTTTACTGTCTTCAAATAAATTTGTCATAAACCTGTTTCCAAGTGTTTCTTTGTATTTGTCACGAATATCTGAAAAATTCGAGCATTTATAAATGAAGCGTTTCTCTGTCTCTACTGCCCTTGTACTGCATAGAGTACATATCCTCTCTTACCATTGTTCTTTTGTCCATCTCCCTGATTCACATCTAAGGCTATGAGAGCTAGTCCTTATCTAAAAAAAAAACCTATATAATTTTGTTGAAAAAAACCTATGTAATTTTGTTGAAAAAATTAATTAATTAAATAATATTGTTTGAAATTTATTTTTTGATTTTAGTTAATATAAAAAAAATTATATAAACTTTTAAATGGAAAAAAATGGTTTTTATTAATATAAAAAATTACCAATTGGTTCATCTAAACCCCATAAGGGGGGCGGAGGTCTAAGGTTCAAATCTCGGGCCTCGCCGGACTGAACACTTGTCTCTTTCCTGGTGCTTTCAGCAACGTAAAAGGTTTAAAATGATTGTGACATGGTGGTTATAGGGGCGGACTGCGCGAAGATTTATGTGGCGGCTTCTAGGGCGGACAGCGCAAAATACTGTGACGGCCATAAAAGCTGGACAGCCTGCCCGGATTCGTGGCGGCTACCGATTCCACCATGTAACTTCAAAAAAAAAAAAAATTAATATAAAAAATTAATCAAATAAAATTGTTTGAAATTCATTTTTTAGATTTTAAATAATATGAAAACAAGTCAAAGCTCAAGTTGTGACGGATGGAGCAGCAAGGAGGAGGAGCGGGAGGTCTAGGGGCAACAAACCCTAGGTGTGGGGCTTCGGAGGGCAAATCAGCAGATGCGGCAGGTGGGGGCTCTGGTGAGATAGCAAGGCCCCGAGGCGGAGGATGTGGACAAGGAAGTTCTATTGGAACCGGTCCAAGGGCGTTGGGCGGATGCGGTTGAAGATATCTACGAGGGGGACCGGGACTCCGTGCGTCGGGATCAAAGGAAGACCCGGGGAAGGAGACAAAGAGAAATATGGCAACTGGAGACCTTCATATCTTAATGCTCTTCGCGGTAAGCAAAAATTATCCGACTCTTGTTTTAATCTAAAATCTGTCAATGGTAGGTTGCACGTCCCGGATACCTTAGCTCAGCATGTGGCTATGGAGGGCAGAACATCTCTGGTGGCAAAATTTATGGGGGTGAGGCCGGACTTGGAAGTCATAAGGAGATGGGCCGTCCAAAAATGGCAGCCAAGGGCCGGTATGATGATTAAGGCTTTACCCAAGAGTTTTCTTTTGGTGACATTTCAATGTGAACGGGACATGGAAAGGACTCTCCAAGGAGGTCCTTGGTTTTTTGGGAAAAGGGGCTTGTATCTGAAGCGTTGGTCCCCCGATTTCAACCCCCAGACTCAGGTCTTTGGATTTGGCTCCTATTTGGGTTAAGATGCCGGGATTACCTCTGCTTTTTTGGAATGAACAAATCTTGGGTGGGATAGCTACGGGATATTGGAGAACTAATAGCTATTGATCCTGCAACCTTGAGCAAAACAAGACTCCTTTCTACTCGCATGTGTGTGTTGGCGGACATGAGTAAAGAGCTCCCTAAATCCATTATATTGTCGTCTATGTTTGGCCTTCATACTCAGGTCTTTGAATATGAAAATATGTCTTTTAAGTGTAGTGTTTGCGGGAAGGTAGGGCACCAGGGTATCCACTGCATTTCCAAGAACCAGCCCCCACTCCAAAATACTGCTCCTCAAACCCAGAATAATATCCCTCCCCCATAGATCTCCATTCCTACCCAACATGGGCCTCAAGGACGTGGAGCTCGAAATCCGAATATCAGAGACCCTGTTCGCCCTATTGTAAGCAAGAGGCAACGTTATAACCCTCCTCCCAAAAATACCTATGCCCCGAAACCCTCTCACAGGGGAGCTGGTCCCTTTGATGGGAACCCTCAAGCTCAACTTGCTCCTAAGATGATACAACAAGCCTCCGAGCCAAATCACAAAGGAAAGAACCCCATAGATCAACGCCCTGGGGCAAGTAAGTTTGATTGGGTAATACGGGAGGCCTATGGAGGCTCGGTGGAAGTGGTCCCATGTACTACAGAGGAATTTATGGGAAGAAATTCCAAGGAGATCAACATCCCAGTGGAGAACAGTTTTGATGCATTAAATCATCTGAAGGGAGATCAGATGGATAGCCAAGAAGTGGAATCTGAGGTAGAGGAGACTCAAGAGAAGGATTTAGAGGAGAAAAATCGGAGGAAGGAGCAGGAAACTAATAATACGAGGCAAGGATACTCGGGAGGAAGAGGTGAACCACCAAGATCGGTGTAACCCCAAAGCGAGGGAAAAAAGAATCTACTAATCAAGAAGCTAAGAGCACGAAATCATCTCCTCTATCGGAAAGACCGAGTTAACCTGGAAAGCCAGATTGTTACCCCAAAGACCAAGACTGACCTATCCAAGATGGTTACTAGAAGCCAAGTGAATCCCAAGGAACCCTGACCTAGAGCGGATGTATGGGGATATGGTTCGGTAGGAAGAGGGAAACCTAGCAATGTTGCCTTAAGGCAGAAAGAAGCGAGAGCGAGGAGTGGTGATGGCACTCAAGCGGTATTGCTCTTTGGGCGAAGGCTCGAGGATCCAAAGCCCATAAATGAAGATTCTTTCATGGAATATTGCGGGAGTAATCCTGCCAAAAATAAGAGCTTTGTATGCTCTTAGACAAGAACACAAACCGGATATGAATTTACTGCAAGAAACTAAAATGGAGGAGAGTAGAGTTATTCCTTTTAAGAATAGGACTTGGCGAGAAGCTGAAGTAGTAGGCCAAGAGGCCATTGGAACAGCAGGAGGGTTGTTGGTTATGTGGAACAAGAATGTGATTGATAGTAGAGTGATTCTGATGTCTAGTTGGTTTATTTGTCTCTTATGTGTGGATAAAACCACGCAGGAAGAGTGGATCTTAACGAATGTATATGCTCCAGTTAGACAAGGACTAAGAAGGGTTCTTTGGAGTCAGCTAGCTGAATTGAGGGAGACGGTCCCCAACTACCCTTGGATTGTGGCGGGGGATTTCAATTGCTACCTTAATCTTGCAGATAAATTGGGGGGCTCTCAAAGAATAACTGCTGATATCTACGAGTTTAGAGATTTTGTTGAGCAACATGAGCTGATGGATGTGGACCTGCGTAGATTCTCCTATACATGGTCTAACAAAATATTGAAGGAAAACCAAATTCAGATCAGATTAGATAGGTTTCTTCTTTCTCAAGAATGCCTGGAGAGGTTTGGGGACTCTTCATTAACGGCACTCCCAAGAATCGGGTCTGATCACAACCCAATTCTGTGGGAAACAGGGGAGGACTCTAAGAAAAGATACATCAGACCCTTTCGATTCGAACTTATGTGGTTCCAACATCAGGATCTCAAGGATCTGGTTGCCCAATGGTGGGACAAAAGTATAATGGTTCGAAGATGGCCCAAGTGGCATGTAAACTAAGGAATGTGAAGGCTAACATTAGAGAGTGGAACAAAACTTCCTTTGGCAATATTTTTGTTAAAAAGGCGAGAACTAAAAGACAAGATCAATGAACTACGGGAGAAGCTGAAGTCAGAGCAGCTTAGAGAGGATCTGAGAAACCAGGAGAGGGAGCTGTTAGCCGAATACCACACGATGCTAGGATTTGAAGAAACCTTTTGGAGGCAAAAATCCAGGTTGCGTTGGTTAAAGGAGGGTGACAGAAATACAAAGTTCTTCCATGTCTCTACTCTTCGCCACGGGAGTACTAACAAAATTAAGGAGATCAAGATGGCCGATGGGTCTAACACCAAAGATATGGAAGACATAAGGAGGGAAGCGGTTGAGTACTTTAAATCGTTGCTAGAAGATGTAAATCCGACTATTGAAGAAGAGGACTCTCTGTTGGCGGCCATTCCACCCCTCGTAACTAAGAATCTTAATGGATTCTTACTTAGTCCTTTCACAAAGGAGGAAATCAAGAAGGTGGTTTTTGACATGGATGGTAACAACTCCCCAGGACCGGATGGCTTCCCCGTAGCTTTCTTCCAGAAGTTTTGGGATATCCTAGGCAATGATGTAGTGGAAGCTATAATTGAGGCTCAAAAGGACATGGAAATCCCAGAAGGAGTTAATGCTACATTTTTAGTCCTCATCCCTAAACTAGTGGGAGCAATGGAATTTTCCAGTTTTTGCCCTATCAGTTTATGTAACACTCTGATGAAGATTCTCACAAAAACAATCGCCAATAGGTTGAAGGTTATCCTTCCTTTCATCATTGATATGAACCAAGGAGGCTTTGTGAAAGGGCGACAAATACTGGATGGTATCATCACAATTCATGAGGTTATTCATTCAATGGTGGCTAGTAAGGAAGCTGGTATGTTACTAAAGCTTGATATGAATAAAGCCTACGACCGGGTCTCATGGCGGTTCCTCACCAAGATTTTGGGTAAGTTTGGTTTCGTCCCCAATGGATTAAGTTGATTTTTAGTTGTATCTCTACTACAAGATTTTCTGTCATGGTGAATGGGTCACCCTCCGGTTACTTTAAGAGTGAAAGGGGGTTGCGACAAGGAGATCCTTTGTCTCCATACTTGTTTATTATTTTAGCGGAAGCATTGGGTAGGAACATTTCAGCAGCGGTGGCAGATGGTCGATTGGAAGGTTTCAAACCAGCCTCAACAGTAGAGCCAGTGTCTCACCAACAGTTTGTGGATGATACAATCATTGTGTCCAAAGCCTCGGTGCCTCAGGCTAGGAAGCTGAAGAGAATTCTAACCAAGTATGAGACAGAAGCAAGACAGTACATAAACTATAAGAAGAGTAGCATCTATTTCTTTAACACGCCTGGTGGGAGGGAGGAAAGAATAGCTAACCTCTTCGGTTGTGGAAAGGAGCTTCTACCAGCAACTTATCTAGGCATGCCTATGTTCGAAGGAAGAATGAAGGCTACATTGTGGAACTCAATCATTGACAGGATCTCCAAAAAGTTAGCAGGGTGGAAGGGCAGCCTTCTCAGCTCCGCAGGAAAAGCCTTATTAGTTCAAACTACTTTACAGAGCATTCCAATTTATTGCATGTCTCTATTTAGAATGCCTGCAAAGGTCCGAGCTACATTGGAGCAAATTCAACGCAACTTCTTGTGGTCAGGTTCAGAGGAGAGAAAGAGAATTTCGTTGGTAGCATGGAATCAGGTGTGTGCAAGCAAGGATCGAGGGGGCACTGGGGCTAAAGAGAATGAAAGAAATGAATCAAGCTCTGATTGGCAAACAGGTATGGAGATTTATCAATAATGATCAATTGGGATGGGTAAAACTTCTTAAGGCAAAATATATCAGAAATAATCAGGACTTCCTGAAAGTCGATAATCTCCCTAGAGGATCCTATTTACGGAATTGTTTGCTCGAATGTCGGGAGGTAGTCGGGAAAGGCATCGGATGGAGAATTGGTAATGGAAGACAAGTGGACTTTTGGCAAGACCCGTGGTTGGAAGAGGCCCCTACGAAAGATAACTTAGACCTTCAGGTCCTCCAACATAAACTTTCGGAGGAAATGGGAGGAAAAGTAGGGGATTTTATTGCTGTAGCACAGGAAACTTCCTCTTGGAAGAAAATCACAGTTCATAATCTGTCAGAGCAAGAGAAGGTGGCCCTAACCAAACTCAATGATGCTTTAAGGGTGTTCCCGATCATTCCTAGGGAAGGAAGAGACAAGGCGATTTGGGGCAAAACTACAAGTGGGATCTATTCAGTAAAAACTGCCTATAAGTTAATCCACTCAGGATTCAATGGCTGGACTCCGACTTCTATTATTTGGTTAAATAATTTAACCCCAAAAATAGCTTTCTTCTTTTGGTTGGCGAGTTCAAAATAAGATTCGACAACGAGATAATCTGCAAAGGAGAGGTTTCCAATTCATCAATCGATGTATCTTGTGTGAGAAAGCGATAGAATCCGTAAGTCATATATTTCTAACTTGTGAATTTTCTTGTACGAGTCTTCCAAATGATCTGTCCAAATTTCATATAGATTGGGTCTGTCCAAATAGCATGTCGACTTACGCATACGGTGGGCTTCCCCCTTCGGGCGAAACTTTTGACTTGGCTCTGGAAGCTCGGCTTACCCCATTTTTTATGGGGGATATGGAATGAGAGAAATAATAGAGTATTTAAAGGACGTAAGAAAGATCCCGGGTTATGTGGTAATAAAATAATCGAGCTTTGAAAGAAAGCTGGAAAACTTTCTTCTTCAAAAATGAGACCATGTCTCTAAGGGAAAGGAGGATTTTGCGGAGCCGGGGAGAGGAACTTCCAGGACCTAGTCATTACAACCAACCCACGGGATGGTGCCAAGTGGATACCCCCCACACAAAAGTGGGTTAAGTTTAATTTTGACGGGGCAGCCAAAGGAAATCCAGGGGCTACGGGAGCGGGAGGAGTTACGAGAAATGAGGAAGGAAAAGTGGTCCTTGCCTTTCTCGAGCCTTTGGGAACTCAAACAAATCATTTTGCGAAGCCCGAGCCTTGCATGCGAGGCAATGAGAATTGCCGGACTTGAGGGTTATAAGGAAGTTATCTTTGAAGGGGATTAGCTTAATATAATCAAGGCAATTAAGGAGGATAAAGACCCCAGTTGGACCATCTTGGAGCTTATCCTAGAAGCAAAGATTCATAAATCTCATTTGGTTAATGCCCGAATCCAACACACCTTCGAGAGAAGGGAACCGAGCGGCGGATCTAATGGCAAATATTGCAGTTTATGTTGGGGAGATGCAAATTTGGAAGGATAACTTCCCTCAAGAACTATTGGTGTTGGCTTCTAGAGAAGAGCTAAGATCAAACATGTTAGAGCATCAGGAGATCAGAGGGGTTGATGATGAGTAATCCGACAAGATGGAATTAGGCGAGAAAAGGCATCCCATTTGCTGGGGCATGGGAGGTGACAAGTGTACAGTACAGCAACCTAGTGGTATTAGTAAGTGCTAGGTGTTGTTTGGTTTTTGTTTTATCCTGAATAGTCAAGCGACAAGTATAGGACTGTGGACTCTAAGTATGGCTTAATGTGGGTCTTAGAAAGATCCATTTTGTATTTTGATTATACGGGCTTGATGCTAGAACCAGCCCATTTTGACTATGTAAAAGGTTTGTGGACCTTATAACCACCTCTACCTTATACCAAAAAAAAATATGAAAATAAGTTATATCTTAATTAAGGATTAGTTTATACTATCTTAGATGTGAAATAATCAAATAAGATGTGAAGAAACAGTAACAGTCAAAACAAATAAATAAAAATAAAGACAATTGAAATAGGATAAACATAACAAGGCTATCTCAATTCTTCTTTACTATGTGTTCTATTTTACATCAAGGTTGTTACAATTCCATACCCAAATCTAGGCTTTCAACCAGTTATACTACAGAGTAGTTGCAATAGTCTCTCAATATATCAATAGACAATAAATTGCAACAACCATAACTTTCTTCCTCTTGTTTTTGATAAACAGAGCAATACAAAGAAACACTGAACTCCTTCAGTATACCTCCTATTTCATACTTATATTTCAAATGCAATGAATTAATAGAAACTTAAACATAGCATATTTTGTCTAATTTCCATACTTGTTATAATTGGAGTTACCTATTCTACAAAAGTCAAAGGATGATTGACGTTTATCACTACTAACATGGGACAGTAACATAGTATTTGACCTATTCTACTATTGATTTGGAATAGTAATAATATCTTACCTACTTTACTACAACTTTGGAATAGTAATCATATCTTATTGATAAACAACTAGACGATGTAGTTGCCATTGACCGAACAATATCCCACTTGGTGACTACTCTGACCAAGGTTGTATTCCTAACTTCCTTGACACCAAGTAAATTTTTGTGTGTCCACTGACTTAGTCAATGCATCTGCAACATTTTTTTGTGTTTTCACCTTGAGTAGCTCCACCTCTCCTGATTCCACTAATTCTCTAATGAAGTGAAACCTCACTCTAATATATTTTGTCCTAGAGTGAAAATTGGGGTTCACTGTAATATCAATTGCACTTTGGTTATCACACAAAAGAGGTATTGGTCCTTGTTCAAATCCCACATCTTCACATAGTAAATGCAACCATACAACTTCTTTGGAGGCCTCCACAGCAACAATATACTCAACTTCTATTGTAGATTGTGCAACCACTTCCTGTTTCTTACTCCTCCAACTAAATGCACCACCAAACAATATGAATATATATGCACTTGTGGACTTACCCTTATCCACATATCCTCCAAATTATGAATCAACAAATCCCTATAATTGCTTGTTTCCTATTGCACCATAACATATTGCATAGTCTTTTGTTCATTGTAGATACCTCAATATCCTCTTAACGACAACCCAATGTTGCTTACCTGGATTGGACATGAATCTACTTACAACACCCACTTCATGGGCTAAATTAGATCTTATACATACCATTGCTTACATGAGCTTTCCAACTAGACAAGCATATGATACACTTATCATTTCCTCCTCTTCTTGCTTATTCTTTGGACTCATTTCATTTGACAATGCCACTCCCACTTGAGATGGAGTGTTCATAGGAGTGCACTTGTCCATTATAAAGAGTTCAAGGAGATCCGCTATGTATTTTCTTTGGCTTATCCAAAGCCTTCTTGTCATGCGGTCTCTTTTAACTTCAATTCCCAAAAAATAATGCAATGGACCCAAGTCTTTCATGTCAAATTCTCTTGACAATTCATACTTTATCTTTTTTACCAACTCCTTTGAGTCACAAAGCAAAATAATATCATCCACATACAAGACCAAAATAATGAAGTGATTTACCTTTTTCATGAAGTAGATGCAATTATCTCCATCACTTCTTGTGAAACCATACCCAATCACATGCTTGTCAAACTTGTGGTACCATTGTCTTGGGGATTGCTTCAAGCCATAGAGTGATTTCTTCAACTTGCACACCAAATTACTACTCCCACTTGCTACAAACCCTTCCGGTTATTGCATATAAATGTCTTCATTGAGCTCTCCATGAAGAAAAGTTATCTTCACATCCATTTTCTCAATTTCCCAATCATAAGTTGCTATCATCGATAATAATAATCTAATTAAAACAAGTTTTGCCACAAGAGAGAAGATTTCATTGAAATCTATACCCTCTACTTGAGTATATCCTTTTGCCACTAGCCTTACCTTATATCTTTCTATTGAACCATCAGCTTTGTACTTCCTCTTAAAAATCAATTTACAACCAATTGCTTTCCTATCCTTAGGCAATGGTTGCAAATCCCAAGTATGATTTTGTTCAAGTGACCTCATTTCTTCTTCCATAGCCTTTTTCCAATGAATTGATTCATCACTATTAAGAGCCTCTTTCACACTTCTTGGCTCATCACACATGGAAGACAATGCAAAATAACTAAAATCACTTGGTTCATAGCCAAACCTATCAGGTGCTCTTATTTATCGAAAACTCCTCCTTGCCACTTGATCACTTTGTTCAACTTTCAATCCTTTGAGTTCTATCTCATTTCTCTATTGTACTTCATCATGAATAGGCTGATTACTCTCCATAGTAGTCTCTTCTTCCTGTTGTACTTTTCTTTCATCATTAGACTCACTTACAAGTGGTTGCACCTCACGTAATGGAGTTGAAATAGGAGTGACACTTGTATTTGGCAACACCTACTGATAATTTTCAGCCTATTGAGATTTTTTATTTTGGAAATTGTTCCTGGTTGTTTCTCAGTTCTTTAAGTTTCTATATTTGCTTACTTTCCACTATCAAACTCTTCCTTGAAGATGACATCTCGACTATATGCATGGTGGTGTTCTAATGGGATCCATAGCTTGTATCCTTTGATTCCTTCACCATACCCAATGAAAATGCATTTCATTAACTTGTTATCAAGTTTTCTTCTATTCTCCTTAGGAACATGCATGTAGGCTTCACATCCAAAGACTCTTAGATATGCTATTGTGGGTTTTTTGCCACTCCAAGCCTCCTCTGGTGTCTTTCCACCCAAAACAAAGCTAGGAGACAAATTATTCACAAAATTTATTGTATGTAAAGCTTCATCCCAAAACATTTTTCTTAAGTGTGCATCCTCTCTCATGCTCCTTTCCTTCTCCACTAAGGTTCTATTTAAACTTTTTGCAACACCATTTTTTTATGGGGAGTATGGTGTGGTTTTTTACCTTGCAATACCATGCAACCTACAAAATACATCAAACTCCTTGGAGCAATACTCACCTCCATTATCAATCCTTAGTGCTTTTACCTTCTTCCTAGTTTGTCCTTCACCTTCAGCTATAAAGACTTTGAACATATCCAAAGCACTACTCTTCTATTTCATGAAGTATACCCATGACCTCCTTGAGAAGTCATCAATGAAGGTGATAAAATATTTGGACCCTCCTATGGAAGCCACTTCCATTGGTCCACATATATCAAAATGTATTAATTCAAGAATTTTTTTGCTCCTATATTCACTTGAATTAAATGAAACTCTTTTTTGTTTTCCCATCACACATGCTTCACAAAAATCAAATGAACCAAACTTTATACCTTCCAAACCTCGAATAATTTGCTTGTTGCACATCTCACATAGGCTCTTCTCTCCAAGATGTGCCATCCTTCTATGCCATAACATCATTTCTGACATCTTTGTTGTTTTTATGGATTTATCACTCTCCATTGAGCTTACATTTGTACTACCAACATCAATAGGAATTGCATCTAACTTGTACAAGGTTCCATGTCTTATACCTCTAGCCAAGACCATGGCTCCACGAACTAACTTACACCAATTGCCAAAGAGAGTCTCAACACCAGCCTCTACAAGTTGACTGACTAACAATAACTTATGTGTCAAGCCTAAAATATTTCTTATATCTAGTATGGTCTTGATCTTTCCATCACTAAGCTTAACTCTTACACTACCTTTACTAACAACTTCATAGTAATAATAGTTAACAAGAAATATTTTATTGTAGTGGCTTTCTTCATAGTCCTTGAACCACTCTCTTTGTGGTGTCTTGAAAGGATACTCCAGAGTCTATTAACCATGCTTCATCTTGGACATGCACTGCCAAACATGTAGCAATATACAATCCCCCTTCACTAGTTGATGGAGCTGCTAAAGATTATTCTTTTTCCTTGGAAATATCAGCCTTGCACTCACTTTTCTTATGCCCCTTTTGCTTGCATTTCCAACAAATAATCTCTTGCTTCTTTCCTTTGCTTGGAAATCTTCTTCTTGATTTGGATCTATAGCCTTTGTCATTGAATCTATAGTCTTTGTCATTGAATCTATCCCTTTCTTTCTTTACTTCATCCTCTATCCCTAACAACCAAGGCTTCTGAGTTCTTAGTAGGTTCAAAGGTCCTTCTTTTGGTTTCTTCTTGGAGCAACTGACTAATAATCTCATCCTTTTTGATATTTTCCACTTTTATGCTCCCACTGATTGCTACAATCAGATTGTCCCATGATTTTGGTAAGTTACAAAGAAAACAAATATATTGTTCCCCTTCTTTGATCTCATCACCAACTGATTTCAACTGATTTATAAGAGTATTGAAGGTGTTTAAATATTCAACCACATTTTCTCCATCAACCATTTTTAGTGCATACAATTTCTTTCTAAGAAATATTAAATTCATGAGTGACTTTGATTCATAGAGCTTACCAAGATTATCCCAAAGATCTTTTGTTGACTTGGCTCCAATAACATTCATTAAGATTGAATCTGCAAGGTTTAAACCAATCAAGGCAATAGCTTTGTCATTCATCTTGTCCTAGTCATCTTGACTAATTGCAGTTGGCTTTGTATCCTTCATGATAGTCTCCTTCAGATCTCTTTCTACAAGGAGATATTCCATTTTTAGCTTCCACAAGTTGAAATTTTGCCCACTGAAATTTTCAATGGCAGACTTGCTATGGTCCATTCTCTGCTCCAATTGGTTACCATAGAATACCTAGACAAGATTCTAAATCAATCCCTCACACTTCCAGAGTTTCCTCAATAAAGCAACAATTCCATTGTTGCCTTAACTTTGATACCATTTGTGAAGAAACAGTAACAATCGAAACAAATAATTGAAAAGAAAGACAATTGAAACAGGATAAACATAACATGCCAATTCTTATTTACTATGTGCTCTATTTTACATCAGGGTTGTTACAATTACATACCCAAATTTGGGTTTTCAACTAGTTATACTACAGAGTCACAGTAGTCTCTTAGTATATCAATAGACATAATAAAATAATCCTCCTATTTTTAATAAATAGAGCAATACAAAGAAACATTGAACTCGTTCTATATACCTCCTATCCCACAATTATATTTCAAAGACAAGGAATTAATAGAAACTTAAACATAACAAATTTTGTCTAATATGCATACTTGCTATAATTGGAGTTACCTATTCTACTAAAGTCAGAGGATGAATGACATCTATTATTACTGACATAGGACGATAAAAATATCTTACCTATTCTAAAACTAATTTGGAATAGTAATAATATCTTACCTACTCTACTACATATTTGGAATAGTAATAATATCTTACTAACAAACAACTAGACGATGTAGTTGTAGATTCAGTCTTAATGAGTATTATTGGAGCCAAGTTAGCAAAAGAGCTTTGGGATAATCTCGGTAAGCTCTATGAATCAAAGTCACTCATGATTTTAATATTTTTTAATGCTCATATCTACAACAATATGTCTAAATTATTTTTCCATGCATGGTATGCATTGGAAACTCAAAAGAAAATAGTTACAACCTCTTTTTTATTTACAAGCTAAAAATAAATATAAAGAGTTGTGTACAAAAGGAGAATAAAAAAGAACGAAATATGCTTTACAAAATCAATAGTTTTCTTATCCTTCTACTGTTGGTAAATTGGTTTTTTTTTTTAAAAACACCTTATCTTTCCATTCCTAACAGTTAGCCTTGTCATTGCTTTTTGGCATGCCTATCCCACCACCAATTTATTTGTGTTTTTTTCCTTTTTCATATCGAGAGTAGTTGCCATTGCGAACATAAAATAGATCAAAAGAGGAATTGGAGGAGAGGATATATGCCTTTTATACATTAGAGTCAATTGAGAGAGAGGCATTTTATTTTGGAATGTAATACATATAGTGATATTGAAGCTAGTTATGTTGATTATCTAGAAGAACCATGAATTGATAGAGCTTGGGTTTTTTTTTTCAAAAAACGACTCATATTTTAAGAGCCATATCTTTGCATGGAGTTGTTTGATTTATATGATTCTTGTGTTATTTTGAGCAGAATCTGAAGAGCTTTGAAATGAGTGGTCATATGAAATAATCTAAGAAATATTGAGGAAGATACAACTATGTAAAGACAATTGTCTAGAACAAAGGTAGCATTAGGGCAATTGTTTTTTAAAAAGTGTCTCATCTTTTAAGAGTCATATCTTTGTAAAGGGTTGTCCAATTCAAATGATTCTTGGATCAATTTATGTGGAATTTAAAGAGTTTTAAAACGAGTGGTGATATGTATTAACAATTCAACCCTATTCTCACAAGATATAACAATAGAAAATACACGTAATTACATACATTTAATAACAAACTTACAAAATATTATTATTGATGAATATATTAACTCAAGCAATGCAAGTACAATGTATTGCAAGGCTTGTTCTCACACACTTTACATTACAATGCTTTATCTTCAATATATATCACTTGGACAAGAGACTCTTCATATTCACAAAACTCTTGATCTTTCTACTTTCACAAACTCTTCATCTCCTCAAACTTACAAAAGATCTAACTCTTCATCTCCTCAAACTTACAAAAGATCTAACTCTTCATATTTATCATAAGAGAAATATATTTTATTGACTTCTAATAATAACAAACGTATAATAACAAAACCTATAATAATTACACACACTAATATATAAACATTTACATGACTTTTTTCACACCTCAAATTTATAAACTAGTCATAAACTTTAGACTCAAATATTTACAAACTAATTACAAGGTACTTGCAATATTCTTGCAAGGTACCAAATAATGTAATACTTATAACACCCTCCCTCCCCCATATTACATTATTTGGTATAATCTTTCAATATTTGATTATGGTCTTGGTCTTCTTGTTCTAAATTTGATGGTGTATTCCAATTTGTTCTAATTCTAGTACTGATTCTATTCCTTTTTAATTAATTTTTGAACAAGTTTAAACCCTTTTTTTGGCCACCTTTGGAATTGGAAAAACTTTTCTAAAAGAGTCTATTTAGTTATATCCTTGTTATCATTTATTTCATCTTATCTCATTCATATATGCTTATCCATTAATTCATACTCACATTGTTATTTCGTTTGTGCCAACAATATATTTATGAATGATTGTTACCTCCACAAAATCCACAACAATAAATATCCCAACATATTTCTATATTGTGTCCATGTCTGCCACAATGTCTATACCTGATTTTTCCTGTATCAATCTTAGTTATGTTTGTTCTTGTCGCAAATTTTTGCACATTCTTTGTTTTCATGAACAATGCTCAAGTTACTAATATCACAGGTTATATCTAATTTATGCACAAAACCACTAGAATCACAACATGCATCTGTCATCATGGTCTTAAATCAACGGTATCACAACTTAAATTTATCTTTTGAAATAGATCACTACTATCGCAACATATACTTGTTTTCATAGGCCATAAATCACTTGTGATACAACTTACATCCTTTTTTTGGATAATATCATTTGTATTACAACATGCATTCTTCATTATTAGTTTGTTCTTCAATTCTTCAAAATTTTCTTGTATTTTTACCTTAAGAACATTACGAGCGACTATTGCCTTGTATACTATTTTCCATACACCAACAGCTACTACAATAAAATTTTCATAACAGATGTTAGCTTCATTAATAATACAATCTAACATTGAAAAACTAAAAAAACTCTATTTATAGCTTCTTTGAGAATAGATTTTAAATGCCCCATTAATTGTGTTGACACATTTTTTCATCTTCAGTAACTTCTTGAGAGATAAATTGTAAGATATTTTTAGTCTACTTTTCTTTAACTGTACTATCCTCTCGTGATGCATATTGAATGTTTGTTTGCTTTCTTTTCTCAATTATCATGTTGTGTGTCTTGAATTAATCGTCAATAATTTGGTCTTATTTTTGACAATTTTTTAATGATATGTTTTCTCTTCAAAATAAAGCAAAGACGCCCTTGAAAATTTGTATATTCTTTATAAATTATTTTCCAATTCACTTTAAATTTCATGCTTTGAAATAACCTTCAATAAAAACCTGAAACCCGAAGTCTGGTTGAAGAAGTGTGGAAGGTTGAAGGAGATTGGAAGGCTAGGCTGGTTGAAGTAGTGTGGAAGGATGGGTTGGCTGAGGACAAAGGTTGAAGGAGCATGGAAGGTTGGGTTGGCTAAATGTGAAGAACACACGCTTATACTGAGAGGGGGTGAACAGTATAAGATCAACTTTTACTTTTCTTTCCCAAACAATATTATCCAATATTATCAATGGCAATATCAATAGCAGTAATCAAAGCAATGCACAAATCATCACACACAAGAGAGACACCAATTTAACGTGGTTCACCCAATGTGGGCTACTCCATGGAGAAAATATTTCTACTAAATTTTCTCAACAAATATTCTTGGGAATCAATTCCCTATTACAATGTTTATGGACCTCTATCCAAAGGAGACACCAATCCCCTAAGCTCTGATTTGTGGATCTCTCTCCATAGGAGAACTCTTTCCCCTTTTCTCTGGTTCGTGGAACTTGATCCAAGAGAACTCTATCTCCTCAACTGGTTCGTGGATCTCTCTCCATAGAAGAACTCTATCTTCCTAGTTGGTTCATGGATCACTCTCCATAGGAGAACTCTTTCCCCTTGCTCTGGTTCATGGATCTCTATCCATAGGAGAACTCTATCCCCTTTGCTCTGGTTGGTGATCTTCTAGAAGACTTCTCCCCCACTACTCTAGCTTGTGGATCTCTCTCCATAGGAGACCTCTGTCCCCACTACACTAGCTAATGGATCTCTATCCACTGGATATTGCTATCCTCTTTGCTCTATCACCTCCAAAATCTACTCTCAAATCTGCTCAAACTCTATCTCAAATCTACACTAAACTCTATCCCAAGTCTAGTACAAATCTGCTCTAACTCTGCTCATAAATCTACACTAATATTCTATCTCAAATCTGTCCCCAAGCCTTAACACAAAGCTTGATTAAATCACCAATCAACTCTGCTTAGATCTGCCTCAAGCCTTAACATAAAGCTTGAACAAATCACACATGCTTTTAATCTTGTTTCAAGTCTTCACAAGACTTGCTCAAATCTACCTTCAAGTCTTCACAAAGACTTGCTCAAATATACCTTCAAGTATTCACAAATACTTGGTCAAATCTACCTTCAAGTCTTTAGAAAGACTTGCTCAAATCTGCCTTCAAGCCCTCTCAAGGACTTGCTCAATTCCGCCTTCAAGTTTCACAAAGACTTGCTCAAATCTACCTTCAAGTCCTCTCAAGGACTTGCTCAATTCTACTCTCAAGTCTTCACAAAGACTTGCTCAAATCTACCTTCAAGCCTTCTTAAGGACTTGCTCAATTCATCCTCAAGCCTTCTCAAAAGACTTGCTCAAATCTGCTCTAGCATATACTCAAACTTGCTCTAACACATACTCAAAATAACTCACAAGATATGCTCAATCAATCTCAAATCTTGCACACAATGCTATCAAATGCTTTGTCTAATCTTCAAAGTAATTCCTTTAACTTGAAGTAGTTTAGACATATTCTATCCAAAATTCGTTTAACCTCTGGAACATATAGAGAATAATATGCACTTGCAAATAGCTCAATATGTTCTACTCAATCATTAAGTCTGTCGCTTCCACATGTCTTACTTTTATTTCTCTTTTAAAGATAGATCTAGTCTAGCACATGACACCTATCTTCTAATGTTTGCACATTCACTTTCAATATCACTCAAAACCAATGCTCAAGAAGTTTCACTCAATCATTCAACCAATGAAGCACAACTTGCTCACAAACCCTAAACAAGTGTTTTCACACTTCTTCCAACAAAGAGCCCAATGTAGGTCTCAAACCCTAACTCAAATAATTCATAATCTCTATCTCAAATGTTCTCAAACTATTCAACAATGAAGCACATAAAACTCACTCAAATATTTCCAACAATGCTTATCAAACAATCCTTTTCACTCCACCTTATGTTTCACAACATTCATTCTAACAAACACTTCAAACAAAGGATGATGTGCCCATACCTCTTTGCTTTGATGGAGATATGTCTTCAAAACCTGTCTCACAAATAACCAATTCTTCTTGTGCAACAATCTATTTCAAAACCTCCACATGAATATTTCACCTCAACAAATATTTCACCATACAAAAATTGTCAAACCACTTTTACACCTTATTACTCCTAACTTTGCAACTAAAATTTCATCAACAAGGATCACAAATTACATAGGCAAAATATTTCATTTACACCTTATATCTCCTACTTGTCATTAATGCATTTCCAAAAATAAATCACCACTTCAATTTTTACCCCAATGCATTAGCAAACAAACCACCTTAATTTTTGCTCAAGAAAAAGAAATCATTTTATAACCCCTTTTATTGCAAAAATAAAAACAATGCAAAACTCCTTATATCTCCCTAGCACATACCTTAGCCACTTTAGACCTTAGGGCTTAAATTAATTTTAATAAAAATTAATTCCTTCACTGTCGCCTACCATCGGGAATCGAACCCGTGCTGCCTACTGGCCCCACGCCCTAGCCGTCGCTAGGCCACCACGTGGGCTAGCCAACCCACACAAAACAAAAACGCACAATCTCCCTTTTCTCCTTTACTATTGGTGCTAAAAACAAATCGACCACGCAATCAAAAGGCCTCTGCACGAATCGAACACAACACCTTCTGCTCACTACGCATTGTGCAAGCCTAGCTTGCTAGCTCGGCTGCCACCTCACTTCGAGTGGGGACACACCCCTTCCAAGCTTTGACCAAACCTTCTACTCTGAAAATCGTGCAACCTCTTGTCTGTTTCCTCTACCGCATCGAACAAGCAAGGTAAATAATTCAGGGATTATAAATTTGAATACCTTATGACTTAGGCTAAACCTTAGCCTATTAATACACATGCCCTCCTCTATATTTGACGTCGGCTCTTTTTGCAATTCGAATTTAGCACTTCAAATTAATTATTTAATTATAATAATTTAAATCCAAAGGATTTAAATATTATAATTTAAATATTAAAAACCTTTTTGGGTCTTTTCTTTTAAGGATAACCTTGCCACCATTAATGAATATTTTAACCTTTGCAAAATTACCACCAAGGTAATTTATAAATTCTTTCTCAAACATCATGGAGAGGTATTCCTTTCTTCTTGTTGCCTTATACCTCATGTGCCACCATGAGAAATATTCTCACAAATATTTCCATCAACTTAGGACATTAAACCTTTTGACATTAATCAAACCTCTTGACATTAATTCCATCAAATTTGGATATCAAACCTCTTGACATCAATGACAACAAAACATGCTCAAATTTCCAACAATCTCCCCCTTTGTCATTGATGGCAACCCTTTTTCCTTAAACATTCCTTTTACCTTTTTCCAATTCTTCTCCCCTGAGAAACTGCTCCCCTGACTAAATGCTCTCCCCCTAACTCAAATCTCTCCCCCTTTGACATCAATGGCAAAGGGACTCCTTTGGGGCTAAATATAAGACTCTTAGCTTAGCCCCCTCCCCACCTCCTCTCCTTGAGGTGATTAATTTTGGGGTGGGAGTAAATCTACTCCCAACATACAATGCTCTTTTCCTTTGTCAACCTTCTTTCTCAACATACCCTTTTGATTCTTTTGAGTGTCCTTGTTCTTGCTTGTCTCTAGAAGCTCTGGAAACTCTGTTCTGCACCACTTGGCCTTATGCCCAACATTATTGCACTTATAACACTTAATGTTGTGGTTCCTAGAAGGTGCAAATGTCTTGAAGTTCCTCCTGGTGAAGCCATACCTATTTCTATCATGAACCCTATAGTGAATTGCTTTATGACCAAATCGATTACAAGAGTAGCAATACCCTTGAAAGAAATATCCATCTTTGAAGTTCCTCTTAGTAATACCATACTCCTTTCCATGAGTCCTGCAATGCATAGCCTTGTGACAAAACTTGTTACATGAAAAACAATGTCCTTTGAAGAAATCTTGCCTTGAACCCACTGGTCTCTTAGTCCTTTCTTCTCTGTGATGATCCATGTTCCTTGTTTGTGCATTGTTTTCTTCCTTGGTGAAGCTTCTACTCTCAATTTCTCCTTTACTCTCTTCCTCTGAAACATATTCCTCTTTTGATCTTGAACTTGACCCTTCTTCTTGTTGCCCTTGTCCTTCTTCAAAACCAAGTCCTGTTTTGATAGATGAAGGTCTTTGTGCATTGATAATATTATCCAAAGTCTTTGAACTTTTCCCAAACCTGTGTAGCTTGTCCTTAGACTCTTCCATTTCCTTCCTTAGAGAAACTACCTCTTGTTCTAATCTCTCACATTCTAAGACTTTTGCTTCTAACTTTTCTTTAAATATCCTTGTCTTAGCTATTGAGTTTGTCAGGTCTTGTATAAGCTTTCCTTTTTCTTCATCACATTCTTGAAATTGAGCCTTGAATCTTGAATTCTGCTTTCTAACCTTTTTCAATTCTTTGAGAGTAGCAATAAGTTCTGCTTCTAGATCTACTACGCCTTCCTCTTCATTCTCTGAATCTTTCTCTACTTCTTGGTCTTCAAGAGCATCTTCATACTTTTCAGATTTATCTTCAACAAGAGCACTTCCTTCCTCTTCTATTGCCAAAAAGAGAATTTCTTCTTCTTCACTATCTGAGGATCTTTCATCACTATCACTTGAAACCTTGCTTGTCTTGTCCGCATAGAAACTCTTCTTATTCCTTTGGAAAAAACTTATTTTCATGCTTGCTTTGTCCATACCTATTTTTCTTTTCATACCTAGATTTTCTTGCTTCCTTTTTCTTATGATCTTGTTTCTCTTCATTGCTACTACTTCTAGCTTTTGGATAGTTAGATGCATAGTGACCATATTTACCACAATTGAAACACTTTACTATTTTCGTACCTTTGTGCTTTCTTGAGTCCTTCTTGTTTCTTCTACCATAGTTAGCTTCTTCATCACTGCTTGACACATCACTTGATTCTGGTTTCTTATCTTTTGTCTTCTTTGCTACTTTGAAGGCTACCTCTTTCTTGGGAATAGGATCCTTTACTATTCTCATCTCATAAGTTGTGAGAGTTCCATGTAACTCATCCATAGTCAAATTTTCAATATCTCTTGTTTCTTCTATGGCTGAAACCTTTCCATCATACCTCATAGGAAGTGACCTTAAAACCTTTTGAGCAACATCGGAGTCTTCAATTTTAAATCCAAGTCCTCGCATGGTGTTAACAACCTCATCCACATGAAGTAAGTATGCAACAATGTCTTCCTCATATTTCATCTTCAAGTCTTCAAATGTCTTCTTGTGATTTTGCAATTTTGCCATCTTGACCTTTTTATCTCCCTCATATGTTTGCTTCAGTTTTTCCCAAATCTCTTTTGTTGATTCGCAATGCATAACTTTTACAAACTCTGCTTCACGTAAACCACTTAATATTGCATTCATAGCCTTTGGCATTATTCACATGTAAGATCTTACCATATTTATCTATGGGAGGATTAGTTGTAGGTGTGAATCCATCCTCAACTGCTTGCCATATCTCATATCCTTGTGCCATCAAGTAAGTCTTCATTCTTATGCTCCAAAAAGCATAATTGTTCCCATCAAACAATGGTGCCTTATTTGTTGAAGATCCACTTTGAGATGCCATCTGTGTTCCTATACACTCTTCCTTCAAGTTGTTAGACTCTTCCCGAAGGAACCCGCTCTGATACCAATTGAAGAACACAAGCTTATACTAAGAGGGGGGTGAACAATATAAGATCAAATTTTACTTTTCTTTCCCAAACAATATTATCCAATATTATCAATGACAATATCAATAGCAGTAATCAAAGCAATGCACAAATCATCACACACAAGAGAGACACCAATTTAACGTGGTTCACCCAATGTGGGCTACTCCACGAAGAAAATATTTCTACTAAATTTTCTCAACAAATCTTCTTGGGAATCAATTCCCTATTACAATATTTATGGACCTCTATCCAAAGGAGACACCAATCCCCTAAGCTCTGATTTGTGGATCTCTCTCCATAGGAGAACTCTTTCCCCTTTTCTCTGGTTCATGGAACTTGATCTAGGAGAACTCTATCTCCTCAACTGGTTTATGGATCTCTCTCCACAGAAGAACTCTATCTTCCCAGTTGGTTCACGGATCACTCTCCATAGGAGAACTCTTTCCCCTTGCTCTGGTTCGTGGATCTCTATCCATAGAAGAACTCTATCCCCTTTGCTCTGGCTGGTGATCTTCTAGAAGACTTCTACCCCCATTGCTCTGGCTTGTGGATCTCTCTCCATAGGAGACCTCTGTCCCCACTACACTGGCTAATGGATCTCTATCCACTGGAGACTGTTATCCTCTTTGCTCTGTCACCTCCAAAGTTTGCTCTCAACTCTTCTCGAACTCTATCTCAAATCTACACTAAACTCTATCCCAAGTCTAGTACAAATTTGCTCTAACTTTGTCTTAGGTCTAGCACAAATTTGCACTAATATTTTCTCAAATGTATCCCCAAGACTTAACACAAAGCTTGAATAAATCACCAATCAACTCTGCTTAGATCTACCCCAAGCCTTAACACAAAGCTTGAACAAATCAAACCTACTTTTAATCCTGTTTCAAGTCTTCATAAGACTTGCTCAAATCTGCCTTCAAGTCTTCACAAATACTTGCTCAAATCTACCTTCAAGCTCTTCACTAAGGACTTGCTCAATTCTACCTTCAAGTCTTCACAAAGACTTGCTCAAATCTGCCTTCAAGTCTATTGTGGAGTTTCCACAACCACCCCAAGCTTCTTGGGGACCCACTTGTCATGTTTTGGTATTAAAGGTTTTTGGTTTTCTTTGGCTTGTAAGAATAGTGATGTTTGACCGTTTATGTTAATGATTTTAATTGCTTTAGTTATTTGATATTTAATGATTAATTAATCTAGGCATTAATGCTTAGATTAATTAAAATCCATTTTGATAAATAGAGTTTAATGTTCTTCATACTATCTAAGGTGATGGAATGTGTTTAATAAAGCAAGGCCTGACCAAAACATTACCTAAAACAAGAAGAGGATACAAAAGGTACAAAGAAATTGTGATAGAAAATAATATGCTATTATCTACCTAATATAATTACATTAATTATATTATGTATATAATAGTAATATTATTATGATGTTCTAAAATGTTATTATAATAATATTATTATATTGTATATAATAATATTATTATAATATACTTTACAAAGGATGTGATAATAATATGTTTGACCATGTTACGTTTGATTGCAGGAGAAGGCGATGGCGACTATTCAAAATGATCGAAGGCAAGGGTGGCTATTCCAAAATGTTCGAGGCTACGTAACACTGGCAAAAGAGGAAGCGGTCCAAAGATAGCGTTAGGGTTTCAGGAGGACAACACATAAGGCACCGGATTTGATAGTGAAATGGTTGAAACCAGAGGCATGCCGTCAAACAAGCCAACAAAGAAACATTATTAGGGCAACCCGTAACCCTAATCGATGGAGATAAAGGTCTACCTCGAGAGCATGGAAAGTTTTTCGTTGGTATTGTGCAGCATGAGTGCGAGAGCAAGGAGCTCGATAGCACCATGGCGAAGGGTTGATAGCGCCATGGCTGCATCGATGGTAGCCCCCTGACGTGGTGTTGACAACGCCATGGCTACGATCGAACGCAACACCATGGCGATGTTGTTTTGACAATGCCATGGTTGCGTCGATCGTAGCACCATGACGTGGTGTTGACAGTGCCATGGCTGCGTCGATGGCATGATGGCCTCACTGGGTTATATGGAAACCAAAGTGCCCAGGATGGGGGACGTCATCCCAATCCTTGGGCACGTTTGGTATGGCTTCGAAGAGATACCATCGGGCCTTGGTTTCGAGCAACACAACGAAAATCTCGTTGAATGAGATTGGCCTGCCTTATTTTAATGTGAATGTTGTTTGATTATATTCAATGTTTTAAAGGAGGCCTAAAATCGTAGGGGTTATAAGGTATAGTTAAATGTTTTTTATTATTCATTTTGATGGGTGCAAAGGGGTGTTCTTGGGTAGAATGCCTATGTGATAAGAGAAAGGGGAGACATAAGGAGTTACGTAAGATTATGTTTTTGGTTTTATTATTGTTTAAAATAATGTTTAGAAGTGTTATTTTATTGTATTAAATCACAGAAAATGATGATGGATTATTTTCTTATATCCATTTATTATTTTAATTGTGAAAGAAGTTGAAGCGAAAGGACTTCTAAGCATTATTTATACCTTGCTATCCTACCTGTTTAGGGGGTTGGAAATGATGTAACATTCCGAAAAGCAATAAGAAAGAGCATTTTTCAGATTTTGAGAGGGTAGCAAACTTTTGTGAGCAAAATCAAAAGGAGGGTTTCTAATCATAAAACTAACGTTTTTAGTGTCTTATCATTTCTGCATTTTAGTGACTTCTAGCCATTGTCTTATGCCATGAAATGGGTTGCAATAGGCGAAGGTCAAGATGATACGGTTTCTCTATTATTTCCTTTGAGTCTTGCACTTGATTTAATGGTATTGTGCTTATGTTGCAGGTCCATTAATTCAGGTTGTTTTATGATTACCTCATAACTTGGGATTTTGCAGGGAGGAGCTTGCTAAACTAATTCAGAATTTGACTTTTTAGCTAACCAAATCTGCATTGTTTATTCATTCATTTTTGTTAAGTTCATTTTATTTCAAGCATTCAATCATTTCATTCTGGTCCATCCAGAATTTTAGTTTCTTTTATTTCCATTCTGGTCCTTTTCTAGAATTTTTGCTAATTTCCTTTTAGTTTCATTTCTATTCTGGTCCATTTCCAGAATTGTTAAGCTTTCAAGTTATTTCCATTCTGGTCATTTTCCAGAATTTTTGCACCTCCAAAATTCATTAATCTAAGCTTTCAAATAAAACACATGGTTTAGGAGGGATACTAACTTGCTATTTCACATTAAATTAAGATAAGAAATGAAAGCTAATTTTGCTAACATTGCTAACACGCTAACTTCTACTAACTACTATTAGGGTAGTGGCATCAACATAAGGAAGATAAAATGAACCCAACTATCTAAAACTTACTTCATCTTAAAGGCACGAACATTAAAATGAGGTGGAAAATTCCACATTTTATCATTTGAAACCTTTTAAGTGAAGATAAAATACTTTACTAACAGGGATTCAGGGTAGCATCAATTTAAAAAACCCTAAAAAGAACTGCTTTTATTTTACATTTGCTTTTAGTTAGATCTTTCAATCACTAAGCATTGTTTAGAACCAGCAAAGGCCCCTTGTTTATGGTCACATGCATCATTGAATTATTTATGGCATTATTGTAATCTTTTAGATATTTTACTAGAACCTTGGAGAAGTTGAATGTTTGTCATTTGGTTTCTTTTCAAGAGAGAGTTTTCTATTCAATACTCTGCATGTGGTGGTATTTTGCAATTGGGAAAAATATACACTCAACATCTTTGGCGCTAGAAGGAGGGCCTTCTTTTATGCTTTGTGATTTAGTTTTTTTTTTGCTAATGCTAACGTGGTCAGTTTTGGTTCAACAATATTGTGTTTGCAGGTGCAACATGTTACTCTTGACTAGTTTGTGAGAAACCTTAGTAGAATAGATTTAAGTTTCTTAGGCTGGACCCGCCTAGACGCATTGCTACTAGGTCTAAAACCATTGAGGAAACCATTTTTCAAAGTCTTTCTCCCAAACCTAGGAAATCGAGATACAAAATCCAGGGGATCGAAATCCCATCTGAGCCTTCTGATACATTAGGTTTAGAGACGCTTTGCCAAGATTTGGAAAGGCTAGCTCTCAGACCTCTGAATCTGAATACCTTTAGTGGGTGTGCACCCATTAGTTCCACCGCAAGAGCTACATCAAGTGTACCCATCTCCATCATCTCGAGTGTGTCAACTACTTTAGTAGGGTCATTATCTTTGGTTAATATGGCCCAACAATAACAATAGCAACAACCAGTTCCCTGGTTTGGTACCCAAAGTTCTCCGTTAAGTATACCTAGGGATGTCCATGACATACCTAGGCACCTTGAGAGGTCTATCCCTAAGTTTGTCCATGATGGTCCCATTTCATCTGAAGAGCATGTTCAAATTTACAAGGACCATATGATTAGGCAGGGAGTCAGTCATGAAGACGTCGCTTGTCGACTCTTCCCTAATAGCTTTGACCAAATGGCTCATGAATGGTATAGGAATCTTCCTGTAGGGTCCATTACATCTTGGGCCCAGTTGGAAGCTACCTTTGTTAATCAATTTAGGTCATTGCTAGATCCTACCATCATGTATAACCAATTCGTGTCATGCAAGAGGTATCCTAATGAACCTATCAGAACATTTAATGCCAGATTCCAAAAGCTTTACACAAACGTGACTCATCATTTTGCAATAGATGCTACTATGGCATTGCAATTATACCTCGCAGCCTTAGACCCGATGACAACCATGTTTACTAGGAGAAATCCTCAAGTTACAATGTTGGCCTTAGCCTATGTTGAAGCCATGACTATTGAGCAACAAATGACACCGCAAGGTGGCACTATGCCTCAATTTCCCGTGTTAGGGCAATATGGCCCTTACAATCAATTTGCCATGATGAATCAAGCTGTGACACCTCAGATGCCCATGATGAATGCTTTGCCATATCATCAGTCATACCCATTCACTCCCACACTTCCATATTTTTTGACATACCCTAATGTTGCCATTCCACCCACTCTACAAATGATGGTTGCTAATCAGATAACCTTACCAGGATTTGAGGTGAGTAGTACTCAGGCCTCAAATGTGTATCCCATGGTTGCACCTCTGTAGGCCAAGGGTCCATGGTGGACCCAAAACACCTAGAGTCAAACCTTAGTGCCTAATCTAGAGGTTGCTAATGTCAAAAATGTCAGTGGATCTAGGGCTGTCATGTCCCAGCCACAAGGTTCCAATTCTGAGCTGGAAGAGCTCAAGAGAATGACCATCAAATAGGGCAATGACATCATTCGGTTACAAAAACAAGTTGCCCAAAATCCCATGCCCAATCGAAACCATGACCATAGGAGAACAGGACCGTACAATACGTAGCCTAACAATGGGTGCGTACCCAATCCGATAGCCAATCAGGCTGATGCGTTAGGGGATTGTGATGAGTCGAGTCATGTGATGAGGAAATGCATCATTGTTGCCATAGAAAGTCAGACGCTTTGGTGTCCGAAGTTATTCATTATTTAGAAAATGATGAGATGGAGGAAGATATGAATGTGTTAGGAGAGGAAGAGGATGAAGCCTTGGAAGCTCAGGCCGCTAGACATTTTGGGAAAGCCAATCACAAGTATTTTACTAGGAGTTCTAAGGATCCCAAAACATCCTCTACTCCCCCAAACAACCCTTTAGTTCCTCCTGATACAAAAGGTGATGTGAATCCACCACCTCCATTTTTGGAAGCACCTAGGACAATGCCAAAAGTGTCAAATCCTGGAACATCCACTTATAACTTGGAAGAAGACATGAAAAGGACCAAGGCCAATATCTCAATGTATGAGGTCTCTCAATTGTTGGGGCAGGATAAAATCGAGGGAAGAGATTGAATTCCCTGAGTCAAATTCATGAGGTTAAATCTGTAGAACCCCAACTTGCTATGAGGAAAGAGAAACCAGAGGTACCCCCTTTTCTCATAACCATTAGGATCATAGGCAAGAATTTACACAATTATTTGATTGATTCTGGTGCCTCGACCAACATCATGCCTCTTGAGATAAGCCAAAAGCTAGGACTTAAGCTTGTTCATTCGAATAATAAGGTGGTCCAATTGGATAGATCTATGGTGGATGTAGTAGGTGTTGTAAAATATGTCCTAGTTCAGATCAACTTAGAGCCTAGGGTCCAACATTACATGGATATCCTTGTGCTAAATATTCTTGCCAAGTATGGCATGGTTTTGGGTAGATATTGGAGCAAAAATCTCAATGGTTATGTGGTGACTGATTCCTCCCATATGTGGTTGCCATGGAGAGGAGTTGCAAACCAAATCCGGGTAGACAGAGAGCCCAGACTTAGGGAAATGATTACAGAGTATAATAAACCCAATGAGATTCAGTTTACTAAAACAGAATTAGGGGTTTACAATTTTGACATAGAAGACATAGCCGAAGGGTCCCAAAACGATAATCTTTACCATGGTACGTCGGAAGAAAACAAGAGGGTGTGGACCCTAAAGTTTGATGGGTCCAAATCAAAACAAGGTGTGGGAGCTAGGGTAGAGCTCACATGTCCTGGTAGTAAGCCTTTGATTGTTGCCTACAGACTACAGTTCTCGACCACCAATAATGTGGTGGAGTATGAAGCCCTAATTTTTGGACTTCAGTTAGCCCTAAGAGAAAAGGTAAAGTGCCTTAAGGCATTGGGAGACTCAGAGTTAGTAGTCAAATAGGTCAAGGAGCAGTATACCTATAGAGACAAGAGGTTGAACCTCTATAAAACCAGAGTGAGGGAATTAATTAATGAGTTTGATGCTTTCAATATTTCCCTCATCTCAAGAAAAAATAATAAAATGGCTGATTCGTTAGCCATAGCGGCCAGCATGCTTTTGCATGCTGACCATAAAAAATGTAAAAAAATTTCCATAGAGTTAGTGCCTTGCCCCTCCATACCAGACAATGTCATGAATTTACGGGTCTTTGATAGTGATAGACACATTTTTAGTTTTGTTACTAATTCTGGTATATTTGAAAATCAGGTTATAGACGAAGAAGAGAGGAGGCAAGTAGAAGTAGGAACAACCGGAGTATGGAACGAGATGCCAAGTGATAGGGCCTCTCTTGAAAAGTTGTTTGATATTGGATATCAAAAGAAAAAGGAAAGAAAAATACCATCCCCCAAGGAATCATGCAATTCAGTCAATTTGGGGAGTGCAGTAGATCCGCGTGAAGTGTTCATTGCAAAGGCATGCACACAACGAGAGAAGGAGTCAATAGCTCAGGTTTTAGGAGAGTACATTGATTGCATAGCTTGGAGCTATGAAGAGCTGAAAACATATGACCAGAATGTAATCATGCATACTATTCCTCTGAAGCCTGATTCCAAGCCTTTTAGATAGAGGTAAAGAATGGTTAACCCAATCCTAGAGCCCTTGATAGAGAAGGAAGTGAAGAGGCTTCTTGGAAGCCAAAATCATCTTCCCTGTTAGGCATTCCACATGGGTGGCTAATCTTGTCCCTGTTAGGAAAAAGAGTGGAGAAATTCGGTTGTGCATAGACTTTAGAAATTTGAACAAAGCTTGCCAAAAAGACAATTACCCATTACCCACCATTGACGAGATACTCCAAAAGGTAAATGGGTCTGAAATGATGTCATTTTTGGATGGATACTCAGGATATAATCAAATTCTCATACATCCAAATGATAGGATGAAGATGGCCTTCACCACGAAGTGGGGAACATTTGCCTACCGGAGGATGCCGTTTGGTTTGTTGAACGCTGGAGCCACTTTCCAAAGAGCCATGGATTTTGCATTCAAGGGGCTCATTGGTAAGTGCATTATTGTCTATGTGGATGATATCCCTATCTTCTCCAAGAAGAGGGAAGATCATGTTAAAGACTTGAGGAAAGTACTCCAAAGGTGCAGGGAACATGGAATTTCCCTAAATCCAAAAAAGTGCATCTTTGGGGTAACAGAGGGTAAGTTGTTAGGGCATGTCATTTCAAAATATGGGATTGCTATAGACCCAGAGTGGATAGCCACTATCCGGGATATTCCTCATCCCAATAGCAAAAAGGAGCTTAGGTCCTTTTTCGGTAAGATTAACTTTGTGAGAAAATTCATTTCAGGTTTTTCCGAGATTGCCAAGCCCCTAAATGATATGCTAAAAAAGGATGTTCCGATAAAGTGGACCAGTGAGAAAAGGGATGCCTTCACAAGCATCAAGGATGCTATTTCCAAAGCCCCTGTTCTCATTAGTCCAGACTATGCTAAACCATTTTATGTTTACACATTTGCTTCAGATCATTCTTTTGCAAGTGTGTTAACTCAAAAAAGTGAAGACAACATTGAAAATCCTATAGCCTTTCTGAGTTCTCCTTTGAAGGACGCGAAGCTGAGGTATTCTGTCTTAGACAAGCAAATGTATGCCTTGTTTAAAACTGTAAAAAAATTCAGGCATTACATTGTGCATAGTAAAGTTTTTGCTATAGTTCCTGACCCTGCAGTAAAGTCCATGTTCTTACAGAGTGAGCTAGGTGAAAGAAGGGGGAAATGGCTTTCTACCCTTCAAGAATTTGACTTAGAGATAAAGCCCATGAAGATAGTGCGTGGACAAGGTTTGGTCAAGGCCATCGCAGAAATTGACCCTTCAATAACGTGCCAAAACTATGAGGTTAATGATATCACTACGAGAGGAATGGTACGTAGATATTGTATATTTTTTGTTGCATGGTAAGTGCCCTTCTCATTTGAATTCCACTCAGCGTAGGGCACTACATTTAAAATCAGCTAGATTTTTGATTAAATCTGGTGTGTTGTATAGGAAGAATCATGAAGGAATTTTTCTTCGTTGCATTACTCAAGAGGAAGCAACCCAAGTACTCAAAGACTTCCATGGTAAGTATGGAACTGGACACGGGTCAGCAAATGCGACAGCACACCAGATTCTTAGAGTTGGGTATTACTGGCCCCACTTGTTTAAAGACGCACATACACATGTAAGAACATGTCACATATGCCAAGTGGCAGCCAACAGAGAGCGGAATGCAACAATGCCATTGCAATTAGTGGTAGAGACGAGACCATTTGCACAATGGGGATTAGACTTTGTTGGGGTGATAAATCCTAACTCGTCCGATTCCCATAAGTTCATCCTCACCGCTACTGATTACTGCACAAGGTGGACAGAGGCTATACCTACTAAGAATGCCACCTCCGAGGTTGTGATTAGATTTCTAGAGGAAAACATAGTCACTCATTTTGGAATGCCTAACTCCATAGTAAGTGACAATGGTTCTGCCTTTTCCTCTTTAGAATTTGCAAATTGGGCGTACGACAATAAGGTGAGTCTAAAATTCTCTTCCAATTATTACCCCCAAGGCAATGGTTTGGCGAAATCATCAAATAAAAATTTATTATGCATAATCAAAAAATTACTTGAAAAGAACCCTAGAGATTGGCATAGTAAGTTAAAATTTGCCCTTTGGGGAGATAGGACCAGAAGCAAGGAGTCAATTGGGACATCTCCTTATCACTTAGTCTATGGGCAAGATCCTATTTTTCCCACTAATCTGAAATTGCAAACTTTACATTTTATAAAAGACTATATTGGGACTGATAATAAACTTGAAACCAGATTAACACAATTAATGCATCTTGATGAGAAGAGGGAGGAAGCCATGCTTCATTTCAGCAAACATCAAGACATAATCAAAAGGTGGTTTGATAAACGGTCCAAAATTAAGGCCTTCAAAGCTTCAGATTTAGTTTTGTTGTGGGATAAAAGGCATGAGAAAAGAGGAGAACATGAAAAATTTGATTGCTTGTGGTTGGGACCTTATCTAATATCCGAAGTCCTAGGTGAAAATAGTTTCAGATTAAAAACCTTGGATGGAAAGGATTTGGCCTTACCCATCAATGGCCTTCATTTAAAGCATTATTTTCAGGCCTAAGGGTAGAGTCATTGTATTATATGTACACTAATCAGCTTGCTTGATTGTTTGTCTTGTCAGTTTTATTTCTTGTTTATTTTGTTTTCTTTGATTTCAGGAGTTTTTAGTGTGTCAAGGTTGTCCAGTTTTGGATTTGATTGTAAGAGTAAGAGGTCAGCCTATGTGTATACGAATGTCAACCAAGACTAAAAGGATGTGAAACATTGGAATCATATGGCAAAAGGGCTTGAAAATGTGAATATTGTTTGCGGCTCATGAAGCATGAAGTCTTTGATTTTTGCATATCATCCACCCATGTCTCAAGGGCACATTCTTATCACATAAACATCATGACCAATCCACCTCCATATGCTAAACCCAAACACTGAAAGTGAAGTCCAATTATCTTGGGATCAAAGGCACAAAGAACACTAAGAAGATCTTAGGTTTGGAAATTGTTGCCGAAGTTGTCGTGGGTCTATCACATTTATGTCCATGTCCAACATCTTGGGTAAAATAATATGAAACCATACTTGGATGGGGATGTGAGGCGAAAAGATAATTCTGGTCTATCCCACCCTGCACATAGTCCATGAATAGTGGTTTTTACCACTACAATATTTATGCTCATAAAATAGTGGTTATCACCACTAGCATGATTTACAAATCATAGTAGTAAGGATAGGGTCAAATTCTCATCATACCTTGGTTGAGAATCCGATTCCCCAAAACTCTAAACTGAATTGTAAGGATCGTACTACTTGTCCCTCAGAAGGATGGGTAGTCATCCCCAAAATTCTTTAAGGAAAAAAATATAGAGCAAAGCCAAGCAAAGAAGACTGGACTATGGGGTTAACCTCCATCGGGGCTATAGACGCTTGACTGGCAGTGGAGTACACTCATGCCTGGTGACATGACTCCCGTAAGGTTGAGATTTATGTCCGCCATGAGGATAGATTAGTCTGATGACCTCATCCATAACCGGTTTAATTATTTTGGTCAAATATGAGAGCAGTAAAGGATAGGGTTATATTCTCATCACACCTTGGTTGAGAATCCGATTCCCCAAAGCTCTAAGGTCCACTTGCACACACTGACCCTTGATGATGACGACTCATAACCAAGCTCTAGATCTGGTCAATGAATTCATCGCACACACATTTGATCCTAATATGGTTAGACATTTTTGAGGTGTTTGCCCAAGCCACCATAGAATGTGTTGCCCATGCTATAAAATTTTTACCCTCAAAGCTCTCCATATTCATTGCGATAATTCTAGTCAAGTAAAATTGGTGATGCAATGCGGAAAAGTTACAAACAATAAGGTGTGGAGTACTTCACACACATAGAGTTAATATTGCATGATTCTAATATTTTGTTGTTCTTATGAGTCTATTGACATTATTTATGCATTTGTTGATGCTTGTTGCTTCTTGGTTTGGAGTGTGTTTTCAGATTTTCTTTTTGGGTTCTCACCGAAATGCTCAGGAGCATTTCCCAACAAAGTCACCATTTTGTTGTGGAGTTTCCACAACCACCCCAAGCTTCTTGGGGACCCACTTGTCATGTTTTGGTATTAAAGGTTTTTGGTTTTCTTTGGCTTGTAAGAATAGTGATGTTTGACCATTTATGTTAATGATTTTAATTGCTTTAGTTATTTGATATTTAATGATTAATTAATCTAGGCATTAATGCTTAGATTAATTAAAATCCATTTTGATAAATAGAGTTTAATGTTCTTCATACTATCTAAGGTGATGGAATGTGTTTAATAAAGCAAGGCCTGACCAAAACATTACCTAAAACAAGAAGAGGATACAAAAGGTACAAAGAAATTGTGATAGAAAATAATATGCTATTATCTACCTAATATAATTACATTAATTATATTATGTATATAATAGTAATATTATTATGATGTTCTAAAATGTTATTATAATAATATTATTATGATTATTTTATTCTAAAATGTTATTATTATAATAATATTATTATATTGTATATAATAATATTATTATAATATACTTTACAAAGGATGTGATAATAATATGTTTGACCATGTTACGTTTGATTGCAGGAGAAGGTGATGGCGGCTATTCAAAATGATCGAAGGCAAGGGTGGCTATTCCAAAATGTTCGAGGCTATGTAATGTTGGAAAAAGAGGAAGTGGTCCAAAGATAGTGTTAGGGTTTCAGGAGGACAACACATAAGGCACCGGATTTGATAGTGAAACGGTTGAAACCAGAGGCATGCCGTCAAACAAGCCAACAAAGAAACATTATTAGGGCAACCTGTAACCCTAATCGATGGAGATAAAGGTCTACCTTGAGAGCATGGAAATTTTTTTGTTGGTATTGCATAGCATGAGTGCGAGAGCAAGGAGCTCGACAGCCATGGCGAAGGGTTGACAGCACCATGGCTGCATCGATGGTAGCCCCCTGACGTGGTGTTGACAGCGCCATGGCTGCGATCGAATGCAGCACCATGGCGATGTTGTTTTGATAGCACCATGGTTGCGTCGATCGTAGCACCACGACGTGGTGTTGACAGCGCCATGGCTGCGTCGATGGCGTGATGGCCTCACTGGGTTATATGGAAACCAAAGTGCCCAGGATGGGGGACGTCATCCCAATCCTTGGGCACGTTTGGTATGGCTTCGAAGAGATACCATCGGGCCTTGGTTTCGAAGAGCACAACGAAAATCTCGTTGAATGAGATTGGCCTGCCTTATTTTAATGTGAATGTTGTTTGATTATATTCAATGTTTTAAAGGAGGCCTAAAATCGTAGGGGTTATAAGGTATAGTTAAATGTTTTTTATTATTCATTTTGATGGGTGCAAAGGGGTGTTCTTGGGTAGAATGCCTATGTGATAAGAGAAAGGGGAGACATAAGGAGTTACGTAAGATTATGTTTTTGGTTTTATTATTGTTTAAAATAATGTTTAGAAGTGTTATTTTATTGTATTAAATCACATAAAATGATGATGGATTATTTTCTTATATCCATTTATTATTTTAATTGTGAAAGAAGTTGAAGCGAAAGGACTTCTAAGCATTATTTATACCTTGCTATCCTACCTGTTTAGGGGGGGATGGAAATGATGTAACATTCCGAAAAGCAATAAGAAAGAGCATTTTTCAGATTTTGAGAGGGTAGCAAACTTTTGTGAGCAAAATCAAAAGGAGGGTTTCTAATCATAAAACTAACGTTTTTAGTGTCTTATCATTTCTGCATTTTAGTGACTTCTAGCCATTGTCTTATGCCATGAAATGGGTTGCAATAGGCGAAGGTCAAGATGATACGGTTTCTCTATTATTTCCTTTGAGTCTTGCACTTGATTTAATGGTATTGTGCTTATGTTGCAGGTCCATTAATTCAGGTTGTTTTATGATTACCTCATAACTTGGGATTTTGCAGGGAGGAGCTTGCTAAACTAATTCAAAATTTGACTTTTTCAGCTAACCAAATCTGCATTGTTTATTCATTCATTTTTGTTAAGTTCATTTTATTTCAAGCATTCAATCATTTCATTCTGGTCCATCTAGAATTTCAGTTTCTTTTATTTCCATTCTGGTCCTTTTCTAGAATTTTTGCTAATTTCCTTTTAGTTTCATTTCTATTCTGGTCCATTTCCAGAATTGTTAAGCTTTCAAGTTATTTCCATTCTGGTCATTTTCCAGAATTTTTGCACCTCCAAAATTCATTAATCTAAGCTTTCAGATAAAACACATGGTTTAGGAGGGATACTAACCTGCTATTTCACATTAAATTAAGATAAGAAATGAAAGCTAATTTTGCTAACATTGCTAACACGCTAACTTCTACTAACTACTATTAGGGTAGTGGCATCAACATAAGGAAGATAAAATGAACCCAACTATCTAAAACTTACTTCATCTTAAAGGCACGAACATTAAAATGAGGTGGAAAATTCCACATTTTATCATTTGAAACCTTTTAAGTGAAGATAAAATACTTTACTAACAGGGATTCAGGGTAGCATCAATTTAAAAAACCCTAAAAAGAACTGCTTTTATTTTACACTGGCTTTTCAGTTAGATCTTTCAATCACTAAGCATTGTTTAGAACCAGCAAAGGCCCCTTGTTTATGGTCACATGCATCATTGAATTATTTCTGGCATTATTGTAATATTTTAGATATTTTACCAGAACCTTGGAGAAGTTGAATGTTTGTCATTTGGTTTCTTTTCAAGAGAGAGTTTTCTATTCAATACTCTGCATGTGGTGGTATTTTGCAATTGGGAAAAATATACACTCAACAAAGTCTTCACAAATACTTGCCCAAATCTGCCTTTAAGCTCTCTCAAGGACTTGCTCAATTCTACCTTCAAGTCTTTCACAAAGACTTGCTCAAATCTACCTTCAAGTCCTCTCAAGGACTTGCTCAATTCTACCTTCAAGTCTTCACAAAGACTTGCTCAAATTTGCCTTCAAGCCCTCTCAAGGACTTGCTCAATTCTACCTTCAAGCCTTCTCAAAAGACTTGCTCAATTTTGCTCTAGCATATACTCAAACTTTCTCTAACACATACTCAAAACAAATCCCAATATATGCTCAATCAATCTCAAATCTTGCACACAATGCTATAAAATGCTTTGTCTGCTCTTCAAAGTATTTCCTTTAACTTGAAGTAGTTTAGACATATTCTATCTAGAATTCGTTTAACCTTTGGAACATATAGAGCATAATATATGCACTTAAAAATAGTTCAATATTGGAAGAAAGTAGAGAGGGGAGGGCTCTGGTCCCTCCCCTGCTCCCCCTCCCATGGCTCCCGGTTCCTGCCCAGTCCCTGGCTCAACCCAGGTCATCCCTCCCGGGGAGTGGTTGTTTGCAGATGATCTCCTGGGGGAGATCCTTCTCCACTATCTGCGCCCCTCTCGGTCGGCTAGGGTTTCCTTGGTTATTTTTTCGGACTGGTGCTTCCCAGGGATCCCTGTTTGGTTGGGGATCCCTTCCCTTTTTTCCTCAGGCTTCCCAATTGGGTTTTTTGTAGGTTATTCATGTGGATCTGGTCCCCTGCGTTTCTCGATGCAGTGGAGGTGACGGTTTAGGGTTTGGACAACTTTCTGGGGTCTCCCTTGAGGTCCTCACAGCTTTGGGGGTGGTCTGGGGGGGCCTCTTTCCCCCTTTTGCTTGTGAATCCTTGGCGGGATCCTGGCTGCTGTTATTCTCGTGTGGAGGCTTCTTCGTGCTGGCTCTGCTCCTTGGTGGACATCTTGGGCATCTGGTTTGGCCTTGGGGGGGATTTTCCCTGTCTAGGTTATTCCCATTCCCAGTCCTAGTTCCCTGAAGTTGCCTCTGTGCTTGGACGAGATTCTTGGTCCCTGCTGTTGGGTATCCTTTTTTTGCTGCATGTTTCATTCTTGGGGGGGTCTGATCTATGCATGCAGACCATAAATCCCACTTTTTTGGTTCCTAAGGATCCCATCCCTGTGACTGTTTCCTCTTCCCGCTCGGGATTCCCAGTCCCTGGATCCCTAGTCCCTTAACCTATTATTTCTTTTTATTTTTCTAGGACAGGATCCTCTTCTATTTTCTTGGGGTGGGTTCCTCGTGGTGCAGCTCTCTGGTCGCTTCCTGATGGGCTGGATCCTCTCTGTGCTGGTTGTCGGCTTCCTGCAGGATGGCTCTCGCTGAACGGAATGTTTTCCCGGTGGGCGGGATGGTTTCTCCACAGGGCGGGATCCGCAAAATCCACCGTTTTTCCCACGAGGTGGGATCCTTTCTTTTCTGTTGGTTTCCCGGATGGTGAGATTTCCCTGTTGCTTCCCGCTAGGCGGGACTATTTGTGGTGGTTTTGACTGCTTCCCGCGAGGCAAGATTTTATTGTAACGGTTTTTCTTTGCTTCCTGCTGGGCGAGATCTTCTCGATGGTGGTTTTTGGCTACTCCCCACTGGGCGGGATCTCCAAAACTACTTTCTTTCTTATTTGTTTGTTTCCCGCTGAGAGGGATTGTTTCATGCTTATTGTTACCGTTGGGCGGGATTTCTGTTTTGGTGTTCAGTTTCAAGGGATTGATGCCCTAGGCCCATTGCTTATGTAATCAGGTTTTGGGATCCTTGTTAAAATCGACTGTAAATACAAACACTACTTACCAAAAAAAAAAAATAGTTCAATATGTTCTAAATCATTAAGTCTATCGTTTTCACAAATCTAATTTCTAATGTTTGCACATTCACTTTTAATATCACTCAAAACCAATGCTCAAGAAGTTTCACTCAATCATTCAACCAATACATCACAACTTGCTCACAAACCCTAAACAAATATTTTCACACTTCTTTCAACAAAAGATCCCAATGTAGGTCTCAACCCTAAGTCAAATAATTCATAATCTCTATCTCAAATGTTCTCAAACTATTCAACAATGAAGCACATGAAACTCACTCAAATATTTCCAACAATGCTTATCAAACAATCCATTTCACCCAACCTTATGTTTCACAACATTCACTCCAACAAAAACTTCAAACAAAGGATGATGTGCCCATACCTCTTTGCTTTGATGGAGATATGTCTTCAAAACCCGTCTCACAAATAACCAATATTTCTTGTGCAACAATCTAGTTCAAAACTTCCACATGAATATTTCACCTCAACAAATATTTCACCATACAAAAATTGTCAAACCACTTTTACACCTTATTACTCCTAACTTTGCAACCAAAATTTCATCAACAAGAATCACAAATTACATAGACAAAATATTTTATTTACACCTTATATCTCCTACTTGCCATTAATGCATTTTCAAAAATAAATCACCACTTTAATTTTTACCCCAATGCATTTAGAAAACAAACCACCTTAATTTTTGCTCAAGAAAAAGAAATCATTTTATAACCCTTTTATTGCAAAAATAAAGATAATGCAAAACTCCTTATAACTTCCTAGCACATACCTTAGCCACTTTAGACCTTAGGCCTTAAATTAATTTTAATAAAAATTAATTCCTTCACTGTTGCCTGCCACCAGGAATCGAACCCATACTACTTGCTAGCCCCACACCCTAGTCATCGCTAGGCCATCACGTGGGCTAGCCAACCCACACAAAACAAAAATGAACAATCTCCCTTTTGTCCTTTACTGTCGGTGTTAAAAACCGAATCGACCACGCAATAAAAAGGCCTTCGCACGAATCGAACATAGCACCTTATGCTCACTACACGCTGTGCAAGCTTAGCTTGACAACTCAGCTGCCACCTTGCTTCGAGTGGGGACACACCCCTTCCAAGCTTTGACCAAACCTTTTGCTCTAAAAATCACACAATCTATTGTTTGTTTTCTCTACCGTGTCGAGCGAGCAAGGTAAATAATTCAAGGATTAATAATTCGAATGCTTTGTGACTTAGACTAAACATTAGCCTATTAATACATATGCCCTCCTCTATATTTGACGTCGACTCTTTTTGCAATTCAAATTTAGCACTTCGAATTAATTATTTAATTATAATAATTTAAATACAAAGGATTTAACTATTATAAATTAAATATTAAAAATATTTTTGGGCCTTTTCTTTTAAGGATAACTTTGCCACCATTAATGGATAATTTAACCTTTGCAAAATTACCACCAGGGTAATTTATAAATTCTTTCTCAAACATCATGGAGAGGTATTCCTTTCTTCTTGCTACCTTATACCTCATGTGCCACCATGAGAAATATTCTCACAAATATTTCCATCAACTTAGGACATTAAACCTTTTGACATTAATCAAACCTCTTGACATTAATTCCATAAAATTTGGATATCAAACCTCTTGACATAAATGACAACAAAACATGCTCAAATTTCCAAGAAAAGGAGTTGTCGTGGAAGGCTAGGATGGTTGAAGGAGAGTGGAAGGTCGGTTCGGTTGCAGGAGTTACAACGCAAGGTTAAGATGTTGAGTGGAAGGTTAGGAAGGTTGAAGGAGTATGGAAGGTTGGTTAGGCTAAAGGAGCATGGAAGGCTGGCCTTTGTTGTGTGGAAGGCTTGTTTGAGGTTGGATCGGGTAAAAGAACCGTAGCAGCAGATTGGGTTGTTGGATGAAATGCAACAAGAAGTTAGGTTGCTGAGTGGAAGGTTGGGACAATTGAATCCCTATTTTTTTATCTTTGGTGTGCCTGTGGGTTTAGAACCCACAAGGATTGGGATAGTTTTTTCCCCTTCTTTATGCTATGGGAGTGAGCCTCTTTGCATCTTGACTAGATCTTTCTTAGTTCCTCCCGTAGGATTGGTCTATTGTGTTGGGTGTTGGTGGTTTGTGCTTCCAGTATCAGGGTTCTTGTTTTGGGTGGGTTTTAATTTTGATTTTAAATTTGAGCACCCCTTGAACTCGGTGTTTTGGGTAGGAATCTAATGGTTTGTTTCCTAGGTTCCTATTTTGGGTAGGTTCTTTAATTTTTTTATTCATGATTGAGAACCCTTGGTTCCAGATCTCTGCTTTCTGTCTTGGGTGGGAAGGTTTTATTTAAGAATCCCTACTATAGGATGTGATTTTTCTATTGAAGGTCAGTGTTTTCGACTATACGGTTCCTGATGGACCAGATAATATTTTTTTTTTACCTTTTGATTCATATTGGAGTAGTCTACCCCTGGTTTTGTTGTAAGTTTTCAAAATTTCTAGTGGGTGGAGGGGAAAATTGAAATTTGAATTTGATCAAAATTTATGCGAGAACCTGACAATGCTTTGGTTTTCTCCTACCTGTAGGGGATTCGTCCTCGAGAAGTTGCAAGGAATGATTATGACCTCTCTGCAACACTAGGCAGAAGGTTGTGTGGTGGGACTTTTTAGCAGGTTTTTTATTGATTTGGGGATTGACCCTGTGTGCCTGATGTTGGAAGGCAGAGTCTAGCTTGGTTCCAAAAATAGGGTTTATGGGTTGGATAGGATTTTTAATTTTGAATCAGTGAAAAAGGAGTTTGTCTTTGGACGGGATCCGTTTAATTGAATGAATTTTCCTATGTGGAAGTTGTAGGAGTTCTTGTTGTTGGTTGTTGGGTACCTGTTGGTGGAGGCCAGAGTTACCAGAATTAGGATTCATGTTATGGGCGGGAAGGCCTAATTTTTATCTATGATTCAAATTCGAGCGCTCTTGGTGTTTGAGTAGAATTTTTTAAAATTGAGCGCTCTTTTTATTTTTATTTTTAAATTAAAATTAAAATCAAATAGCATTGCTGGTTGTAATGTTGAATCCGTTGGTCAATTTCCCTAATTCTTGAGGTAATTAGTTCTTTGGCTTGGATAGGAAGCTTCATTTCGATTTTGTTTTTAAATCCTCCAAGTTAAGGTAGGAATGTTGTTTGTTTTGGATCCATACTCAACTTGGTTTCTGGGTTCTCAAATGCAATATTAGTTTGTGTCGGATACAAGATCAATTTTGGATCCATACTCAACTTGGTTTCTAGGTTCTCCTATTTTTTTTTTCATGTAGTAGTTTTCAGGAGAGAGTTTTCTATTCAATACTTTGCATGTGGTGGCATTTTGCAATTGGGCAAAATATACACTCAACAAAGTCTTCACAAAGATGTTCCCAAATCTACCTTCAAGCCCTCTCAAGGACTTTCTCAATTCTGCCTTCAAGTATTTCACAAAGACTTGCTCAAATATACCTTCAAGTCCTCTCAAGGACTTGCTCAATTCTACCTTCAAGTCTTCACAAATACTTGCTCAAATCTGCATTCAAGCCCTCTCAGGGACTTGCTCAATTCTACCTTCAAGACTTCTCAAAAGACTTCCTCAAATTTGCTCTAGCATATACTCAAACCTGCTCTAAAACATACTCAAAACAACTCCCAAGATATGCTCAATCAATCTCAAATCTTGCACACATTGCTATCAAATGCTTTGTCTACTCTTCAAAGCATTTGCTTTAACTTGAAGTAGTTTAGACATATTCTATCCAGAATTTGTTTAACCTCTGGAACATATAGAGTATAATATATGCACTTACAAATAGTTCAATATGTTCTACTCAATCATTAAGTCTGTCACTTTCACAAATCTAATTTCTAATGTTTGCACATTAACTTTTAATATCACTCAAAACCAATGATCAAGAAGTTTTACTCAATCATTCAACCAATAAAGCACAACTTGCTCACAAACCCTAAACAAGGATTTTCACACTTCTTTCAAAAAAAGAGCCCAATGTAGGTCTCAACCCTAACTCAAATAATTCATAATCTCTATCTCAAATGTTCTCAAACTATTCAACAATGAAGCACATGAAAGTCACTCAAATATTTCCAACAATGCTTATCAAACAATCCTTTTCACCCCACCTTATGTTTCACAACATTCACTCCAACAAAAACTTCAAACAAAGGATATGTCTTCAAAACCCAGGATATGTTTCACAACATTCACCCCACCCCTTTGCTTTGATGGAGATATGTCTTCAAAACCTGTCTCACAAATAACCAATATTTCTTGTGCAACAATCTAGTTCAAAACTTCCACATGAATATTTCACCTCAACAATTATTTCACCATACAAAAATTTTTAAACCAGTTTTACACCTTATTACTCCTAACTTTGCAACCAAAATTTCATCAACAAGAATCACAAATTACATAGACAAAATATTTTATTTACACCTTATATCTCCTACTTGCCATTAATGCATTTTCAAAAATAAATCACCACTTTAATTTTACCCCAATGCATTTAGAAAACAAACCACCTTAATGTTTGCTCAAGAAAAGGAAATCATTTTATAACCCTTTTATTCCAAAAATAAAGACAATGCAAAACTCCTTATAACTCCCTAGCACATACCTTATCCACTTTAGACCTTAGGCCTTAAATTAATTTTAATAAAAATTAATTCCTTCACTGTCGCCTGCCACTAGGAATCGAATCCATGCTACCTGCTAGCCTCGCGCCCTAGCCATCGCTAGGCCACCGCGTGGGCTAGCCAACCCACGCGAAATAAAAATGCACAATCTCTCTTTTGTCCTTTACTATAAGTGTTAAAAACCGAATCGACCACGCAATCAAAAGACCTTCGTGCGAATTGAACATAGCACCTTTTGCTCACTACGTGCTGTGCAAGCTTAGCTTGATAGCTCAGCTACCACCTTGCTTCGAGTGGGGACACACCCCTTCCAAGCTTTTACCAAACCTTTTGCTCTAAAAATCACGCAATCTCATGTCTGTTTTCTCTACCATGTCGAGTGAGCAAGGTAAATAATTCAGGAATTAATAATTTGAATGTCGTGTGACTTAGGCTAAATATTAGCCTATTAATACATATGCCCTCTTCTATATTTGACGTCGACTCTTTTTGCAATTCGAATTTAGCACTTCGAATTAATTATTTAATTATAATAATTTAAATCCAATGGATTTAATTATTATAAATTAAATATTAAAAATATTTTTGGACCTTTTATTTTAAGGATAACTTTGCCACCATTAATGGATATTTTAACCTTTACAAAATTATCACCAAGGTAATTTATAAATTCTTTCTCAAACATCATGGAGAGGTATTCCTTTCTTCTTGCTACCTTATACCTCATGTGCCACCATGAGAAATATTCTCACAAATATTTCCATCAACTTAGGACATTAAACCTTTTGACATTAATCAAACCTCTTGACATTAATTCCATAAAATTTGGATATCAAACCTCTTGACATAAATGACAACAAAACATGCTCAAATTTCCAGCAAAAGGAGTTGTAGTGGAAGGCTAGGATGGTTAAAGGAGAGTGGAAGGCCAGTTCGGTTGTAGGAGTTACAACGCAAGGTTGAGATGCTGAGTGGAAATTTAGGAAGGCTGAAGGAGTATGGAAGGTTGGTTAGGCTAAAGGAGCATGGAAGGCTGGCCTTTTTTGGGTGGAAGGCTTGTTTGAGGTTGGATCGGGTAAAAGAACCGTAGCAGCATATTGGGTTGTTGGATGAAATGCAGCAACAAGTTAGGTTGCTAAGTGGAAGGTTGGGACAATTGAATCCCTATTTTTTTATCTTTGGTGTGCCTGTGGGTTTAGAACCCACAAGGATTGGGGTGGTTTTTTCCCCCTCTTTATGCTATGGGAGTGAGCCTCTTTGCATCTTGACTAGATCTTTCTCAGTTCCTCCCGTAGGATTGGTATGTTGTGCTAGGTGTTGGTGGTTTGTGCTTCTAGTATCAGGGTTCTTGTTTTGGGTGGGTTTTGATTTTGATTTTAAATTTGAGCACCCCTTGAACTCGGTGTTTTGGGTAGGAATCCAGTGGTTTGTTGCCTAGGTTCCTATTTTGGGCAGGTTCTTTAATTTTTTATTCATGATTGAGCACCCTTGGTTCCAGATCTCTACTTTCCGTCTTGGGTGGGAAGGTTTTATTTAAGAATCCCTACTATAGGATGTGATTTTTCTATTGAAGGTCAGCGTTTTTGACTATAGGGTTCTTGATGGACCAGATAATATTTTTTTTTTACCTTTTGATTCATATTGGAGTAGTCTACCCCTAGTTTTATTATAAGTTTTCAAATTTTCTAGTGGGTGGAGGGGAAAATTTAAATTTAAATTTGATCCAAATTTATGCGAGAACCTAACAATGCTTTGGTTTGTTCCTACCTGTTGGGGATTCGTCCTCGAGAAGTTGCGGGGTATGGTTGTGACCTCTCTACAACGCTGGGTAGAAGGTTGTGTGGTGGGACTTTCTAGCAGGTTTTTTATTGGTTTGGGGTTTGACCCTGTGTGCCTGATGTTGGAAGGCAGAGTCTAGTTTGGTTCCAAAAATAGGGTTCATGGGTTGGATAGGATTTTTAATTTTGAATCAGTGAAAAATGAGTTTGTCTTTGGGTGGGATCCGTTTATTTGAATGGATTTTCCTATGTGGTAGTTGTAGGAGTTCTTGTTGTTGGTTTTTGGGTACCTGCTAGTGGATGCCAGAGTTACCGAATTAGGATTCATGTTATGGGTGGGAAGGCCTAATTTTTATCTATGATTCAAATTCGAGCGCTCTTGGTGTTTGAGTAAAATTTTTCAAAATTGAGCGCTCTTTTTATTTTTATTTTTAAATTCAAATTAACATCAGATAGCATTGCTAGTTGTAATGTTGAATTCGTTGGTCAATTTCCCTAATTCCTGAGGTAATTAGTTCTTTGGCTTGGATAGGAAGCTTCATTTCGATTTTGTTTTTAAATCCTCCAAGTTAAGGTAGGAATGTTGTTTGTTTTGGATCCATACTCAACTTGGTTTCTGGGTTCTCAAATGCAAGATTAGTTTGTGTCGGATACAAGATCCAACTCTTAAAATTTGGTTGCTTTCAATTTAGGTTGGGTAGGAGCCACTTGAGCTTGGTTTAATTTATCTAAATTTTGGTCTCATTTTCCCTTGGGTGGGTTAGACCTTCTTGTGTTTCACCTTGGTTTCTCTTTGGATGTTTTTATTGCTAGATCTTAGGTTCAAGGACCCTTTCAAAACCCCTTCTATAAAAGGTTTGGGGACCCTTTCAAAACCCCTTCTATAAAAGGTTCGGGGACCCTTTCAAAACCCCTTCTTATACCTATTTAAAAAAATTAGTCTTCAATAAAAACCTATTCCTCCAATAAAATGTCTTTTCTTCAAAAATTAAATAAGCCTTTAAATAAACTTTCCTAAATAATTTTGCAATCCCTTTGCCTACTTTAATAATCTCTTCTAATTTTTTTTTAAAATAATCCTTTCAATATTTTTCTTAGTTTAAATACTTTTCAAATTTAATTAAAAAATCCTTACAAAATAATTAACTTCTTTTGTAGTTGAAATCCTTTTAACTCTCAAATTTTAAATTTTAAAATTCTTTAAAAAAATTTTCAATAAATAATTTTCCTTCTTAAATAATTTCTACCACTTTGGGCAATAATTCTCCCTTTCTCCAATTTAAAATATTTTTTTTCTTAATATTTTTTTTCTCAATAAACTATATCTTCTTTCAAATAATCTTTCTTCTTCAAATTTTTTTAGATTTAATTTTCTCTTTGGACAATATTCCTTTAATTAATATATATATATATATATATATATATATATATATATATATATATATATATATATATATATATATTTCAATAGGTATATTCCTTTAATATATTTCAAATTCAATTTCTTCTCAATTTATTTCCCTTTCAATTTTCCTTCAAATAATTCTCCTTTCTTTGATAATTAATTTCTTTCTTCAAACAATATTTTGACTTCTTTTAGAACTTCCCTTTAATTTTCTCTTCTTACTTCTTTGTTTGATGTGGATTTGGAGGGTGAAAATCCAAAATCCTTGATTGATTTGCATTGAACATAAAACATGTATTTATAGGCATTATGAACCTATTACAATATGCTTGTTTGGTCAAAACCATCAACCAATACAACGATCGGCCAACCAACCTATTAAATGCCAATTCTAGAAGCTACCTAACATTTGTTGCTGATGGCAGTTCTAGAAGGTATTATTTAATATCCTTCCATGTTATTTACGTATTCTAAAATTTTCTAGGAGGTTGGTTACATATATTCTAGATTATATGTTCCTCATCATTCCTTCCCATCATAGAAGCATTGGACTCCAATACGTACAAAAGGAAAGGAAAATCTCGAACCATCTGGCTATGAGAGATCCATCGTCCACTATGAACAAAAAGGGAAGGAGATCATGTTGAATGTGGAAATTGGTAAGAACCTAAGAGGTCCTGGTGAATCTCCATGACGATGAGTGCCCATGTAGATGCAAGGGTGTCCTCCAAGTTAAATATGATGGTGGTACTTGGATGACGACTGCTGAAGAATGAGAGGATAAACTATCGAATGCTAAAATTCTTGCAAGGTGGTGTGAACCAAATCTGGAACTAGAGTTGGAGGAGGAGCAGGAGGAGGAGCAACGAGAGTAACAATAGGAACTAATATTGGTGCAACAGGAACAAGTACTAGTGCAACAAGAATAGAAGTAGGTGCAGTAGGAATAGGTGTTCGATGAATGAGGTGCTCAAGAAGTGCAACATACTGAGGGATCAAAAGTACTTTAGCTGGTGTGTCCTCATATTGTGGGTGCTAAAAATTAAGGTAATATTTTGTGCCTGATGTAATTCAGTACAAGCCTGATGTGAAGTGGGCGGAATACTACGGATAAGAAAAGTTGGTTGCTCATTCTAAAAAGTATAGGAATTGTGATATGCATCATATTGAGCCCGTTTGTCATATTGATAAGTATTACCTAGCAACAGACCACAACAATCCATAGAAGTGACATCACATGTGACAGTGTCTACATACTTAGGATCAAATGGAAAAGATAAAGTGCAAATGCGTGTTATCATAGAAGTAGTAGCATTATCCTTCCATACAAGTGAGTATGGATGAGGATGAAGACGTGTAGATAGATGCAACTTATTAATAATGGACTATGCAATCAAGTTTTTATGCGAGCCATTATCAATGATTCAATCCATTGAAAAACTAGGTGTCAAATGAGCACGAGTAACAAACAAATTATCACAATCTCCTACAAAATACTGATGGCTAAGTAAGGTGACCTTATTGAGTCGACCTTCTAACTCAGGATAAGTACAATCTTCTCCACAAGTCTTGATGGGATTTTTTTGAGTTCCCTTCTCAAAAGTGTCCTCCTCAAAAGATTGTACAAGCAATTATTTGTTCTTATATTTTTATAATTGTCTACATTCAGATCTATCATGCCCCTTCCTTTTACAATAATTACAATATTTTTGAGACTTAGGATGAGAAGAAGAAGAAGCATGGAATGTATGCTTAGAGGTAGAGGATTGAGTAGAAGCAAGAGTAGGAGAAGAATGAGAAGGGGAGAAAGTAGATCTCTTTGGTGCCTATTGATGTGGATGAGGCGATTGCTTGGAACCTCCTGAAGAGTATCGAGTCCCCTTGTATTATGCTATGAACTTCTCCTTTGAGAGTTGTGTTTGATTAAAAATAACATCAAGAGTAGTGCAAGGAGTGTATTTCAACTCTCGATATAAATGTGCTAGAAGTCCACTTTTGAACTTAGCAATGAGAGAAGCTATAGGATCGAATACATGAAGCAAGAGACATAGTCGATTGAAATGATTGACATAATCCTGCACAAATTGGTATTTTCCTTTTTTAAGGCAAAGCCATTGGTTAAGCAAGTCATCATCATAATTGGATGGATAGAAGGTGGCCTTCAAGGTCGTTACCAAAGCATCCCAAGTTGTGATGAGATTTTGAGGTCCTTGGCATTTAGTAATGAGAACCTTAGCCATACCAAAAAGTTTGAGTTTGGAAAAAAACTTTATCATCATCCAATGTTTAACTAAATGCAAACAAGGTCTCCATATCTAGGATCTAGCTATTGAGGACATCGAGATCCCTATAGCCTTCATAAATTTTGATTTCACAGTTTGCATGAGAATGGCTGGATGAGGAGGACTGCATTTTGAGGTCCTTAATGGTGTCAGCCAATGAAGTGACTAAAGAGGTGACTTCAGCCAATTTGTTTGCTAAAGCTAAATTTGCTGCCATATTTTTATTATGCTGAGCTAGGGAGAAATCTATTTATCAAACTAAAGTGCTTTAATAATAAAAGTGAAGAGTAAACAACATAGTATTCTTTGGAAAAAGTTTTGTATGTAAGTCTTAGAAAAAACACTTTAGCTTGTAGGAAGATATCCTCGAAGTTTGACCAATGTAAAAAGATGATATTTTAAACAAAAAAGTGGATGCTTAATTATAAAGGTATATGTGCTAATGGTCAACTTATGAGAATAAGACTAGACATTAAGAAGTCCCACTTTTTAGAGTGGCTTGCCAAGAGTTGTTGTTAGCAACTTAGGTCAGCATAGGAGAGCATCTCGGTACGTCTACCAAGTGTGCTCAGACTGACGATGAATGAGAAGAGAGTGGTACTATATAGGCCTTGAGTGACATAGACATCTTCAACTTAGTATTGGTTGGCTAGCATATGAGTGAAATGCTCCACAAACCGAACTATGAAATGGATTTGTATTGGCCGATTAATAGTTTTTTAGCTCGAACATGTGAGGCCTGGTCAATTATGATCACTATTATAGGCTCACGAAGGTGTCACCTATCATGTAAGCTCAAAACACCCCCATTAACATGTGGTCATCATCATAGGTGCAGGCTGGGATCATTCTCCAATCGAACAAACTACGAATTTGTTGACCAATCATTTTTTGGCTAATATCTTTACACAAGCACAATATTTTGATGTTTAGTCCATTATTAATGGGTCTACATGGATATTGCATGGTGGTAGGTCAAACAGATCAAAACTAGCTCTCCATGATCCGATCAATATCTAAGCACTTGGCGTGTAAACACACATGATATTTGTTTTGAAGTATATCTAAGATCTAGATATTTGCGATGGTGATTGGGTAGGTTTGATTATGGTAAAATGATGACAATGATGTATTATAATCAGACAGTTGTCTCGCTCATTATCAACTAACAATGATCAAGTTATTATTGTGGAACGTGGGTGTTCGAAGAGATCGATGGTTAGAATGCTAGATCGATGGTGCCAATGATGCTTGTAGTGCAAATTGAGACTGCATGTGCCAAAAAAAATGCAGACAGGTTCTATATACGTACCTATGTTTACTTATAATCTAAAAAGGTGTCTCTTTATTTTTATTCATGTTGATGCATAGCTTGTTGAAAAAAAAAATTGTTGTCATTGTATTTTTGACATCCATAGAAACCTTTGGAAGAGCAGGTAGATGTTTATCCATCAAAAATGAGATTTAATCTGGGCGTTGTAGCAAACTGAGAAACGAGGTGCATCTAATAGAATCTGGACTACCAACAGGAGCTGATGATGTCTTATCAAAACAACAGATTGACCAACGCAAAATAGGCTCCACGATCCATATGTGAGCTTGCATTCTCACAATAGATTTCTTCACATATGTAATGAACCTCGCATATAGAAAGAGACCTTCACACCCTTACAATTCCATATTTGCCTCCATTGTCCACTGAGCACACCAAGGGTTTTTTTACGCAGAATGAATCGATTATTACCCAAGTCAAAAAATCTAGAGTGGCATACAGGAAAGGTCAAAGGGTTGACGAACTACCACTATTGGATGTTGGTTTATATCAGCAATCAGGTAGCTTATAGTGATAGCTCCTTTGTGAGGATAAAAGACCAAAGGGATGAAAGACCATAGGGTACAAATAATGGTGAAGGGTGAACCAAAATAACACAAACAACCAAGGGTTTTAAAACATAGATTGTACGTATCAAAATGCTCTCAAGTGACTTTGAGTTGGGTAAGGCTGGTTGTAGAGGCTTTAATATAAGCAGAACTTATCAAACCAGAAAATAATATTTTCAAGATCCACTAGGAGAATTTCTCATTCCTTTTTTAACGATACCTAGCCTAAGGAAAAGGATACTCTTCAAACCCAGTGTTTGACTCTCAATACCAACTGATATGGATTTGGAGGGTAAAAATAAAAAATATTTGATTGATTTGTATTGAACATAAAACACATATTTATAGGCATTATGAACCTATTAAAATCCGTTTGTTTGGTCAAAACCATCAACCAATATCATGATCAGCCAACCAACCTATTAAATGTCAATTCTAGAAGTTACCTAACATTTACCACTCATGGCAGTTCTAGAAAACATTATTTAATATCCTTCCATATAATTTATGTATTCTAAGATTTTCTAGGAGTTTGGTTACATGTATTCTATATTATATGATTCCTCATCATATTTAATTAATTTATCTTTCTCCAATTTTATTATGCAGATCAACTCTTCTCCTCTTTATTTTTAATTCCTCCAAATTTCTCCTAATAATATTTTTCTCCTCATAACATATATGTTTTCATTTCAATACAATAATTTCTTATTTAATATTTCTTCTAAATTAACTTCCACCGAAAATGCAAAGGTTAATAATCTTTCTAATCATAAATTCACCAACTCTACATGCAACTCCTCCCTTCTTGAAAGCTTTTAAATAGTTTTTTCACATAAACATTCTTATAGAATAGTCTTGGATATAAATCATCCCTCCCTCTAAGTATGGTATACCACTTATTATTTTATCCTTAAATTTAGAACTAAAGAAGATGAACAAAAAAAATTATTCCAAGAGGAAAGTCATGGAATAATAATGTGAACTCAATTTTCCATCTAATCCGTTAATCTTAAAAAAACTTAGCCACTATTTATGGAACTGAAATACTAACTCTTGCTTTTAAGAACTAATATTATACTAGAAAAATATCATTCTTGATAATCACTTTTGGTAAAAAAATTATTATTTTTCCTCGAAAAAAAAATCGTAATTTTATATTAAGTAAATATGAAATTACATTGATAGATAGATAGTGGGAGATGCCGATGGCGGGAGCGACAGCAGGAGCGGCAACTGGAGCGCAGGTTGGAGCAGAAGCGGACGATGGGCTGGGATCGGATCCAAAGCAGAGCGCAGGTTCCTAGGCGGGCCCGGATCCAGGGGGTTCAGGTTCGTCCGGGCCCGGGCCTGGTCCAGGCGGATCCGTGGCAAGGTCGGACGGGGGTTTCGAGCAGTGCGGTGGGTTTGGTGGGGTCGGGATTCTGGGCCCGCGCCCCCTGCCTGGCCTTGTCACGTCGGATGGCCTTGGGAAGGCAATCCCCGATCCGGGGCTAGGGCGGGCCCCGGGAGGACATAAACCCTCCTACCAACAGGTTTTGGCGGGCTCCAGGACCCCTGCTCGGGCCCTGGGTGTTGGGCTTTCCCTCCAAGGCACACACATTTCCATCCAGGAGGAGGTTTACACAACCCTGGTTTCTGATTCTTCGTCCTCCTTGGTTGGGAAGTTCCTGGGCGGGCGCCCAGACATGGAGACGATCCGCAAATGGGCGGCCACCAAATGGAAGGTCTCCGGCCATATCCAGCTGGTTGCTCTGTCCAGAGGCTTTTTCATTATCAAACTCAACAACAACGAGGATGTTGAGAAGATCCTGTCGGGCGGGCCCTGGTTCTTGGGTCGCAAGAGCCTTTTTCTCAGGCGTTATGGTGCAGATTTTCACCCCAGCTCCCAAAGCATCAACTTTGCCCCGATCTGGGTTCGCCTCCCGGACCTCCCCTTCCATCTGTGGCGAGAAGACGTTCTAAAGCTCATCGCCCAGTCGGTTGGAGACTTGGTGGCCTTTGATCCTGCGACCAAGGCTGGCTCTCGCATGGTGCACGCCAGGTTCTGTGCCAACGCCAACCTCGAATCTGAGCTCCCCTCCTCGGTGACCATCTCTTCTGGATCCTTCTTCTGGTGCCAAACCCTTATTTATGAAAATAAACCTGCTTTCTGCACCTCCTGCAGCTCTCAAGGCCACCTCCCTCACCAATGCCCGGCTTCCAGGAAGGCGGAAGGCCCTAATCCCAAACCCCCGCCCAGCTCTGGTCGGGCCCCTTCCCAGGACCCATCTCGTCCCAACCCTAGCGCTCCCCTCAAGGAGGTTTCCCCTTCGGGCCCCCAGGCCCTCGAGCCTAGTTCGGAGGGCGCCCCTTCCCAGATTCCCAGTCCCAACGACCCCTCCGGGGACCCGATCCCAGATCCCCCCCGCATCCCATTCTGGCCCCTCAAGCCCCGGCTGCTATCGGGACCCAATCCTCCCCCCCAACCCCTTCTGACCCCGGCCCCCCAGGCATCCTTCCCGGAACCTACCCCCTTGGTGTGTGGGTCCGAGCGATCTAATGATGAGACCGAAGGCAGCTCTCCATCCGAGTCCGACGAAGTCAGCCCCAAAATGACCCGGAGCAGGTCCTTTGCCACAGATTTTGGTAGCAAATCTAAACGAGGGCGGCCCACCCTGTGCGAACAACGGTCAAGGTTCACTGAGGACGACATTGCTAACGGTTCCCAGACTACGCTACCTGACGTTGGCACGAGCTTTCGCAAGGCGGACGACGCCCGATCCAAACCCCCCGCCCAGGCTGGAAAGGGGGCGAGCGACCCCCAAGGGTGCCAAATGAAGCTAATCTCCTGGAACATCAGGGGACTCAATGGGGTCCCCAAGAAAAGGATCCTCGGTCAACTCCGCAGGGACCACCGCCCGTCCTTCATCCTCCTCCAAGAGACCAAGATAGATGACGTCGCTGCCCGGAGAATAGCCCATGCTACCTGGCGCAACTACGAACTTCTCTCCACCCCCGCGGCTGGCTCAGTCGGGGGCCTCATGTGCATGTGGGACCCTCGATCTTACGAGGGAAGGCTCATTTCTTCGTCGCCCAGGATTATGAACATTCTGGTCCACTGCCTCAACTCAAAGCGATCGTGGATCCTGTCCAACGTCTACGCTCCCAACAGTCCTGTTGAGAAAGCAAGGCTTTGGCAGGAAATCAGTTCGATGAGAGAAGCCTTCGCTCCCCTGCCCTGGATCTTGTCCGGGGATTTCAACAGCCCCCTATTTTCCTCTGACAAATGCGGGGGCTCGGAGGTCAGAACCAAAAGCATGGACGACTTTGGGGCCTTTACCGCCCACAACGAGCTCATGGATGTCAGCTTGAAGGGAGCCCGGTTCACGTGGTCCAACAAGAGAGCGGGACCCAACCACATCCAGGTAAGGTTGGATAGAGTGTTCTTGTCTAAGGAAGCCCTCCCCATTTTTGCCGACGCCTCCCTCCTGGCCCTCCCCAAAATCGGGTCCGATCACAGCCCCCTCCTCCTCGAGACTGATCATCGCCCCCCCAGGAGACCCTTCCGGTTTGAGTCCATGTGGCTTCACCACCCCGACCTCCGGGCCCAGGTCGGCCGCTGGTGGGCTCCCCCTGTCCCTGGCCGCCCCGTCGAACAAGTCTTCCACAAGCTGAGACGCCTCAAGGAGCACCTCAAGACTTGGAACAAAGAGGTGTTCGGTAACATCTTTGAAAGCAAGGAGGCTATCAAAAATAAACTCGAAGAGATTGAGTCCAGATTCCAAGCTGGCTCTCATGAGCCCGGACTCAGGGAAGAGGAACGCACCGCCCTCAGCGAGTACCACAATATCCTAGCTAGGGAAGAAACCTTTTGGAGGCAGAAGTCGCGTGCTCTGTGGATCCAAGATGGCGATGCAAACACCAAGTTCTTTCATGCCTCGACCCTCCGAAACAGGGGTTCCAACAGAATTGTCGAGTTGGTTGATAGCAATGGTAGTATCATCAACAAGGAAGAGGACATCCAAGCCGAGGCAGTCCACTTCTTCCAAGAGCTCCTGGGCGATGGACCTCCTATGTCCTCGGAGGCGGCCGAATCCCTTCTGGATCACATCCCGACGTCCGTCCCGGCCATGGCTAATGCAAAGCTGGTTCAAGCCCTGTCGGACTCAGAAATCCATGCTGCCACCTTTTCCATGAAGGCTGAGGCGGCCCCGGGCCCGGACGGGTTTCCTCCCCGCTTCTTCCAGTCTTTCTGGGACATCGTGGGCCATGATGTGTGCGCTGCCATCCGGGACCTGCAGTTTGCTAGATCCATCCCCAGAGGCATCAACACCACCTTCATAGCCCTGATCCCGAAGACTCAGGCGGCAAGATCCCTGTCAGACTTCCGCCCCATCAGCTTGTGCAATGTCCTCTATAAAATCTTGACTAAAGCCATGACAACCCGCCTCAAAGACATTCTTCCCCTGATCATTTCCCCCTGCCAGGGAAGCTCCGTCAAAGGCAGGCTGATTACAGACGGGGTCATAATCATGCATGAGGCCATCCACTCAGCTGTCCTATCCAGAAAGGCCCATTTCCTGCTCAAGCTCGATATGAACAAGGCTTTTGACAGGGTCGATTGGAGCTTCCTGTCCAAGGTCCTCCTCAAATTTGGGTTTCACCCCTCCTGGGTCCATCTCATCAACAAGTGCGTGTCCTCCCCCTGGTTCTCAATCCTTGTCAATGGGTCCCCGATCGGGTTCTTCCCCAGTTCCAGAGGTCTCCGCCAAGGTGATCCCCTATCCCCGATTCTCTTCATTATCCTGGCCGAGGCCCTGGGTCGAACCATTTCGAACGCTGTTTCTCGCGGTCTCATCTCGGGCATCAAGCCGACGCAGGACCTCCCCCCCGTGTCCCATCAGCAGTTTGTGGACGACACCATTCTTGCCTCCTCGGCCTCGATCCCTCAAGCCAAGGCCCTCAAGAGCATCCTTACTCTGTATGAGGAGGCAGCTGGGCAAAAAATCAACCTGCGAAAAAGCAAGATTTACTTCATCAACACCCCCGTGGCTAGGCAAATCAAAATCGGGCGGATCCTGGGCTGCTCCCTCGGCTCCCTCCCTTCCTCCTACCTCGGGCTTCCACTGTTCACAGGGGCGTCTTCTAAGGTGCTATGGAATGGGGTGATTGAGCGGATTCAAAGAAAACTCGCCCCCTGGAAAGGCCACCTTCTCTCTCAGGTCGGCAGAGCCACTCTCTTGGCGTCTGTACTCCAAAGCATTCCGATATACTTCATGTCGGTCTTCAGAATTCCGGCCTCCATTGCTACTCTCATTGAGCAAATTCAGAAATGATTTCTCTGGTCGGGAGGCGATGACAAGAAAAGGATTCCCCTGGTCTCCTGGCCCCTGGTCTGCCGCCCCAAAGATGAGGGAGGGATCGGGCTCAGACGGGTGGTGCCCATGAATAAGGCCCTTCTGTCCAAACATGCCTGGAAGGTTCATACCAATACCCCTGACGAATGGGTTTGCATTGTGCGTAGGAAGTACTGCCACAATCACCCCTTCCTTGGGGATACCCAGCCCTGCGATGGTTCTGCCTTCTGGAAGGCCCTGCTCTCCACCAGAGATATTGTTCAGCAAGGGACCAGATGGATTCTTGGAGACGGTGCCAAGATTGACTTTTGGGAGGACAGATGGATTCTCGACGAAGCCCTGAGCTCGGACAGAGAACTCCTTCTTCTCAAACCTGGGCTAGCGGCCCGTGGGCCCAGAGTGTCTGACTACATGACTCAGTGTCAGGGGCGGATCACCTGGAAACCCATCCTGAACCCCAGGTTCCCGCTTCAAGCTGCCAGACTTCAGCGCATCCTCAGTGCGACAGTCATCCCTTCTTTTGGAGACAGTGATAGATGCGTGTGGCATGGCTCTCCCAGCGGCATTTTTTTAGTCAAGTCTGCTTACCATATTCAGAGAACCCCGGGAGCGACCACCTTCCCGACCCAGATGGTCTAGGCCAAGAAATTGATCCCCAAAATTAGCCATTTCGTGTGGGCGGCCGTCCAAAACAAAATCCTCACGATCGAGAATCTGATCAAGCGAGGCTTCCAAATCCCCAACAGATGCTTCCTCTGCCGTGCCGCCTGGGAGTCAACCAACCACCTTTTCTTAAACTGCGCCTTCTCTTCCGAAGTTCTGGGCCTCATCCTCTCCCATTTCTCCGTTCAGTGGGCGGCCCCCAATTCCATTTTTGACCTCCTGTCTCAGTGGCCCACCCCCTTTGCCCATCCCTTTCTCCGCTTCCTCTGGAAGGCCTGCCTTCCCCACTTGCTCTGGAAAATTTGGCTCGAGCGTAACAGGCGAGCCTTTTCCTCCCCGGCCTGCTCCCCCCAGTGGGTAGCGACCAAAGCAGTCTCCTTTGCCTCCGAGAATTCCCGTTTCATTCCCCTTTCTACGGTACCCAGGCGGTCGAGCGAAGCCTCCCTTCTCTCCTCCCTCGGCTTCCAGATCTCCCCCCCTGCTTCCCCTCCCGCCCCCTCCCGACGATCCCTGATCAGGTGGACTCCCCCCCGGGTGGCTCAAGCTCAATTTCGACGGCGCCTCCAAAGGCAACCCCGGGCCCTCTGGGGCTGGCGGGGTTATCAGAGATGGTTCCGAGAATCTGGTCACTGCCTTCGCGGTCCCGCTGGGCAGGCAAACTAACAACTTTGCCGAAGCTGCCGGCCTGCTCAGTGGCCTGTCGGCTCTCAGGGGCTCCTCCCCGAAAATTATTATTGAAGGCGATTCCCAAGTCATCATCAGAGGCGCCAGCAAGCCCGAGTCCTGTTCTTGGCGATTCCAGAATTCCATCCGGGAGGCCCTCTTCCTTCTCCAGGGCTTCCCCGATCACACCTTCCAGCATGTTCTCAGAGAAGGCAACAAGGCTGCTGACTTCATGGCAAATCTAGGCATTACCGTTGGAGAACTCACCACCTGGACCTCGCACTTCCCTGCAGGCCTAGTCCAAATTGCGTTGCAGGACCATCCCGACCATGTTGTTTTCTCGGGCGTCTAGTCTTCCCCGTGGCAGGGCGGCGAAGTCCCCCCGGCGTGTGCATCTGCTGACCAGTGCTTCTCGCCCCCGTGTCAACCCGTCGGCTCGCCACCCTGTCCGCGAGAGGATCACCCCGGCCCTCCTCGCGGTGGCCCGTGCCCCTTGCCTTGTCAGCTGCCCGTGCTGGCCAGCTGTCAGCCCTGGCAGCCCCACTCTTTTGTGCATGGCGGACCTCCCCGTCATTCTCGCTTTGATCTCTGTGTCGCCTGATTCCCGTGCCATGCCAACCCGATCGAGGTCAAGTCCGGCGCGGCCCTCTCCCGGCGTTCCTCCGCTCAGCGTCCGCCAGCTGGCGCTTTGGCTGTGGGCCTTTCCCATCCTCGCGTGTCAGCGGCACTGGTGCGCCCCCTCAGCCCCCTCCCCGTCGTGTCGATCCCAACCGCGTGTGCTACTTTCCAAAGTTGGCGGCGCTCCCCCTTCTCAAGCCCCCGCACGGCCTTTATATTCCCCTCGTTGTCCCATCCCGCTGTCGCATTCTCCTTCCCCTGCTCTTTCTTCCCCGGTCTGGCACTCTCTGCCCCCTTTGTCCCCACCTTGCCAGCTCGTCCCCCATGGCGTCCAAAGCTGTCTTTCTGGAGCCCCCTGTCCTTGAATTGAGCGGTCCTGCTCGCTTATTCTCCGACGCTAAGAAATTCATGCCATTTTTTAGCAAATTCGCTGGCCATGACGACGAGATCACCCAGGGGTTCCTGGAGACGTGGAACGACGGGGAAGTTACAGTCAAGGGTTTACACTTCAAAGTCTCCAAGGACTTCCTCACAGAGGTCACCGGCCTCCACCACGAAGAGAAAGGCCGTGTTGTCAGGCGAGACAAGCACAACTGGGAAGAGGAGCTCTCCCGCTTCCCAGACCACCAGTGGGACAAAGCCAACCTGCTCCGCTCCCACCTCCCGGCGCCGTTCGACGAAGCCATCGTCCCGGTAATGCAATATATTACCTGTGACGATCCTGAGCAGCGGCTGTATAGCTTCCATCTAAGTTATTTTAACCACCTCCGAGGAGCTACTCTCATCAGCACCCCGCGCTTCCTCTTTTACTCCTTGGGTCTGACCATTGAGCGTGCTCGCAAGAACCATTCCCGGCCCATGCACCAGGGGCTCATGGCTGTCCTCTATAGACATGCCCTGGCCAACCAACCCCAACTGCAGAGCATTCCCCCCTCTCTTCTGTCCCGCCCCCTGAAGCAGGCATTTCTCCCCCTGGTTCCCCTGTCGCCAAAGGCTCCCCCGCTCCAGACAATTCTTCCCTGAAGCGTCGCAGGCCTACGCGCAAGTGCAGAGCGTCGAGCAAAGGCCCTGACGGGGCCCTTCCTCCAAGTTCAGGCCGCAAAAGGGCTTCCCCGGGCCCACCTGGGCTGCGAAAAGCTCCAAGAATGTCAAACCAGAGAACCCGGAGCCCACTGTGATCAGCTCCGAGTCAGATGATGCTTTGCAGAAGCTGGCACTCCACGGCCTCCTGGATACTGCGGTCAGTTCTCTCAACACAGCGGCCCAAGCCGCGTCTCATGCCGCCAAGGCGTTGTCCGAGCTCCGTCGCAAGCTGGAGGAAAACTCTGCCAAGGTCCAACAGCAGTCTGAGCGGGCCGAGGACGGCTCAGGGCCCAGTTAGCTAGGCCCCTGGCATTTGCCGTTTCAATGTGTCTTGTTTTTGGGGTTGTTCTTTTTGGAGAATCTCGGTTGCAAAAGTTTTTTGGGAGCGTTTTGTTTTCTGTAGTTTCCAGGGCCCCGGGGCGGGGACGTTATTTCTGTTTTCTTTTTCATTGCTTCGGCTACTACTGTAATTAAGGTTTTGGGATCCTATTTAAAAAACCCGCTGTAAATATACTGTTACCTATCAAAAAAAATATGAAATTACATTCTTCATATGCCTCTTTGGCATTTCTTCAAAATTTCAATAGTGACCTAAAAATCAGGTCATTTATACATCATAACTAGCTATCTCTATCATGCTAAGTTCTATCCTTAGGCACCTTCCCAATTTATCAAACAATATCCTTTAAATCACTAACTTCTGAGTTTTTTGAAAAAGTTGCTTTATTTGTGCTTGCTTTAACTAGAGTGTATTAATCCCCCCAGATAGAGATTTTGACCAGCTACAGTGCATTGCCCTCATTGAATTCTTGTACTAAGCACATACCTGGATCAATCTGAAGTGCCTCCTTTGAGAGTTCATCTGCTTCCCTATTTAGTTCTCTATAAATATGCCAAAAAGTAAAAGCTTCACTTCGATCCACAACTTCTTTTATTTGAGAGAAGATGGGTTGTAGAATCATGTTTTCCATCCTAAAAACACCAAGCATCCAGTTTATTACCACCTGCGAGTCTCCATAAATTTGAATTTTTTGTATTCCTTTTGATTTTGCCAACTGAACCAACAATTTGAGGGCCATAATTTTAGCATAATTATTAGAACCTTCTCCCAATCCAGCCTTGAATTTAAAATAATGAGAGTCAAAAATATATAGTAATCCTCCTGCTCCACAAACTCTAGGGACCCCTTGTCTAGCCCCATCAAAAAAACCCAAGCCCCTGATTTATCAATCTTTGGAGGGATGATTTGTCTGTTTACCTTTGTTGTTGCCGAAACCTTACAGTTTTTAAACTTCCAATGATTTGGGAGGAGACCTGCCAAGTAGGCTTCTCTTGATCCTAAAAAATTAATGCATTCCTAGTTAACCATACTCCCCAAGACACAAACAATGGGAGAGCTATAAAACCTTTGTAAGACCTATTTTCAAACCAAGATTTTAAGCACTCTCCTAAGGAATCTTCTTGCCATCCTATAGGAAGCTTTAATTATGCTATAACCTCCCTCCAAACCTGTCTAGTAAAGGAGCAAGCAACCAGTAAATGATCAATTGTTTCATTGTTTGACTTACATAAATGACACCTTCCTGGACCATTCCAATTCTTCTTCTGTAAAACCTCCCATGTTAGAACCTTATTTTTCATGGCAAGCCATAGGAATAGTCTTGTCTTCAATGGGGCTTTCTGCTTCCAAAGTGTCTTCCACCACCATGTTGGATTGTCATTGCTATCTTCCAATAGAGTCTTATACCCCAACTTTGGAGTGTACTCCCCCGTAGCTCCATTCTTTGTCCAGACCAATTGATCAGTTTCCTCTCACAACTTGATATGTCCAACTTTAAGTCTCCCCACATATTCTTCCCATTGGTGTGCCTCTTGGCCTTGAAGCCCTAACATTGTTGCTTCCTTCCATCCCTGACTCCAGTTTGTAGAAGATTTTGGGTTAGCTGCTTGGGCAAGATTTCCAATCCCTTGTGCTCTTAGGGTCTAAATTATATTATTTGGTAGTCTATGCATATCACCACAACCAATCCAAGGGTCTAATCCTAGTCTTATCCTTGAACCATCCCCTATTTTCTAGGTAAGCCAATCACCAACAATATAAAATGCCTGAATCATTACCTTCCAACAGATTGAAACATTATGTGTTTGCTTAATTGGGGCCCTTATCCACTCCTCAACTGTGAGTGGCTCTAAATACTTTTCATGTATAATCTTATTCCATAAGCCTTCCTTTGATATTATCTTCCAAACACACTTTGCTGCTAGAGCCTTGCTAAATAGGAAGATGTTCTTAAGTCCCCATCCTCCATTTTCCTTGGGCTTGGCTAAGGATTACCACCCCCCCCCCCCCCCCTCTCCCCCCCCCAAAAACATATATACCTATATTTTTTTTATACTAATCCTCTTATTGGATGGGGCGAAAACCACCACCAAAAAAGCCCCCCCCCCCCCCCCCCCCCGCCCCCCCCCCCCCCCCCCCAGGGCGACTATTTGCCCCAAAAAAAAAATCCCCCCCCTTACACCCAAAGTTTGTTAGGTAGTCATTGGGTTTCAAAAAGAACCCTAGATATTTAAACCCCTCTTGAAGATCAAATATGTTAAAGGGAAAAAGTTGACCTATTATTATGGTTTGATTCTGATTCACACAATTAAAATAAATGCTTGACTTATGTGCATTAATCTGCATACCTATTGCTAGACAAAAAATATCTAAAGATTATTTTAACTTCTCTGTAACTCTTACTGTTCCATCTGTGAAAAGGAGAACATCATCTACAAAAAGTAGATGGGTGACTTCCATTATTCTACCTATTTTAATTCCCTTTATTGCTCCTTCCCTCTTTGCTTCTATAATACACCTACTTAATCCCTCAACTACCAAAATAAATAATAATGGTGACAAGGGGCAACCTTGTCTAATACCCCAAGAAGCTTTGAAGAACTGAGAGGCTGACCCATTAACCAAAACTGCAAAAGAAACAGAACAAAGACATCCCATAATCTAGTTCACCATCTACACACAGAACCCAATATGAGTAAGTATCATTCTTAAATATAGCCAATTTACTCTATCAAAAGCCTTGGAGAGATCCAACTTCATCACCATTGTTGGTAGTTTCTTTGATTTTATGGTATGAAGACTTTCCTGAGCAACACCAATTGCTTCATGAATTTGTCTACCATGTAGGAAACCAAATTGCTCAATAGATATAGAAGCAGAGAAGAACCTTTTAATTCTTGAAGCAATTATTTTTGCTATGATTTTATACACACAATTACACAAAGAAATGGGCCTAAAATCATCAAAGGAAGAAGGATTGTCCTTTTTTGGAATAAGAGCAATGAAGGTAGAGTTGAAAACTGCATTTACCCTTCCTTTTATCCTAGATTCCTCCACAACCTTGAGTAGGTCAGACTCCAAAATGTCATAGAGCCCAAGAAAGAATTCCATAGTCCACCCATCAGGTCCTGGACTCTTATCTTTTTGGAAGGAGGTTAAAACAACTTTGAGCTCCTCCTTTGAGACTTCCTTAATCAACTCATCATTGGCTTCCTCATCTATAAATCTGGGAAAGAGAGAAGTTATTTTAACTATTTTAGCTATATTAACTTGACTAGGATCCTTGTACAATTGACCAAAATGCCTTACACCCATGTCTGCTATTCCTTTAAAGGAGGAGACTTTACTTCCATCTTGTCCCTGTAACTCCCAAATTGTATTTTGATGTTTTCTATGGTTTGCAAAGCTATGAAAAAATTTAGTGTTCTCATCCCCATTTGCAATCCATAGTGCTCTACTTTTGAGCCTCCATCGTGCTTCTCTCTCTACCAACAATCTACTCTTCTCTTGTTCCAAACTTTTATACTTAAACCTTATTTCCTCATCCATTTATTTTTCAAATTCATCTGCTAGAAACATTGCAAGCTCCTCCTCAATCTCCCTCAGTTTTTTCTCATCCATCAATTTTTTTATGGGCCCACTGAGCCACTACTGCCTTAACCCTTTTTAAATTTGCTACAAATTGTATACTAGCAGATTCTCTTAGACTAGAATCAAACTTCACCCATTTTGATTTGACTAGAGTTACAAAGTTATCCTCTTTTAGCCACTCAAAATTAAATTTAAAAGGACAATGTGGTTTTTTCTCCTCTTTTGTTAAAAGAAGCATGATAGGGGAGTGATCAGAGTCACCTCCAACTTCAATCTGTAAGTGCCATTTACCAAACTCTCTGCTACTAAGAATCTGTCCAGTCTCTTAGAAATTCTATCAACTCCTGTCCTCATGTTTCTCCAAGTTGGGATAGATTTTATAGGCACCAAGTCTACCAACCCCTTGGATTCAAAATTTTGGATGAAGTAATTAGCTAGTGGATCAGTTCTAGCAACAAAACCCCACACTTCACTCCTCGAGAGAGTTAAGTTTAAATCACCTCCTAAAATTAAATTATTAGCTTCTAAAAACTTTTGATCCATAAGCTTATCCCAATACTGCATCCTATCTTTATATGGGCCATAAATGTTCACCACTGTCATTGTTTCCCCAAGCTCCATTGAAAAGAATTTGGTCCCTACTCCTGAGTCAAGCAATGCAAATTTGGTTAGCCTAAACTGATTTACCTTCCACCCTGTAGCCACTCCTCTTGAGGCTCCTACAACATCAAGGGCCAAAAAATCCCATCCTTTAAGCAATTTACTGAGATCTTCCATCACTTTCATAGCTAACCCTTTTGTCTCTTGAATTAGCAAAATCTCTGGATTATGAATTTCTACCAACCTGCATAGAGCAAATTTTTTTGCATAGCTTCCCATCCCTCGAATATTAAAGGAAAGTACTTTCATTGATTAACTATGTCTAGGATCATCCTTGCTCTAAGGATCCCTTTTAAGGATGGTTGCTTGCCTTGTTGAACTTCACATAGGCTTTTATTCTTAGCCAATAAAGTAAAAACTCTTTTGCCCCTCCTACCAATAAGACTTCTATCCCCCACATATTTACTGGGGCCTCCCCCAAATCCTTCTTCTCTTAGTCCTATTCTTCCTTTTAGGGATCGTAGGGGATACCTATGAGTTTCTGGGGACATAGAACCTTCCTGACCACAAGAAAATTGAAGAGGGGAAGCAATTTCAAAGAGATTTACTTGTGAAGCATTATTAAAAAATTTACCAGAGTCTAATCCAAGGTCTGGATCTACTTCCTTCAAGGAAGAGGAATTTAAGGGTCCTCCTTGCCCCTCAATTGCACCCTTACCTTCTTCTAGTGGAGACTTTGTATGAGATTTGGTAGTAGATTTGCTTTGAAAGCTTGTATCTGGGTCCAAGAGCATGACATCCAACTTTTGCTCTGAGAATCCTAGCCTTACTTTAATATGAGATGATTCTGAATCCATCACTTGATCTGGCACAAAAATATTTATCTCCACCTTCTCTGCATTTTCTATTTTTTCCTTGATTTCTCTAGCTTGTGTTCCTTATGCAATGATTCAATAATATAATCAGACTGTAAGTTATGTGCTTGAAGAGAAAATTGCATTTCATTCTCACCCTTAAAGATCCCTCTGTCTTCCTTACGATGCCAAACCTTCCTTGAAAAATTAAGAGAACAATCCCTTGCAATATGCCCATAATTATGACAACGTGCACACCTAAAAGGCACACCAATATAGTCTAGGGTTTTAACATGCATCCCTTTGTTATACTTCAACACAATTTCCCCCACCAATCCATCTCTCCAGTCCACATCAACAAGAATCCTGGCCATTATCCTCATGCATGAGGACTGATACCTCTCATCCACCTCCAAGAAAGAACCAATGTAGTTGCCTATGGCTTGGAAAACATCTCTAGACCAAAATTCTAATGGCAACCCTGGTAACTTTACCCATACAGGGTGAGAAGGTATTCGAGTGGTCCTAGGGTCAAAACAAGGGTCCCATAGTTTGAGAATTAACAAAGCTGACCCCCAAAACCATTTCTCTGACATAATATTTGCCACATCTTCCTTAGTCCTAAACTGAAATGACAACCATCCTCTTACTAGAAATAAAAATCTAGGCACATACCCTAGAACTTCCATCCATTCCCTGGCCATCCAATCTACCAAGGATTTTTCAGAAATTGCACGCCCATAGAACCTCCCAATAAGCATTTTCTCTGAGAGTTCAATGACTTCCCCCATTTTTACATCTTCTCCTAGAACTAATTTTGCTCTATTACTCTTCCTTCAAATGCACTTGGTTGCCTTTTTACGTGCTTCCAAGGGATTCTTCTTTGGATTTCCTCCTTTCAAATTCTTATGTTATCCCTCATAGCCCTGATCAGAGAGTTGTGGCCTATTTTGAACTTGCTCTAAAGAGGACATATCCCAATCATCACTCTTGTCCAAGAGTTGTGTGTCTTCCTATAAAATCATCCTTGGCTCAGGCCCATTCTTGAATGCTTCTAAAGGAGACTTCCTTCTTTCAAACTTCCTTCCACAATCAAATATGGAGACATCCTCATAAGGATCCATCGAGTAGTCCACTGCTTCTTCTTCATGACCTTGTTCTAGAAAACCCCTAAATCTTCCTTCCTTTTCAAAATCTTGCATTCTCCTTATAGCCTCAAGGTTGGGGGACTCTCCATTAGTGTTTGCATTAGCAAAAATAGCCTCGATAGATAATGTCCCATTGTCTTTATCACCCTCTATTTCACTCACCATGGTGGCAGTCTTGTCAAAAAAAAACTCTAAAAATCTATCCTCTTAGCCCATGTCTTTACAACCTTAGGGTTAAGATACATGTCGTGTGATGATGACTCCATCCTTAGTGGCCATAGCCCTAGTCTATTCTTCTCATATTTCCCCTCCTCAACCATTGCTCTATTTTGCACTGAACTTGCCAACAAACCCCCTGCAAATACCTCCTTCAAACCCTCTAATGAGCTGCTACATCTTGTTGGTGATACATCTTGAAACCAAGGGTTGTGTGATGGATCTGACAGTTGCAATGGTAGTTGTAGTAGTGACCCATATTTCTCCTTGTCCTCTTTGTATCCCCTTGACCCCTTCTTCAATCCCAAAGTTGAGATCTTAGACATCTCTGACATCCATTTGCACCTTAGTGCAACATCCTATACTATTTTCGACAAAAGTGCAACAATTTTAAGATATTTAAACATGTTGGATTCTCCTTCAAACTGTTGAAGGCCCTCTTCTAGAACATATTGTTCTTCTATTGTCCATTCATGAGCAAGCCCTGGGTTGTGCTTTAAGACCTGTGAAATCCCACTATTGTTCTCCATCTAGTCCTTGCAGTAGCAAACCCTTCAAATGCACACAATCACAGTCAAGTCCTCTTAGGGTTTTTCCATTTGATAGGGAGTTGTAGTGGTCGCTAGGGTTTTAAAATTCCACATTTGATGGGATTTTACACTCAAACGATAGACACAAGAAGAAATGTTAGAAGAGCGAAGAAATTAGGTTTATTGATTACAAGACCTTGTGGTTGAGGAAGACTCCCCATCATCTTCGCACTCATATGTTTTCTTGACCACTGCAAATCTTACGTCCATGGCCGCCCTGGTCTTTCGTCGAATTTTGTACCTACGCTTGATTATTTTAAATCAAGGCTAACAACATCTTATATTTGCAAACACCTTCAGCGAATTATCTGCATCCTTCCAACCGTGCGAACTCGTTATAATATTGTTAAGTGGTTGTAATATTCTCCCAACCCTTCAAATTTCAAAGCTGCTAGGTATCCTTCCAACCGTATTCATAACAATATTCTCCCAACCGTGCGAACCCTTGGAATTTCAAGTCAACGAATTGTTTGAATCCTCCCAGCCATGCGAATTGATCAGGATTTCGAGTTCATAGTGAAAACAATGAAGTTTGAACGGCAACAAAGTCCCTTTGCAGCTCTAGCAACAGGTCCTCGGATTTGCTTAAGATAGACTTCACCACCGTAATTTTGTGAGAAATTGTCAAGTTGCGCCATTGGCATAACACATGAAGGATTGAAGAAATGCACTTTCAATTTATGACTTTCGCCAATCCATGTAAAGGAATGATTCCATAAAATATACTATAGTTGAGATCAATCTTCCACAATGAAGTGTTAGTACGATAATTCACTCTATCCTTATCCTTTTCCCTAATGGGTATTCTTGCTTCCAAAACTTTCATTAATTTTTTTCCTTCCTTCCTCCATAACTTTTCCGTACTAGAATATATATAATTTCTTCAACGATCTCAAACCAACTATTATTAATTTAAAAAAAAAAAAAACTTTTAAATTAGTATTTTAATAAATTACATAATAATATCACAATAATCTAATAATTATCTATTTCTAAAATCCATCACATTTTTATTAATTGGATATTTATTTTTATTATATATTTAATTAAAAAATTTATATCATTTAAGAGAATGATATAATCTCCTTTCGCCTTAAAGTCTCTCTGTTTCTTTGAGGCCTCACATAGCAAGATGACATTTTCTAGCATTAGGTTGTGATGTCACTCCTTACAGTAGAGCTCGATCTGCTCTTAGAATGGCTCCTTTGTTTAATTATTCTGTTTATTCACTCTTTTAAGGACTGTTTTTGTTTTTAATCCCGAGCTGTAATTTTTCCAACTCCTTTTTTTTTTTATTGTAACCTCTTGTTAGTTTCAATTAAAAAAAAATTATATCATTTTATATCCCAAAATATTTTAAATAATATTTATAATTATTTACAAAATATTTATTTGAAAAACAAATTATAATTTTAATTGGGTAGACAATAATCCAGCTAATTCCTGTTGCAACTAATTTCAAGTTAATATAATTGATTGTTATATCTCCTCACACGGTACCATAGGAATGGAAAAAACAAAATATCAAGTCTGGATGGAACACAGAAGTCCAAAACATGAAAGTGGTCAATGCTTTATTCCAACTTATATGATTTATTATCAAACGATGTGAAGGGGCAAACGACGGAAAATACATCTTTACACTCCACATTCTACCTGTACCACCGAATGACTGTATTCGTTGGTTACAATGCTTATAAATATCTGCTTCTCCAACATTTCTAATACTTAGTTATTATTTAAACAAGAACCTGCGCTGCATTCCTCTACCTTTAAATTCGCCAATGTAACGATCCATCGGGATATTAAGTCTGAAACTGAAGAAGACATGTAACACCTTAGATCTGCGGCCCCGCACCTAAAATCTCCTTTGTGAGAGTGCCAACCTCGTAATTCAGGAATTTCTCAAAATTGCCCTTGAATAACTTTGCTAGTTTCTCGATCGTCTCTTTATATCCATTCTTGTCCGACCACTGTAAATACCCACCACCACTTTTCAGCATCTCAAAATACACTAATACTATTCCCATATTTCACTATACAATACATGAAACGATTCAGAATTGCAGAATTGAGCATTACAGTTATTAGTCTTACCGTGTTCTGAGGATGCAATATATGAGAAGGAACCCCCTCCACAGCGTCTGGAATCTGCAGTCCAAACACAGAAGTCTCAGTGTAGTTGGCTGTGAGGAGAGAGCCATTGTTGATTGCATCTATAATCTTTCTGGTATAGCTCAGCTTCATTCTCTGCCCCACACCATAACTGCAATCATCCATAAACCCACTCATGTTAAAATAAATACAAACAGATTATGATCCATAAGATAAGTTATTACATATGTGTTTGTTGATTAGTTCTTACCTGCCACCAGACCAGCCGGTGTTCACAAGCCAACCAGTTGCTCCATGGTTGTTCATTCTTTCCGCCAGCATGGCCGCATACCTTGTCGGATGGAGCATTATGAAGGCCGCTCCAAAGCACGCAGAGAATGTGGCTCGAGGTTCCTTCACCCCTTCTTCCGTACCCGCAACCTGCAAACAGTAACATTTATTTTAATTAAGAAACCCCCTTTACACTCACCGGTAATAGACACCAACAGAAGAAAAGCAGGAGCTGGACACAAATTAGGGATTATTACCAGAGCAGTGTATCCGCTGATGAAATGATACATTGTCTGTGCAAGTGTTAGCTTGCTCACTGGAGGTAAAACCCCAAAGGCATCGCATGTGAGAAGAATTACATTCTTAGGATGAGGTCCAACGCATGGTATCTTGGCATTTGGTATGAAGTCTATTGGATAAGAAGCCCTTGTATTCTCTGCAAAACAATTGAAACCCATCCTCCTATCATTTGAGAACCCCAACATCTCTAAAAATCTAAGAGCTTACAATCAGCCACAGAACTTCGACTTCCAAATTCACATTTTCCATCTGAAATGCATGTTATGATTAAGTTGAAAGGCTTATGGGAAAATTTACCGGTGATTGATTTGTCCGAGTAATCCACTTCTCTGGTGTGCTCATCAAAAACCACATTCTCCAACACTGTCAGTGCCAAAATTGGGGATGTTGGTCATTAATTAGGTAAGGAGATTAAAAAGTTAGATTAAAGGGGTTCTTTGATAATGCTGAATGTGTCCATACCAGTTCCAAACTTGATGGCGTTCCAAATGTCAGGCTCTTTCTCCTTGGAAAGGTCGATGCACTTGGCGTAGCAGCCTCCTTCGATATTGGAGACCCCATTGTCGCTCCAGCAGTGCTCGTCATCCCCGATCAAATATCTGTTTGGATCGGTAGAAAGGGTTGTTTTCCCAGTCCCTGTAGTCACCACTCTATTCATTAATTCGTCTGTTTGCAGTAAGGGCAGAGGCGCTGAAATTGCCATAGGATAACCAACATACCTGATAATCCAAAGAAGAGTGAAACATTTCCATCCTTCCCCATGTTGCATCCCGAGTGGAGGGAGAGAATGCCTCTGTGGGGCATCAGGTAATGCATGACGCTGAACAGTCCCTTCTTCATTTCCCCAGCATATTGGGAACCCAGAATCACCATCTCCCTTCTCTTCAGATTAACATCCACACTGGTGGAAGAAGTCATGTAATGGGTGTACCTATTTGCGGGGAACTGACCCGCGTTGTAGATGGTGAAATCTGGAGTTCCAAAGTCCTCCAGCTCCTCTGCCGTTGGCCGGATGCACCTGATCATAAACACCCACACCATTATTCTTCTTAAGTCTTCAACTGCCAGACAAAATTAAGCATATACAATACTGCTCTGCTACTTACATGTTGTACATAAACAGAGAGTGGTATGCTCTCGCCGATATAATTCTCACTTTCAGCCTGTTCTGAGAGTCCCAGTTCAAAAACTGATCGTTCACAAATATCTGCACAGAATCAGACAAATCGACTTAGATGACATCAGAGTAAAACCTGAAAGAATCTCAAAAAAATTAAGTAAAACGTTAAATTACTTTACCCTTTCGAGAGAGTTCAAGTAGTCCACTGCCCTCTCGCGGTTTATAAGAAATGTTTCCTCATCCATCTCCATGTTGGGGGAGCCCCTGCATACCCAAGGCATAGTTTTTCCCATTATTCCCCACACTCATACAGAGAAACCTGTTTATGCGACACACATAAGTGAAGATTGAAAATAGGAACAACTTACTTGCCCCACCAGAGATCTTCGGCAGTGAGATCGTCTCTGACAACTCGTTTGTCACGAGGGGATCGTCCAGTCCTCGCCCCAGACAGCGTGGCCAGAGCTCCAGTGGAAGTGATGAACGATCCCTTCTCGTATTTGATAGCCAGCTCATATAACTCTGCAAAAACATTGCACATACAAATATATCACATTCATAATCTCATTGCAGACCACCGAAACCTTAACAGATTAGTGAACACTTACAGTCCTAATTGAAATGTGTAATTTACCTGGAGGAGAAAGATTATACAGGACATGGGTAAACTTGAGGTCACTGTCGCTGACGTGGATCTCGGGGACTTCCACATGCTTGGCCTTATGCCTTACGGGCTCCCGAGCTCCCTTTGCACCAGGGTGTCCCTTCACCACGTTGGGCCCAGTATGCCCACCATGATATGTGAGGGAAGCACTGAAATTCAAAAATAATAAGAACGCATAAGCACCATAATCTCCTCCGAAGTATGAATCCCCCAGAACTAAGTTGCATATAATCTAACAAACCAGATATGAAGTTTGTTGTATTCTACCTGATGGATTGCAGTTGCTGGTCGGGTCGTGTGGGAGTGGAAGGTTGAGTAGGCTTTTTTTTTTGCAGAGAATGAAGTTCGTCCATTGATTGGGCAGTGACGGCAGGATACGTGTTGTCAGTGCACACCTCGTGAGGTGCTGCTGACCCGTTCGTCTTGTCTCCCATTGCTTACACAACTCTGTTTCAATCCAAATATGCCATTTCGAAAGGAAAAAAAATTAACGATCTTTCGCATCAGTTTCTTTTATGATCTAATACTAACTACAGAACTTAAATTGAACTAAACTTGACACACACTTACAACGCCTCAATTTTGATCTTGTATGAAGATGATTGCAGTGTAATAGGCTCTTCTCTTCTGAATAGATATTTAAATTCAGTGGCACCTGAAACGAACGAATGATTTGATGGGGAACAACGAGAATCGGGATTTATAATCCCGATGTGGATTGCAGCAGAATTTGAAAACCGCTGAAAGGGGAAAATAAGAGGCATAGAATCCATGGCTTGAGTGACAAAATATGTGTGTGATTGTTCTTTTTGACTGCTATTTGTCAACGAATTTAGAAACCGGGGGCAAAAAGACTGACAAAATAGGCATAAGTACTTTGGTTTTAAGAAAACAAAGCGGCGTATCAGCTAGTGACGTTCATTTTCGTGATAGAATATTCTATGAACCGTGCGTCCTAAGACTGGAGAAAAAAAAGGGGCATAATCACCCATAGAAATCAATTTAGCGTAGACCACGACACATCTATGGGTGAATACTTAGTGTGGTTTTTTTTAGTGTCATCATCGAAGGTCATGGAATATTGGAATTTTTTTTACTTTTGTAAATTTTACTCAGTTGGGTGTTGGATAAAGATGGAGTTAGTGAACTTCTATTATTTAGGGAATTAAATCTAGAAAGTTAGTTGGGTGTTGGATAAAGATGAAGTTGGTGAACTTCGATTATTTAGGAATCAAATCGATAAAGATGAAGTTAGTGAACTTCGATTATTTAGGGAATCAAATCGATAAAGATGAAGTTAATGAACTTCGATTATTTAGGGAATCAAATCTAAAAAGTTTCCATTACTAACTAATTTATTCCTTTCAAGTAAAATTTTTAGAATAAAACAAGGATTTTTTTAAGTTTGGTTTAAACTTAAGTCTTTTAAAGGAAAATCTAAAGACATGCTACTATAATATTCTAATAAAGATATGAAAGATTGAAATATTGTATTGGTTTAAAAATACTACAGGTTTTTTTTTTTATTTCATATAGCCATTAGGAGTGGAACTATTTTGTTAAAAAAAAAAATCACCTAGACAACAAATCCTGGATTATATTATATGTAATGGTTTGGATAAATTTACTTTTTTCATATTACCAATAATTTATAGGCTATGAATTTAAATTATACTTAGAGTTTTTCTTTGTATATTTTTGTATATTTTAGTGGTATGTTCGTTGAATTTTTATCTAAGCTATTTATGTTCAAATTACAAGGAAAGAATTCTCAGAATGCCCTTGTGAGTGTGACCCCAATTATACCACTAGTTGTACTTTACCTTTAACATATATTTAAATTCTTAGAATAAATTTAATGGGTAAGAAATTCAACTTTAAATTCAATGGAAGCTCAGAGTTTGAAATATAAAATACACTAAAAATGATATGAAATGTAAGTATTGAAAAATAAGAAATTTAACTTTTTAAACTCGACAGAAGGAAAGAGTTTAAAATATAAAATACATTAAAATTGATATAAGTGTTGAAAATATATACCATTGAAGTGGGATAATGTGAAGGAGGCTTAAGAATAATATGAAATTTCACAGGGTTTAAAAAAAGTAAATCTTATGTAAAAGTAGTTAGCAATAAATAGTTCATTAGAGACATAAAGGTCATGAATATGGGAACTTAAGAAAATTAGTCAAAATAAAATTAATAACACTGGATCCTCTATCACTGAATGCAAATAAAATTGTCAAAACTAGAAAAAGGCTATTCAAAAAGTATAGACCATATAACTCGTATAGATGTAAGAGATGTTGCCCATCTATAGTAATGGGATGTTTTACATGAGTTGAATGTCTATAAAATTCAAGGCATTCTAAATCAAGTTTTTGACTACATAGCTCGTATTCAGTTGTACCATCAATAGAATCAAGATTAATAATTGATTTCTAGATTGTCTATTTTCAATTCATGCTTAATAGAATTAAAAGATTCTTTATCTTTAAAAATAAATTCAATGTTAATTTGTTTTTTATATTTAAAAGATTATAAATTTTTTGCCTTTGCACAAGTCTTCTTTAAGAATTTATTTTATGAGATAGATTTTTTTTAATGGGTTATATGGGATTGAATCGGGTCCCACCTGTATTACATCATCAATACATAGTGGTATTACAACAAATTTTGGATATTATCCATGTATTGTTTGGCAAGATTCCAACTTGGGTCTCCTCCTTGAAATGTTGAAGAATCTAACTGGTTGAGCTAATGCCACTTGATAATATTTAAGTTACATAGGTTTTCATGAGGGGTCCTCGTACCCTCTTTTCGAGGTTTGAACTTGGGTCTCCTAGATGAAAACCCAATGAATTACCACTACGATATCCCTCACGGGTCTTTATGAGATATATTTATTCTTCTATAGGTGATGAAGATAATACTAGGATAATTAAGAGACATATTGCCTGTTATACTAATATTCCTTCTTCCAACTTAATGGCGAGATATGATGGGTATATGAATATCTCACAACACCCATTCTTCATGGATTTTAACTGTTCATGTATACTTATGGCCAAAAACTCGACCCAGCCTAGAGTGACATAGGAGGAGGCTACCATTACTACATTTGCCATACCCATTTGATATGGGTATACAACCAAATCTATCCTTAAACCCAATATTATTGCCAACATTGAAAAAATTGGTTGCACCTTTGAGTTAAATTCCCCCAGCTTCTTGGTCTGGGTCATGTAATCTTCTAATAGTTTTCCTATCAGCACAATAAGCCAAGTTTGAATCATATTCTTTCCTAAATATAGCCTCTGCTCTTCCAAATGTTTTTATTTGGAAGAACTTTGAGAGCATCCTTTATTGCAAATGTCACAACCTAAATTTCATCACTAATTTTTTTTTGTTTTAAAACAACATTACTTTTCTTGTAAATCCATCATAATATTAGTCCAGGCATACAAAATACACACTTCAAGATTGGCCACCATTGCAGCTAATGTCTTAAGTGCTCGGGACTGGCCACATCCCGTGAGTCGCCATGTAGGATTCTGACTCCCCTCATGAGTCTATCTAGAATCTAGCGAAGGGTTATCCGTTCAGGGCCCATATCACCTGAACGGGGTATGTTATCTCCCTTGTCCAAATCTAGAAGAACTCTCAGTCATTCAAGTGCTCAAATCATTCCTTTGGAACTAGCGTCCATATATCGATGCTAGTCATTGACCCTCTGCTAAGGTTTGACTAGAGTTCACCATCTCATGGTCTGTGGACTAGATATTCATGTCCTTTCCCGGACTGAAGATAGTGCTACCCATAACCATCTGCCACTGGATATGCCAATAACATGGGTAGCCCTCTAGCCATGCAATACATTGGCACCTCCCCAACCCGAGTGGAATGATTGATATCACCACCACTAATTGACTGACCACCTAGAGCGACGTCCCATACCGTCGCTCGTTACACTCGATGGTTAGGACCTCTATCCCAAAGTAGTTGGAGTACAGTGACTCAGTCTCACATAAGTCACCTCGTGACTTAATGCGGATGGGTAGAGTAAGTCCTAACTCGAATTTCTAAATTTATAAGCAAAAGTGGTTTTCAGCAGGTGGTAAATGAGTTTAAAGGTTTTCTAAGTTCTAAAATAAATATATTCATTGTCACACTAACCTATTCCATTTTCCTTCACCATTTAGTATTTATAAGAATTAATATATAGAAATTACCTTTCCAGCACCAACTGAGAATTTTGGCTTCTTCGTTCTTCTTCTTTGCCCAATCCGAAAGGAAGAGAAAGTATATCACAAACAACCATGCGATTTTCAATTTAAAGAGGAGACGCGTAATGAGTCGTCGCCACCTCAAATCGATTGCCAGGCTGATCATTTCCAGGTGGTGAATGGTTAATCCTTCCATTTGGTTCAAAATGCAATTGTTTTAATTTCTCCCAAGTTCACCTTCGATTTCCTTATCAACCTTTTATACGTTTATATCTTAAGGTCTTGTTTAAATATATGTATACTAGGCCCTTCCATTTAGCCCAACATCATAGGCATGGGTAATTTTAGCTTAGCCTTTAGCGTATTAATATTCTTTTTTATGCAACTTTTTATTATAAACTCTTCTAAGTAAGTATTATATATAATTTAAATATATATTTATATTTACTATTACCACTATAACAAAGTTATAAATGCAATTATATATATTCAAGTTAATTAATAGTATATTATTATTTTATTATTACTATTATATATATTTTTATATATTTTTTAAGTTAACATTTAGAATGGTGGTACACAACGAACGACAAAAAAAAAGAAAACAAACACATCTTCAACATACCGTCAGTCATGACATGCAAAAAGTAATGCAAATGCAAATATTGTGGTGGGATTCCGTGTACCCACAGACCAAGGTTCCACAAGGCACGACATCATATCCCGCTTACCTGGCGATTCCCAACCATTGGCCTAGTCAATGGGTGTGTGCTTTCTCACTTTATCTTTCATTTATGGCTTGGATCCTGCACCTGCACCATAAAAACTAAACGCAGGATCACATTCTTTCAAGTAAATTAACCATAAATGGCGGGGATGTGACATACTTTCCCCCTTAGATTTAACATAGTCCCTGTGTTAGCTTTATTTATCAAAATTCACATTTACTAGATAAACATTTATGTAGAGTATTTGCACAAACACAAGTAACTATCATCAACACATATATAGCAATTTCATCATGAAATTATATAAAAGAGAGTTTGTATAACAAAATATCAGATAAATATGTGCAGCAAGTTCCATTACATCATTATGAAGAAAAATAAAAGTTTTCAACTTAACAACATTTTGCTTTCAGTTTCAGTTCTCAAACAAGTAAGGGAACTGATTTCTCATGCTAGAAATATCTTCCCAGGTGGCATTCCTTTCGGAATACTGGTCCCACTATACTCTGCATTGGTCCACAATTCTTTTCCTGAGTTGTTTGGTTCTAAACCCCAAAATTTTGACTGGTCGCACCTCAATGAGCTGCGGGTCCGACATCTGTAAATGAGTGGTATCCAAAATGTGAGATGGGTCAGCAACATATTTACGAAGAAGGGAGACATGAAAGACACTATGGATTTTTGACAAATTGGGTGGCAATGCAAGTTTATAAGCAACGGGACTGATTTTGGCAGTTATTTCAAATGGTCCGACAAACCTAGGACTTAGTTTGGTGGACTTGATAGAGCTCTTGGTGGGTTTGACTCTAAGAAAAACTTTATCTCCTATAAAAAATTCACGGGGTGTTCTCTTCAAGTCAACATAACTTTTCTGTCGGTCAGCGGCTTCATGCAGTCACTGGCAAATTTCTTTCAGTTGGTTTTCCATTTGCTTGACAGCTTCAGGACCGATCATCTCTCGATCGTCCAAGTTATCCCATGTTAATGGTGTCTTGCACCTACGCCCATATAGATCCTCAAATGGGGCCATGCCCAATGTGGTATGATAGCTATTATTGTAAGAAAATTCCACTAGGAAGAGGTAATCTTCCCATTTGCTTTGATGATCCATACAATACATGCGCAACATGTCTTCAAGCACTTGATTGACCCTCTCGATCTGGCCATCCATCTCTGGATGATATGCAGTGCTAATATTGAGCCTTGTTCCCCAGGCTTGGTGCAAAGCTTACCAAAAATTAAATGTAAAACGTGAATCCCTATCAGATATTATCACTTCAGGAAAACCATGTAACCTTACAATTTCTCGTGCAAATTTTTGAGCAATAGCTGAAGCATCATCATGTATACTGCCTGCTATGAAATGTGCCACCTTAGTTAACTTATCCACAACCACAAATATGGCATCATGCTGAAAACGGGTTTTTGGAAGTCCCACAATAAAGTCCATAGTTATGACCTACCACTTATGTTTGGGTACCTCATATAAATATAATCTTCCTCTAGGATGTTGATGTTCTGCCTTAACCTTCTGACATTCAAGACATCTAGCAACAAATTGCACTATATCTTTCTTCATTCCAGGCCAGAAATAGTCTTTTTAGATTCTCTCTCATCTTGACTACTCTTGGATGTGCAGAATAGGGTGCATAATGGGCTTCTTGCAAAATATTTCTTTTAAGTTCTGCATTATTGGGTACTACAACCCTATCACGAAAGTATACCAAATTCTCTTTAATGCCATAATCACCATGCCGATTAGACCCTTGCTCGATATTTTCATGACAGGTTTTGCAAAACTCATCAGTCCTTTGTAATTCTGCGATCTATTTCTTAAGCTCATACTGACATCTTGTGATAGCAGTTATGTGTCTTCTCCTACTAAGTGCATCTGCTAGTTTATTCTCCTTTCCTTTGATATACTCTATGCCAAAGTCATATTCAACCAAGAATTCCATCCATCTTCGCTGTCGAGCATTTAGCAATGGCTGAGTAAATATGTATCTTAGGCTTTGATGATCAGTTTTCAGCTCAAAAGGTTTTCCCAGCAGATAATGTCTCCAAATTTTGAGAGCATGAACCACAACTGCTAGCTCTAAGTCATGAGTGGCATAATTTATTTCATGCTTCTTGAGTTTTCTAGACTCATAAGCCACCACAACTTCTTCTTGCAACAATATACCTCCTAACCCTTCCATTGATGCATCAATGCATATAGTGAATGGTTTATACAGATCCGGTATCCTTAGTATTGGTGCAGTGGTCAATTTCTCCTTGAGTGTGTTGAAAGCTTCTTCACATTGTTTTGTCCACTTAAATACTTTCCCTTTTCTTTGCAAATTAGTTATGGGGTATGCCACTTTGGAAAATCCTTTCACAAATCTTCGATAATAGCCGACCATGCCCATAAAACTTCTTACTTCAGATACATTGGTTGGAGCTGGCCAATATACTATAGCTTCTATCTTCTTAGGATCTACAACTATACCCTCTACTGAAACAATATGTCCCAAATATTACACCTGAGGTGTGTAAAATTCACACTTGGACAATTTCCCATATAGCTGATGTTTCCTGAGTATCCCAAGCACTATTCTCATGTGCTCATCGTGCTCCTCTTTATTCCATGAGTAAATTAGTATATCATCTAGGAATATGAGCACGAATCGATCCAACTGTTCTCGAAACACACTATTCATCAAATTCATAAAAGTTGTTGGTGCATTAGTCAGACCAAATGGTAAGACCATGAACTCATAATGCCCATACCTTGTCCTAAAAGTATTTTTATGGGTATCTTCTTCTCGGATTCTTAATTGATGATATCTTGACCTAAGGTCAATTTTGGAAAAGATAGTGGCTCCCTTAAGTTGATCAAACAAATCATCAATTCTTGGTAATGGATACTTATTTTTTATTGTCATCTTATTGAGCATTCTATAATCTATGCATAGTCTTAAGGATCCATCCTTCTTTTTGACAAAAAGAACAGGTGCTCCCCAGGGTGACACACTGGGTTTAATATGCCCTTTTCCCATCAAATCCCGTAGTTGTGTTTTGAGCTCTTGCAGTTCAAGTGGTGTCATTCGGTAGGGTGTTCGAACTACTGGTGTTGCTCCTGGCACCAATTCTATAGAAAAGTCAAACTCCCTCTTTGGTGGTAAACTAGGTAGATCTTCAGGAAAAACATCTCTAAATTCTCCCAACACTGGATACTATTGAAACAATGCTGAACTTGAATCCGTTTCTTCCTTTTCGTTCATTTTTATTACATATAATTTGCATCCTTTCTTCTAGGCCCTTTTGGCTTGCATACTACTTATCATATGGGGCTCAAAGGATGTTCTACTACATTGAATGCGGATTCGTTGATTAGTGTCACTAGTATAATCCATCCATCTCTCCTCAAAATTTAGTATAGCCTTATGAGCCCTAAGCCAATCTATCCCTAGAATTATGTCAAATGCATGCAAGGGAGCTACGTATAAATGCCAGTTGATATTTCCTTGGGGTATTTCTATTTGTGACTCAAATAAACATTGGTTAACAAGATAGGTTTGTCCCGAGCCATATTCCACTTGCCACCCCTTTGCCATGATCCCAGGTCTCACAGGTATATCCCTCAAAATATTATTAGAAATGAAACTATCAGTAGCACCACTATCAATTAAAATATTCACATTTCTCATGCCTATTCTTCCTTTAATAAAAAATGGAGTGCTTTGCCCCACAAGATTAGGGTTACCTGTGGCTGCAAAAATTCTGTGAGTTGATTCTCCAGAAGGATTTCCACGATCAGCTCTTTTTGGACATTTTCTAGCATAGTGATACTGAGCTCCACATACAAAACAAGCATTGGGACCATTATTCTTTTGTTTATCATTATCTTTGCCTTGATTCTCATTTTTACCCTGCTCTTTGTAGGTAATTTTCCTCTCTTGGAATTTCCTTTGATCTGGCTATCCCTTATACCCCTGGTTTTGATCTATACCGCAACTCTGCTCAGGATTCTTCCTTTTCCTTGAATTATCCTTCTCTTATTGATAAAAACCTTTTACCTCCTTCTGACTCGATTCAAAATATCGAGCAACATCATAAGCAGTTGTTAGGGTCTAGGGTGTTTTTCCTCCTACAGGTTGACTAAGTTTTGGGTGCAAACCCAAAATAAACTTGTGTGCTTTGAATTTTTCTTGTTCATCAAATTCCAGGCCATATTTTTGTAACTGTACAAATTTTTGATAGTACTCGACTACTGTCATGTTACCCTGACGTAGATTTGTAAACTCTGCATGTTTCTCAATAAAGAACTGCTCAGTAAGAAAATGATTTTTGAAGTCTCTTACAAATATCTCCCATGGTATGTCCGTTGCCTCCTTCTGAGCGACTTTCTTATAAGTGGTCCACCATATTTTGGCAGGACCCTCCAGATGAGCCACTACCCATGTAGTCTTCCCTTCAGAACTAAGGGGTTGAATGGCAAAATAACCTTCGACCTCACTTAGCCAGTTTAAGGCTGCCTCACCATCACCACACCCATCAAATTTGGAAATATCCAATTTCTTTAATTCTTTTTGCAGTTCCTCCCCTATAGTTCTTCTAGTGGATCCTTCAGGCAACTGACTTACATTACTGTTTACTTTCTTTTGTGTCAAGTTCTCAATAACTTTTTGTTGTTGAGTAATGAGTTCCTGTTGTTGGGCCATTTGTGCCCGTTGTTGATCCATATGTTCACTCATTTGAGCCCTCTGGCTCTCCATCAGCTCTCTTTGCTGATTAAGTTGTTCTTGCATGAGTTGGATCATGCGAGCCATACTCCCATCACCGGAGGTTGCTTTTGTAGCTAAAGGCTCTTTATCCTTTCTAACCACCCGTCATGGTGTTTCAATAGTTTGTACTCTTTTTGACTCCCTTATGAGTCTTCTGGGTCCTTTTCTCGGGACCTCTGCAATTTCCTCTTGCAGATTCAGGCTAGTCCTCCACGAGGTACCTGCCATGACTGACATCATAATATTTTGTCAGAATAGCTATGTTGGCCAGGGTTTCACAAACCTAGGCTCTGATACCAACTGTCACAACCCAAATTTTCATCACTAAAAATTTTCATTTTAAAACAACATTACTTTGCTTGTAGACCCATCATAGTGTTAGTTTAGGCATACAAAATACACACTTCAAGATTGGCCACCACTGTAGCTAGTGTCTTAAGTGCTCGAGACTGGCCACATCCCGCGATTCGCCATGTAGGATTCTGACTCCTCACATGATTCTATCTAGAATCCGGTGAAGGGTTATCCATTCAGGGCCCATATCACCTGAACGGGGTATGCTATCTCCCTTGTCCAAAGCCAGAAGAACTCTCAGTCCTTTGAGTGCTCAACTCATTCCTTTGGAACCAGCGTTCGTATGTCGGTGCTAGTCATTGACCCTCTGCTAAGGTTTGACTAGAGTCTACCATCTCATGGCCTGTGGACTAGATATTCATGTCCTTTGCTGGACTAATGGTAATGCTGCCCATAACCATCTATCGTTGGATATGCCAATAGCATGAGTAGCCCTCTAGCCATGCAATACGTTGGCACCTCCCCAGCTCGAGTGGAATGATGAATATCACCACCACTAACTGACTGACCACCTAGAGCGACGTCCCATACCACCACTCGTTACACTCGATGACTAGGACCTCTATCCCAAAGTAGCCGGAGTACAGTGACTCAGTCTCACATAAGTCACCTCGTGACTTAATGCGGATGGGTAGAGTAAGTCCTAACTCGAATTTCTAAATTTATAAGCAAAAGTGGTTTTCAGCAGGTGGTAAATGAGTTTAAAGGTTTTCTAAGTTCTAAAATAAATATATTCATTGTCACACTAACCTATTCCATTTTCCTTCACCATTTAGTATTTATAAGAATTAATATATAGAAATTACCTTTCCAGCACCAACTGAGAATTTTGGCTTCTTCGTTCTTCTTCTTTGCCCAATCCGAAAGGAAGAGAAAGTATATCACAAACAACCATCCAATTTTTCAATTTAAAGAGGAGACGCGTAATGAGCCGTCGCCACCTCAAGTCAATTGCCAGACTGATCATTTCCAGGTGGTGAATGGTTAATCCTTCCATTTGGTTTAAAATGAAATTGTTTTAATTTTACCCAAGTTCCCCTTCGATTTCCTTATCAACCTTTTAGATGTTTATATCTTAAGGTCTTGTTTAAATATATGTATACTAGGCCTTTCCATTTAGCCCAACATCATAGGCGTGGGTAATTTGAGCTTAGCCTTTAGCGTCTTAATATTATTTGTTATGAAACTTTTTATTACAAACTCTTCTAAGTAAGTATTATATATATTTTAAATATATATTATATATATATATATATTTATATTTACTATTACCACTATAATAAAGTTATAAATGCAATTATATATGTATTCAAGTTAATTAATATTATATTATTATTTTATTATTACTATTATATATATATTTTTTTAAAGTTAACATTTAGAATGGTGGTACACAATGAACGAAAAATTGGAGGAAAATAAACACATCTTCAACATACATGTCAGTCATGACATGCAAAAAGTAATGCGGATGCAAATCCTGTGGTGGGCTTCTGTTACCCACGGACCAAGGTGCCACAAGGCATGACATCATATCCTGCTTACCTGGTGATTCCCAACCATTGGCATGGTCAAGGGGTGTGTGCTCTCTCACTTTCTCCTTCATTTTTGGCTCGGATCTTGTACCTCCACCATAAAAACTAAACGCAATATCACATTATTTCAAGTAAATTAACCATAAGTGGTGGGGATGTGACAACAAAAGCTTCGATTATATACTCTCTACTGATGGTAACTAAGGGCTACAAAGCTGAATTGTAGATGATGGTTGTGCTAGGGTCATAATACTTCACCACTGCTTCTACAAGCTCTGGGCATTGGTGCACTAGCATGAGCATGAATTTACTTAGCCTTGAACTCCAAGCTACACCAGCATGGTGATTTTGTGAAAATTTCTTCCCCTTGGCTTCATACCCTTCTTGAAAGCTTTTGTGATTCGATTTGATGGTTATCATTGTGTGATGAATACCTGCCATCCTATCTTGCAATACTTTAGTTATCTTATGTACAATGAAACTCCTTTTTCCTCGAGCCATTTCTCTAAATTTTACCTCTATCTCTAGTGATCAATTTCTCTAGTATATCAGAGCTTTCAGCTATAATTCACAATCAAAAATTCTATATGGATTCTTTGAATATGGATCTCAATTTATAGTGTTCGACTATGCCTTTTGCTGGTTCAAATTTTTTACTATCATCGTGCGAAATATCGTGTGTACCTAGGAGTATTTGTCTTGAGAATAGTTACCTTTTGAGATTTGTGACATGTGTGCTCGAGAGTGGCGCTACCATCCAATAGAATTCTTTTACAATTTGAAACTGCAAGTTAGTGGCATTACATTTCATTGTTCAAAGCATTTTTTGAAATAACTGCCACTAATAGCGAGGTTCATGCCATATCAATTCATGAACCTGGGAAATTTCACTAATCTAAGAAAATATTGTTGGGGATCACCATTTGACGTTGTAATAATAGCACACACTCAGCTCTATAGTTCCTCTAGCCAGTAGTAATCTACGATTCATCAAACTTGGATAGCATACATGTTTTGATAGTCATAAATTGGAAACTACTTCATGAAACATGTTGGGAGGTTTTAATCATTTAAGAGATCCCTTCATTGGTAGGCCAATAGAATTACCATAGAGGATGGGCATGGTCTGTCAAACAAAATCTATAAGTGATTTTCTATATTGTGCATTGATTACAATGATAGTTCTTCCAACCAACTAGACTTCTATTTACAAAAAATGTACACAGAGGATGTCACTTGTCTTAGGCATAATGCTTTAGATGTTTTCTATTTACTAGAATTGGTAATATACAACCATCTAAGTGATCTAGTTCGTATATGTTCAAGTTCTTCTTTTGCTCGATGAGATATAGGTTGAACCACATAGAATCAAACTTATCATGTGAACCCAACTTTTCTCTATCCATGTCCCATCTAAGAATTAGATCATATTCATTAATTGCCTTTGACATAGCCTTTTTTTTAAACCAACATTTGATAGATTTATGGTGGTGATAGAGATTGTTATAAGATTGCTCATGCCTTCTAACTAAATCAGCTTTGCCATCCTTTTCTCCATTGGTTGAAGGTTCTTCAGATAAATTTCATTTATGAATCTCAACATCAAAAGCTTTGAGTTAATAGGTAGTACAACTTCCTTTTCATATACTAGGGCATAAGGGGATATTTTCAACAATTTCTTTATCGTGATCTGATCAACCCATAACGCTTGATCTAACAACATGTGCTAAATTTTAGGGTTATGCTCAATACTACGTTTAATTATTTTCAATAGATTCTTGTTGGTGGATTCTGCAAGACCATTCTCCTAGGGATAATAATTTGATGAAGCATTCTAGTAGATACCATATTTTCTTGTGAAATCAATAGTCTTGGCACCTATAAAGGATCCAACATTATCTAAGACAATAGGAGATATGATTCTAAACTTTGTAATCAGTATTTCTAAGAATTCAATCATCGTGTCTTGATCAACATGCTTTGTGGCATCAACTTTCATCCACTTGGTGAAAATAGTTCGTAGCTATCAAAATATATTTATGTTCAATGGATGAGTTGGGGTTGTTCATGCTAATAAAATTAAATCCCCATTGCTGAAAGGATTCCTTTACAATTATTGGTTGAATAGGTATTGTAGGATGCTTTATTTTTCCTACAAGCCTTTGGTATTTATCACATGCTCGAGCTAGTTTGAATGCATCCAAGAAAATAGACGATCAATAGTATATGACCCTTAGTATTTTTTTTGTAGTGGTTTATCTGAAATAGTGACCTCCTAAAAAACCACTATGAAATTATGTGAGTACTCTTATTTGGATGCAAGCATCTCAACAACACTCTATCAAAGTTTCTTTGATATAAGACCCCTTCAATCAGCGCATAGTTCCTAGCCTATAATCTACATCTCCCTAAATTGAAATAATTCTGCAATGTATCAATCCATGTGTCTAGCTACATCTGTTACCTTTCTAGATTGAAATTTTGTCTTTCCTTATTTAACATATTGACATTTTGAAATACAAATTCTGTTAAATATTGACATAGGTCTTTACCTCTTATTAGTTTGGTTGGCTTGATTTCAACATCATCTAATTGAATTTAATCACCCAACTACCTCTTTTTTCATCCAAATCTCCTTGAACCACAAAGTCTTGGACATTTGGATGTATTATATAAACCAAAATTTTGCTTTGAGAAACAAAATGTCTAAACTTCTTCAAAGATTTCATCACTACATAGACCTGTTTCTCGATGAAATTATAGCTTTCTTCATGATCATGTAAAGTTTGACTTAGGAAAGCTATTGGCCACTCATCATTTTCTTCCATTTTTTAAGTAACTATAGCAGCATAGGTTTCTTCCACTCCAAACATGTAGAGGATGAAATCTTTGGAGTAGTCTGGATTAATGAGAACAAGAGCCTAAGATACTGATTTTTTGATATCTTTGAAAACATTCTTCTAGACATATTTCCACTTGAAATCTAGTTTTTGCTTCAGCATCTCAGTCATGGGCTTAAATATCTGAGCAAAATCTAAAATGAACTTTAAAAAAAAATTGATCTGCCCAAAAAATGACTGAAGTTATTTTTTATTCAATGGTAGAGGGAGAGCCAAGATAGCTTTTATTCAATTTGGGTCAATGACCATTCCTATTTTTGACATCACATGTCCTAATAATTTCCCTTAATGAACTACAAAAACTAATTTCTTGGGATTTAATGAGACTCCAAATTCTTTGAATTTTTTAAACACCATATGGAGGTGCTCAACATGTTTATCCTTGTCATGAGAGAACACAGTCATGTCATCCAAATATATGACTATTATCTTATTCACTAACTCTCCAAATTTTGAATCCATAGCTCTTTGGAAGGTAGCCCTGGAATTGGATCGGCCAAAAGACATCCACTGATATGCAAAGGTACCCCATTTGGTGGTGAATGCAGTCCTATATTGATCTCCATCCTAGACCCAAAATTAGTTAAAATCAAAGAAACCTTCTAGTAAAGAGAACCTCTTGGCTCTAGCTACAATATGCAGGATTTAATCAATTTGTGGGAGAGGGTAGTGATCTTTCAAGGAAGCTTGATTTAGATTCTTGAAATCTACACAGAGATGGATGTCTCCATTTTTTTTCTTACTAGGACCAAGTTAGCCACCCATGTAGAATTTTTGATTCAGTATATTATATTAGAATTCAATAACTTTAGTAACGCTTATTTCATCAAAGTTTCTATCTTGGGGTTAACTAGCTTTGCATATGGTATGAGCTCAATGGTGTGTTGAATAATATCCTTATTGTATACTTTAAGGTCATCGTAGGTCCATGCTATGAAATCACTAAATTCTTTACATAAACCCAAAATCTGATTAACCTCTTTTTTTGAGCAATGAATACCAACTTTGATGTTCTTACCAGGTTCAATTTGCACATATTTATAGCTCTGACTATCAACCTCAATTCTATGAGTAGTCGATCTATCACTGCTATCAAATAAACTTTCTAGAGTTATCAATCCTTTTGGAATGTGATTATTCTTAAGTTGAATTATTTCACTTTCTTCATCCTCTTCTAAAATTCGGTTAGCTACACAATTCATTTCTTGAATCAAGAAATCAACCACTTGTTCATCATTATCAACACTTGCCAAAAGGTAATCTTATTAGGCATGAAAGACCTATACATAAGCCTCATAGTCTGGGCCTTATGTATGATATTAGATACTAGGCAAAAATTAGCTCCCACAGATGCTAATATATTAGCATGGATATTCTATTCTATAGGGATGAACTTGATATTCAAATATTTAAAAGCCTTTAATAAATCTCATACTCTATTTCTGTATGTGTATGCTTTGATGTAGTGATGTTTGTTTCTGGATTTTTTGTACTATGACTGACTATCATCTCAGAATCTCCAAATATTTGTCGTTTCTTGATGCCCATATTTTTAGATTTCTTTAATCCTAGGCATAGTGTCCATATTCTACTGCATTGTTTGTACAACTCCATTCCAACTTGTATGAAAATAAATTTTCTATCCTAGTAGGTGCTATCAATACTATGCCTACCCCAACACCATTTTTGCATCTGGTTCCATCAAATAAGAGCTTTCACACTTGGTGTTTCTAGGGAATTTGGCCTATTAGGGTTGGAATATTCTTTTCTTTAGACTTCATGATTGAGTAGGTGCTAATTTCTGTTTGAATCATAGCGTTGAATCAAAGAAAACTGATCTTTAGTTTGGAGATCTTCCAATACTTCTTCCATCAGATCCACTTATTATGTTATCATGTTAACTATGTTAGCTTGTTGGATTTCCTTCTTGAGCTTCTCTATATGGGAGGAGGATGGTTTCTCAGAGAATATCTTAAATATTTTGCTTTTAAATGGGATCCTAATATGAGAATAATCAAGAGATAAGTAATCGCCCAATTTGGTAATGAATTCTCTTGATAGACACATTTCAAAATAAAGTTCCAAATAAACTACCATAATTTATTGGATAATAGTAATCTAAGGTAATTTGTGCAATTTCATGCACACACCTTTGATTACACCTAATATTTTTACTAGTGTACCATCCAACTATAGCACCCCAGGACCGCTCCTTGTATATTCCATATCCATTATCTCAGAAACTGCCTTGGGCATTATTGTGGTAGCTGCTCCAGAGTCAATCATGCAATTATGAACTATCCATCCTTCCATATGCAAGGATAGATAAAATGATGAAGGTATGTTCTTCCCTATTATTAAGGTGGGGTGGCCTTGAGCTAAATTAGGCTTTGTTGAAGGCTTTCCTTGATTCTTAATAGACTTAAGTGAAGCTTGCAATAGATCAATCTATCCTAGAATAAGGAGTGTATCATACATACTAGCCTTTAATGGAGTTTTCTTTAATTCTTCCATAATGTTGAAACCAGGAATATCAAGTTGTTTCCTATGTTCCTTTATAGGTTCATCATACTTATTCCTGTATTCTTAAGTTGCCTCAATCCTTTGGTGCTCGGTCAGAGAAGGGTACCTTAGCTTATCTCTTGCATGTTCTTAGGTTTCACCTTCCTTTGTTATCTTCTATTATTTCTAAGATGGCTTTTGGGTTGAAAAAGCATGAGGTACATCCTTATTTGGATGGTCTTTTATTTTAGAAGGTACTTTAAAAGGATCTATTGCCTTAGGATCGACTGACAAAGGTTTATTTCCTGATTTTATTAGGATCGATACCTATTCAACAGATGATATAATGAAGTTATATTCCATTTTCCTCAGCATATTTACCTAACCTTTTTGATCCCTTTCTACCTTCTCAATAATAATTTTTTGGATGTGATGGTGCATCATGCATGAACTGTCACCATGTGGATCATTGCAAGTTGTACACCAATAGTTTGACTTAGAGTCTAAGGCAACATACTCATCTTCTTGATTGTTGTATACAATATTGGATTTTTATAGAGGCCTTATGGTGGAATCACTTTGATACTTTATGATACAAAAATCTTCTTGGCTAAAAGTTTCTCTCAACCTCTCTCCTTTTCATGGTAGTAACTTCATTAGTGAGATTCTTCATGGCTATGATCATTTCTTGCAAGACCATTGTCTAAGGATCAGGGGTTAGTAATGCAAGAATAATTGAAGGTGTTGGTAACAATGGTATTATAGAGGGTGTAGGGACTGTCTGAGTAACTAGTATAGCTAGCCATGCTAGGAAGTTGATATCAAGATTGGTTATTGGATAATAATTATATGTAATAGAAGTCTGCATTTTTTGTTGAGAAAATTTTGAGAATATTGGCATTACCATTTTTGGGGGTATCCTTCCTATAGAAATAAAATCCTTCTCAGTATTCAATGCTTCTTTAAATATATGAGGAAATATACACATTGGATTACCTTATAACGATACCTAGATCTAAATGGAAGGCCCTTAGATAATAATACATGGCTTGTTCATTAGTTGGTCTAAGACCCTAGGGTACTCTTCTCCATGTCTGGCTAAACCTAATGTTGAAATATGATATTTCCTCTTGTGGGTGCCTTTGTATTATAGTAAAAATGTGTTAGTAGAGAGAAAGGATATACTTGCTTATTGAATTATTCCACTAATTTACTAGATAGTTGGACCCATGTAGTTATAGTTTGATCTGATAAGGTTCTATACCAATATAACATCTTTTCCCTCAATGATATAACTAATAGTCTGATCATGATGTCTTCTTCCTAAATATTATGTATGGTTGCTAGTGATGCTACATCCTAATAGTGCTCATAAGTTGTCTTTCCAGTGCCATCATATGTTGGTAGTGCTTTTAAGGATACCTAGGGAATAGAGTTTTGAATGAGCAAATGTAGAGGACCTATATAATTTCAGGTTGGATAGTTCTAAAGGTTTGGGTTCTAATTTCCAGCCATTATTTATTCTATTTTGAGAGGGAAGGTAGGAGAATTGGTTGTATTGGTAAAATATTTAGTGAGGACTGAAGACGACGTTGATTCAGATGATAGAATAGAATGTATTCTAAAACTGCCAATGTGTAGTTCTAGAAATTCTATAGATTCCTCTGATCTTCTAGCTGCTTGTCTTGTGATCATGTATCTCAAGACTTAATCAAAGCAACTTGGTATTAGTAATTTTCTTGAAATGGATATGTGAATATTTCTAGGTTTTTGTTTAAGAAAAATCACTATGTGATTGATATGATTTATGAGAATAAAGTATCACCAAATATCTGGTCTAGTAGAATGGTGTGTGATTTATGTCCCACCAGAGCATGCCAAAAACTATTGATATTAAAATTTGTCTATGGAAAGGTTGTGCACCCATAGACCTTGACGAACATTGAATGAATTAGAAATCATGAGGCTTCAATGGTCAATCTTTGGAGGAGGCCAATTCATATGAAGTTCAAGCTAACTGTTCCTAAAATATAGGGGGAAAGGGGTGCTAAAAAAAACATAAGAATATGAAGCTAGAATGTATAATGATGTAGGTTAAGCCACATCAAAGTACATGAGATATAAAATCTATGCAATTGAGAAAGTAAGAAAAATGCCTAGCAGACCAACCAGTTTTTATCAAATGATAGATCATTAATTTATACTCTATATAGCTATTAGATTGTAAATTCCAAAACCAAGAATGAATCATGAATACAAATTTAAAAGGCAAAATTAATACCATGAGCATTCAACAAGTTGAAATTAGAAATAAGCAATCATCCATACCTAGAATTTTTGCAACGAAGTGAACTTGAGGCCAAACAATAATCCCTTTATATTTCTTAATGTGCAATATGATTTATACATACAAATTGTAAAAGCTTAAGAGCTGAACTTTTTAATATCTTACATTCTATTATTTATAGCTTCTTAAAATACATTCAGTTATCAAAGCATCATTTCTTGGGGGTGGATAATAATTATGTCAAAATATTCACCAGTCTATTAATCTACTTGGAGTATGCTTATTCTAACCATCGGGTTATGGCTTGCTAACCTAGCTAGCACCTCCATCATCTTGATTCATATTAAAATTGTTGTTTGCATCTAGTTTATTTATATTTTATTGATATTTTAGTTGATCCGCCTAAAACATTAGCATGATCACCTTGGTAAATATTTTATTATTTAGATTTTTGACAAGAAATTTTGTCGTGCAAGTAGAATGGGATAATGGCCACCCATATGTTGAAAAACTAATGCTAGATATCAAATATGACCTACTCTTATTGATTCATGGTTGTAGGACATATAATAAGGCTTATCTTTGCTCTTTGATAGTGTGATGAACTTTTGGTACCTTTATATGACCTACTTCCTCTTACTACACTTTTGTGGATAAGTTCTTAACTCCAAATTTAAGTCTAATTGATGGATATAAATCCCAATGCATTCTAGAGGCTAGTGCTAGAAACCTACGTTTCCAATTCAAGGGAGACTAGTTTCTCCATGAAGATACCACCATCTGTCTACACAAATTTTCCAAGCCGATCTACTTATTGACAAGGTACGCGACCTAGAGGGTGGTCTCCCATGAGATGTTGAGGCAATTGGATATGATCAATGTTGCCTATAAAAGTGTTAGGACCCCATCCTAACACTAATTTTGTAATTCTCATATGATTATGTAATGATCCCCTTCCAACATGGGGACTCCTTTATAATGTTATTTTGTAATACTTTGTAATGGTATGTGGTAAGTTATCAAGAATGTAACTGATATTTAGTAGAATTTTTTAGCTCGGGTGGCACTTTGTATGTAAGCCAACTCTTGAGCATTAGGTTAGGGTTGCATGAAGTGTATATTTAAAATACATGGATCCATGAACAAATGTATCTTTTTGTAAATTAATGAAAGTATTGAAGGAGGTTGCACCCTCAAAGAGGGATCTGATTCTATGTTGTT